>CM060248.1:34160420-34482920 GCA_030684275.1 Acipenser oxyrinchus oxyrinchus | reverse complement strand
AAATCGACTGGACAAATCACATTTCATTAATATGATGCAAATACAACTAATTAGAGGTCTTCAAAGTTGAAAGCAGTGTTTTGGCAGGTTGCTGTGAAACTTGGAAAATGAAGCTATTCCACAGTCTGGAAGCGGGTTGACTCCCTTTGAAATAAAGTGTTACACATCCATGTCACTTCCTGGGAGTGCACGGGGAAGCTAGGGAGACTGGCGATAGCTTTGAAGACATTTACACCTTAAAAAGTAAATATATTGACGGTAATATACAGTATTGTATTATAGGTTATGAAACTCTCCCTCGAGTTAAATAGTTATAGTAATTGTCAGACAATCCCTGAGACGCCCTGCAAGGGGTCATGACCTGTGACGCCCAGCAAGATGGCGTAAGTTTGTTCTGGCTTGAACAATAAACAGTATTGTTGAATGGAATATTATTATCATTATTATTAATAGTTTATTTAGCAGACACCTTTATTCAAGGCGACTTACAGAGACTAGGGTGTGTGAACTATGCATCAGCTGCAAAGTCACTTACAATTACGTCTCACCCGAAAGAGAAGACGAAGCACAAGGAGGTTAAGTGACTTGCTCAGAGTCACACAATGAGTCAGTGGCTGAGGTGGGATTTGAACCGGGGACCTCCTGGTTACAACCTTGTTTCTTTAACCACTGGACCACACAGCCTCCTAGCAACTCTCTGTGTAGGTTTGCTTATACGTTGTTACATCTGGCGACAAGGATTAAAACAAAAAATGGATGGCTAGCATGGCAACATACGGCAGTGACAGCGAGTTTAATGGTGAGAGTGATTGGACTGAATATGTGGAGTGTCTCGGATATTATTTCAATGGCAATGACATAGATGACGAGGATAAACAGCGTTCTATTTTTCTGGAGACAAAACTTTTGCTAAACTGTGTGCGCTAGTGCAAACTCTTAAAACCCCCAAACCATCCACCACTGTACAGTCTTTTAAGTTCCATAATAGTAAGCCTAGGGAATCAGTAGCAATGTATGTGGCTAAGAGAAGGTGCGGGATAGATTGGTCTGCGGGATTCAAAATGACCGTATTCAGAATGCCTGTTATCCAAGCCTGCTTTGGATTTTTAAAGAGCCAAATTTACACAAGCTGTGGAAGATGCTGCACAACAGGCACAAGATCTGATTCTCCACTGCCTATGATTCATCTGTTGCCTGTTTCAAGGGCTAACCCTCATGTGGTGGTGGAAAGGCAAGTTGTGTGTACATTTAAATGTTATATATGTGGAGGGGCTCATGATTCAAAAGACTAGATTTGGAGAAGCAGAATGCCACAGATGTCACAAAAAGGGACACATAGCTAAGAGGTCCAGATCTATTCATGTTTTGGGAGGAGGGGAGGGTAGACAAAGAGGACGCAGAGACAGTCTACAGTATGTATAAAATATAAGCAGAGAAAACAGAGCCTATATACAGGTAGTGGACAAAAAAAATGGAAACACCTGGGTAAATGAGGGACACCAAGTATATTGAAAGCAAGATATCTGTGATATCCGTGCATTAATTCGAAGTGGAAGGCAAAACAGGCTAGCAACTGCAGATCAATTCACTGCGAATTTCAACCTGGGGAGTGAGCAGCCAGTTTCATCAAAAATGGTCCGCCGAGAACTCTACAGAGCGGGATACCATAGTGGCCCAATGCCCTATTAAGTGACTTTACATTGGTGTTTCTATTTTTTTGTTCACTACCTGTATGTAACTGTCAAGGTGAAAGAGGAAGCTGCAAACATGGAAGTGGACCCTGGAGCATCATTTTCAGTCATTAGTGAACAAATGGAGCTGTCAGATGGCAACAGTGCTGAGCACGCCTGTAATACAACTCTGCACCTACACTGGAGAGCAGATAAAAGTCCTAGGAACTACTACTGTTACAGTGCAGCATAACAATCAATTAACCAGGTTACCCTTGCTTGTAGTGGAAGGTAATAGACCAAGTCTGCTGGGGCGAAATTGATTATATCAGCTCAAGCTGGACTGGAACAACGTTTACAATGTTAAGTTGGCAAGTGCTCAGAACACCTTAAGCAAATACCCCAAAGTATTAAATGAAGAACTAGGCACTTTAAAAGGAACAAAAGCTGTCATTGAGGTGGACACAGACGCAAAGCCAAGATTCTTTAAAGCCTGAACAGTACTCAGGGATAGGGTCAGTTTAGAACTAAGAGAGACTGAAAGAGGCTGTCATTATCCAACCTGTCCAGGTTTTGCATTGGGCTGCCCTTATTGTACCTGTTATTAAAGGAGATAGATCAGTCTGTATTTGTGGGTACTACAAATTGACAGTGAACCAGGTTTCTAGACTGGATGCCTATCCAATTCCGAAAGTGTAAGACTTGTTTGCCACCCTCTCGGGGGGTCAATTTATAAAACTAGACATGAGCCATCCATATCTACAGTTACTGCTGGATGATAATTCTAAAGAATCTCTGACGATCAACACTCACAAAGGACTGTTTCGCTACAATAGGCTGCCATTTGGAGTGTCTTCTCCCCAAGGATTTTCCAGCACACACTTGAAGCCTACTTGGGAGGTATTCCATAAGTTTTGGTATACTTAGATGATATACTCATCACAGGCCCGAATGATGCAACTCATCTTAAGAATTTAGAAGACATGCTAAAAAGGTTGTCTGTCTTCAGATAAAAACAATTGAAATGTCGTTGGGTAATGGATTCAACAATTTCCTTTCACTTCTGCATTTGATTCTTCATTTCCTTCCATTCTGACGAAGGTTAAACACAAATGACCCACTCGTAAAAATATTTGAAATGAAAGAACAACATTTTACCACTAGTGAGTAAAATTAATTGTTGTCAATTTACACTATGGCAATGTCTGTTTGTAATAGTCTGATAATTTTATGGGATATCTTTAGTGTTGTACATATATTAAAATATAGATAAAATCGGTAAAATATTGTTTTTAATTGAAACATTGGTACAAATCAGAGGGGAAAATCTCAGTATACACACTTTACATGTGGAATATGATATGTAGCAGTTCTGGTTTCTAATTAATAATGTTCCTGGCATGTATGATGAGCAGAATCTGTGCAAGTCGAAGCCATGATTTCCCAAGTTAGCTAGTACTTTGCAAACGTTTGGGCAATCGCTGTGCTGATGGAAATAGTATCTACAGAAGGTGTAAACATGACGTCAGCACAAAACAAGCCAGGTTTATTCACATTACATTTAAATCATAAAAAGAAAAGAAAATTGACAGATGGTGCAAGCCATAAGGAATCACACTGGGCATTTACATCAATGCTTTTCATATAAGTTTACCAATTAAAGCATCACCATTTTCTGTCAAATGTTTACGATTAAGATTGTCGGCGTTAGGCAGTGTTTTAGCTGATGGACAGTACTGTCGCACGAACTCACCAATACATACCTCTATGCAATAAACAGTGGCTGTCCAGCAAAGCACAGCGCTCTGACAAACTCATAAACACAGTCATTCTGTGCTTTCTTTTTATTAAAGCGTTTGTAAAAGCCACATAAATGGATCGCTTGTCTCAGTTCACTTTCTTGTTTTAGTTTAATATTTTTCAGTATGTTCTTTTATTGTCAGCGCGAACATGTACCTCAATGCAGCAGTATTTGCAGCGCTATAAATTCTCTGCCTCACCTGACCCACTTCTGCTATTTTTGTATACTTCGAAACATTAATTTTCTTTTGAATATTCATAAACTGATTTATCAATCAATCTGTCAATCAATCTTTATTTTACATAGCGCCTTTCATAGTGGATCACCATCACAAAGTGCTTTACAAGATGCAGTAACAACAAGAAAATCCATAATACTTTAAATACAGAGAAATGCATAATACATGATAAAGAGTAAAAAACAATGCATAGTACATTAAATACAGTGGAAAGTGCATAATACATGACAGTAGCATAATACATGAAATAGTAGGAGCAACACAGCAGCTAATAGCAGATATCAGGCTTAAAGAGCATGGAAAGCAAGAGAGAACAAGTGGGTCTTGAGAGTTAATTTAAAGCGAGCGACAGTGGGAGCATCACACACCAAAGCTGGGAGAGAGTTCCAAAGATTCAGAGCCATGAAGCTAAACGAGCGTCCTCCAAGTGTGGTGCACTTTTACTTGGGGATAACAAGCAGGCCAGAGTCGGAGGACCTCAGCTTGCAGGCAGGGACATAGCTGGTCAGCAGGTTGAGGAGGTACTTGGGACCTGTATGATGAAGGACATTGTAGGTGAGCAGGTGAGTTTTGAAAATAATCCTGAACTTTACAGGTAACCAGTGCAGCTGGGCAAGATGGGGTGATGTGATCATGTTTTTTACATTTGGTAAGGCAGTGGCATTCTGAACTAGCTGCAGTCGGTTGATGGTGTGTGCCAGGAGACCACTATATAGAGCTTGCGGTAGTCGAGTCAAGAGAAGACAAATGCATGACAAAGTATCTCCGCATCTGGGAGGGAAAGGTAGGGACGGACTTTGGAGATGTTTTGAAGATGGTAGAAGGAAAATTTGACCACGGAGGAGATGTGGGCATCAAAGGAGAGGTTGCTGTCAAGAAGTACACCAAGGCTTCATATTGTGCGGGAAGGCAGCAGCAGACAGTTTCTGAGGTTCAGGGCAGCTATATTTAGATTCTTACGTTGAGTTTTTGATCCTAATAGAAGGAGTTGAGATTTGCTGATGTTCAGCTGAAGAAAATTGGCAAAATGGGGGGCATGTGGCAGTAAGCCGGAAACATCAGCAATGGAGAGAGGAGGAGGAGGAGAGGGCAGGAGGGGCAACTGGAGGAGCATCAAGGTGGTCAAGTAGTAAACAGAGCTTGTGGTGGGAGAGTGTAGAATAGATGTTGTCAATTTTGTTCCAAAAGAAAGAGGAAAAATCATGACAGGTAAGAGAGGAGGATGGACAGGAGTTGGATCTGTCAGTGGCTGGATGAAGGATTTGGTCAATGATTTAAAGAGAACATTGGGTTTACCGTGTCCCATAGTTATGATTTCAGAGAAGTATTTCACCCTGGCCGCAGCAAGTGCATGCCTGTAGCTTGCGAGATGATTGGTCCAGATCTCTCTGAACCGTTAGTCCAGGTGACCTCCACTTGTGCTCAAGCTTGCGGCAGGCAGACTTAAGCAGTCAAAGTTCGAGGGTGTACCATGGGCAGTTTTGATCTTTCTTGATGGTTCTAGTTGTAAGCGGTGCAACAGTGTTGATGATATGAGTAAGGATGGTGTTGTAGAGACACTGCATCATCAACTGAGGATGGGAGAGTACCAGTTAGAGGGGATGCAGAGACACATTCTGAGAGTTTCAGAGGATTCAGCAGATTCTTTGGATGGAAGGAGACAACAGTATCAGTAGCAGAGGAAGGAGCAGGGAGATTAATATTAACAGTGATTAAGAAATGGTCAGAAATAGAGATATCTGAGATGGAGAGATTAGACATTACAGCCCCTGGTGATGAGCAGATCCAGGGTGTGTCCTCGGGTGTGATTGGGGACTTGACAGATTAAGAAAATCCAAGACAGTCTAGAATCGTGTTGAAGTCGGTCACTAGGGGAGAGGAAGGCAAGTCATCATGAATGTTGAAGTCACCTAGGAGTAGGATTTTGTCAGTAGAAGTGCAGACAAGGGAGAGGAATTCTGAAAACTCGGCAATAAAAGCAGAGTTGCTCTTAGGTGGATGGTAGGCAAGGGTGAGAGACATAGAAGAGGGGAGCTTGATGGCAAGATGCTCAAATGAAGAAAAGGCAAGCAAAGAAAGAACTGAGGAAGCGAGCACAGAATTTGCAATAACAGCAGTGCCCCCGCCTCGGCCAGTGAGGCAAGGTTTGTCAAACAGGGAATAGCCCTTTGGGGTGGCTAGATGCAGTGTGTGCATGTGGTTTACAGAGTGCCAGGTTTCAGCTAGACAAAGAAGATCAAGATTGGTATCAGTTATAAGTTTGCTGAGAAGCAGAGATTTATTTTTTCTCCCCATTCCTCATCTACTAAAAATATTAGATTTTTGTGCAGTATTTCAATTTAGTTTTTGATCAAGCTAGTAGTTACTACACCTAGCAATTGCCACAATATTCAGACTTTGATTGGCCAACATAATCAGGTGATAATGTGTTTGTGAAGTGACAGAGAACCACGTTTGAACGTTATTTGATCCTCTGACATCTAAACGCCTGCTGTATCCTAGGATACAGTGTAGGACTGCTTATTACAATGTCAGAGTCAAAATTAAACAGCATTTTAATCAAAATATTGTTTATTTCCTAGAAAATAGTACCAGGAAAATATTGAATAATAGACAAAAAATGGGTATAAATCAGTAAAAACCGATGTCCAGTTAAAAAAAAATCCTGTAATTTTTCAGTAAAATTTGGAATAAACCTCAAACGCGGAACACTAGATATCTTGTAACATCTTTTACTAGTTGTGACTTTCTTAAATAATGTGTTTTGTTATGTCATATAAATGTAAAGATGATAACATTTAAGGGCTTTATATTTTGGGGGGAAATATACAATGACTCAGATGGGTATATAAATCTAGCTATTCCTTCTGCTTTTGATAACAGAATACATCCAAAGATAGATACATCTTTCTGTAACCAACAGCTTTATTTAGTTTCAGTCTGTTACTGATATTCAATGATTCTCTGTGTTTAAAGTTTTTTGTGATGGTATTTCCCAGATCCTTAATGTCCTTTTTAATTGGAATAGATTCTATGCTGCCTATAGCACACTTAGGAATAGTCATACATTCACATTTTTTAAGTTAAGGGAAAAAATGGCTGATAATGAATGTTTTACCTAAAACATTCAGTCCATGTATATCAGGGGAGTTGTTTTATTAGAATTGCCAATAGCTCAGAAGCCAATATAAATTAGAAAGGGGAAATTGGGCAACCTTGTCTTATGCCTCTTAAAATTTCAAATTGAGGAGAGGTTTCATTGTATTTATAACATTTTCACCAAGCCCAAAGGATTTTAAGACTCTGAGTAGAAATGGATGTTCCAATGTTTCAAAGGCTTTAAAAAATAATAAAGTCAAGAAAAACAATAAAACCACTGTCCTTTATTACATCGCTATAATCCAACATAACGTCTGTGATTATGAATATGCCTACTTTTAATAAAAGCTGATTGGGATTCCCTGGTAACTTTAGCGATTTTGAAAATCTATTTGCATAAACATGGGCTAACAACTTAAAATCAGAACAAAGTTAAGTAATTGGTAGCCAATTATCCAAAAGTAAGGGGTCTTTACCTGGTTTAGGAAGCAGAGCTGTATGCCTTGTTTCATAGAACACGACAATGAATTTAAATGAATGCATTCACTGAAAGCAGAAAATAAAAGATCCCGAAGATCAGACCAAAACTATTTATAAAATTTGGCAGTTAAACCGTTAGGGCCAGGCAACTTTCCATTGGGTAACTGTTTAATGGCAATATCTAACTCCCAATTTCAAAATTCAGTTATATTTTTCTAACATTTTTATCAGTTTTAGATATGAGAACATCTATGGCATTAAAAAAGTTAAAAATCAATTTGAAAAAAAATTGGAATTGCATACATTTGTGTAAAAGTTATAAATGTCAATAATAGTGATTTTATGTTGATCATCCATCTAGGAGACTGGTTATGGATGTTGTGCATTGCCTCTGCTTTTCTAAATTAAAAAATAAGAAGAATTATTTTTGCCTTTTTCTATCCAAATAAAAACCCCAATGGCTTTATCTTTGTATAGTTTGTCTGTGATTGCAACAAAGTCATTAATTTTGATCTGCTTTCATTATTTAGTTTATGTATATTGCAAACTAGATTTATAACTGAAATCATTTTGGATTGTTTAATTTTTCTAATTTTAGACTACTCTTTATCAAATTTAATAGAGAGGTTTCAGATTCGATATTTCACAATTTCCAATTTTTTTTTTATGAAAGATAGTGGTTTGTGCTTTATGTGTTTTGCCTTAATTTGGTTCCAGTAAGATTAATTGTTAAGTAAATTACAATGAAATTTCCAGTAAGACCTGAAAGAGGCACGTTTGTGGCAATGGGGTTCTAAAAGAAGATAAATACAAGTGATAAGATAGGAGTGATGCTGACATACAGCAATTTGACACACATTTTAATAAATTGATAGAAATTAGCCAGTAATCTATTCGAGATTTTTGAGAATTGTTGCTAGAATTAAACCATGAGAATCGCTTGATGTAAGGATGAATATGACGCCATATGTCTACTAACCTAGCTCACTACAGAAATCAAGGATCAATGGGCTATAACAATATGATTCATGTTTAGATGGGAAACGTTCTAGCCATTCAGCTTTGGCACCAGCTAATGTTATCCTATGCAGCAGTGTGGAGTAGTGGTTAGGGCTCTGGACTCTTGACCGGAGGGTTGTGGGTTCAATCCCAGCTGGGGGACATTACTGCTGTACCCTTGAGCAAGGTACTTTACCTAGATTGCTCCAGTAAAAACCCAACTGTATAAATGGGTAATTGTATGTAAAAATAATGTGATATCTTGTAACAATTGTAAGTCGCCCTGGATAAGGGCGTCTGCTAAGAAATAAATAATAATAATAATGCTATCATGTACTAAACAACTTTCCATTCCTCAATTAGGGAGCAAATACTAGAGAGTAGGCTGTGGTGGAGGTGGTCTCCTCACCTCCCCCCGTCTTCTGCCGGGATGTCCCCAATGCTAACAGCAGTGCTGGCAGCGACAATACCGGGGCACTCCAGCACCGAAAATGCTGCTAGTGGCAAAGCTGGCAGCATAAATGCTGACAGTGGTGCGTGGCACTCCAGCAGTGGCAACGCTGGCAGTTAAAATGCTGACAGTGGTGTTGGGCACTCCGGCAGCGGAAATGCTGCTACTGGCAGTGGAAATGTTGACAGTGGTGCGGGGCACTCCTGCCGCAGCACTACTGGCAGCGGAAACACAGAACGAAACACAGAACACAGCTTTCCACCTCTATCACCAACATTAATCCTACTAACCTATAGCTACAGCTCCCGGATATTAGCCTTCTATAAACAACAAACATTATTAACATTTAATAGAGAAAAAAAACAACACAAAAACTCACATTTTCTTTATAACATAGTACTCCTTCACTGGTCCTTTTGTACCCATAACAAAGGAACAGATTGCTTTGCCACATCCTCTGATATACCCTCAGTCACGCCCCCTTCGGTACTGAGTGCAATCACGTATCCTCCAATCCATGACTGACACATCGCCTACCGCATTACGGCGATGACTTCTGGTATTGTGACTCCACCCCCTTTCTGGATGGCTGACTTCCAACTGACCCTGGAATGAACTGCCAAACCATCCAGTCCGGGGCACACTGTTCCTGTTATACCGCACCCTCACAGGTCAGGAGAGAGATTGTTGACTAGGATTCATTCGCTGTCTGTCACACAGCCCCAGCCACATTCCCACGTGTTTTGACAAGGAGAAATTTAACCCCCTCTCTGCCAACCTAATCAGGGTTGCTAACTGGCTCCAGAATTTATGGACATTTTAAGCCAGGTCAGGTCTTTTAACTCACCTCTCTAACCGCAAATTAATTGATTGTATTGAATATGTAACGTGAGTGTAAATTGCGCGAGCTGTCGCTAAAGGAATGTAATTGTTTTGCTAACTATTACTAAAAGCACACACCTGTCTGGGGGTGGGAATTACTGCCTGTGAGGATCGTTTCCATCAATCAGACCTATACAGCTTGCTGATTTGCTGTATTTGTCTGATTGGGGCGGGACTGTGCGAAGCAGAAATTAGTATTACATTAATAGAAACTTAACCCCATGGTTAAACGAGAAAGACTGCGGGTGAGTGCATAATTCTCTATAACGATGAAATTGCACTATTTTGATACATATTGTTTACCATATAACATTTCAAGCAATATGATTTTAATACATGTAATGATGCTCTCTGGATAGAATTGCCACCGCAATTAAACAATTGAACACATTTATTGAAGCCACTCACGCAATTCACACCCACTTTACCTGTTGATTTAACATCAATTCATTTGTGGTTTAGTCACAAGTTAAAAAACCTGACCTGGCTTAAAGTGTCCGTAAATTCTGGAGCCAGTTGGCAACCCTCAACCTAATATTCCCCACACAACCACACACCCGTGCATTGGCAGGGCTTTCACCCTACCACACTGCCACAGGTCTAACTAGGTGTCAGGATGTGAGTGATGTGGGTAATAATGGAATGTCCAAACAACTGGATTTATTTAATTAAAATGATAATTACTCCTCTCTACCAGCAATGGTTTGGGGGGGTATAAGGCGGTTTTACAGTCCCAAATAAAACGTCAAATAACCAATACAATCCCGCTATGCAAGGCAAGTGCTTCCGGAACGGTGAGGTTGGTGCTGTGCTGTGCTGTGCAGTGATAGTGATGCTCTGGGGTTTCAGTGTAAGGGGCCGTACTCACGTTGCTTGCGTCCCTTTGTACTGCCAAACTCCTCCCTGTGTTCAGCCGGCTCCACAATCTATCCAATCATTGCGTGCCACACAGCTGATTACAATGGATTCCTTTAGAAGGCTTGCAACTACAGTCTTTCTCCAAAATGGCTGACTTCCGGTTCCGACCAACCATCGAGTCGGTCCATCTCGGGAGGTAGACTTGTAGCTCAGATTCCTTCTCTCCTTTTCACACTAGGGCATTTTAGCTTAACCTCTCTAGACATGTATTCCATGTTTTTGCAGTATAGCCTAACATCCTATATGCCTTTATAATTGCCTCACCACATGGGCAAGTTGCTTTTAACTACAGGTAGTGGTCAAAAAAATAGAAACACCTGGTTAAATGAGGGACACCAAGTATATTGAAAGCAAGGGCTTCCACACAGGTGTGGCTCATGCGTTAATTAAGCAGATAACATCCCAGCATGCTTAGGGTCATGTATAAAAATGCTGGACAGGCCTGGTTGCCTATAATTATGGCTAGCATGGCTGCAAAAGGAGACCTCAGTGACTTTGAAAGAGGGGTGATTGTTGGGGCGCGTTTGGCAGGAGCTTCAGTGACCAAGACAGCTCAACTTGCTGATGTTTCACGAGCAACGGTGTCTAAGGTGATGTCGGCATGGATCTCCAAATGAAAGACATCATCAGCAAAGGACAACAGTGGGCGGAAGCGCATACTCCAGCATCGTGATATCCGTGCATTAATTCGAAGTGCAAGGCAAAACAGGCGAGCAACTGCAGATCAATTGACTGCAAATTTCAACCTGGGGCGCGAGCAGCCAGTTTCATCAAAAACGGTCCGCCGAGAAATCCACAGAGCGGGATACCATAGTGGCCCAACGCCCTATTAAGTGACTTTACATTGGTGTTTCCATTTTTTGTCCACTACCTGTATGACTCCGCTATAACCCTGAGAGCCTTTTCAAAGTCTTCATCCCCTATTTCCATTCCGTTCATTTTATAACTTATAACTTGGATTATTACACCCAATATGTAATGCTTTACATTTTTAAATTAAAATTTATTTGCCATAAGTTTGCCCAGTTTGTCCATTTTAATTAGCTGGATTCAGAGTCCACTACTCCCCCAAGTTTGGTATCATCTGCAAATTTAACAATCGTGGTCCAAGTCCAAGTGAGGATGTAAGTCCAGGCCCTTGTGATACCCCACTTGGTATCCCCCCCAGTCCGATTTTACACCTCTCACAATTACTGTCGGCTTTCTGTTTTTTAATGAGTTCTGTATTGTAAGTATACAGAGTGAGTTACCAAGTCATGTTGTTGCTGATCATTGGGCTCCGTAAGAAACGGACAGAGAAAGGGTCAAATTGCCTTTTCTCGTTTGCTTTTATTTTTTACACTGTAAAAGGAACTGAAGTATCAAGTGTACAAAGTTTACAGAGCTGGGTGGGTGTTGATGAGGTTTGGGTAGGATTCCTTGCCAATTACCTACTGAGACCTAGAAGTTCTATTGCAGGCATGAGAAAACAAAGCTTTTTGAATTTTTTTTTTAAAAAAGTAGATTGTTGCAGCTCTATGTAGGTTCACAAAAGAGCCACTAACAGCAGATCCAAAAAAAATCCTTGCCCTAGTTTAGCAGCTTAGAAATACTCCTTAAAAAGCACAGTGACGTTTTGAAACAGTTCATGTAGAGTTTCTAAGAGGGTTACATTTCCAGATCCCGATATGAGCTGCAATTGCTGTTACAGGCTCACATCCTGTGTAGAAAAAAAGAATGTTTAAAAAAATTAAAAAAAAGCATCTTGCAGAAATCACTGCAGGCCTTGGGGTCAGGCATCTTCCCTTTGCTGGAAGAATTTCCCTATTTTTTCAGCATGCAACTAGTTTTGCAAAATACAATTAAAACTGACAAGGAGTTACAATCACAGATTTATAGAGCCCTACATTCTTTGCCACAACACTATGATAAATTAAGGCCTTTCATAAATAGAATCCCAGGCTAGTCAGAAAAGAATGCACTTTGAGTGTGAGACCATTGACATATCCAAGGGTGATAATCCAGTAAGATTACATATTAACACATGGCATGGCACTGATCCAGTTTAAAAAACAATAATCAGAAAGGATTCTTTCCAATGCATCATTTCCAACAATGGAAGGGGAGATGTCAGTTATAGCAGAGGATGTGGTACTGAAGATGACCAAATAAGCAGGAAATTCTGTTTTCATAGCTAAGAATTTTTATAAATGTCTGTTTATTGGGAGGAAATAACAAACTAATAAGCACCATGCGTGTGATATAGAAGTATATCAGAAGGATAATTTTAATCTGAGTTTTGCTTGGTACAATTTGCACTTTGTCTTAAAATGCTTATGTTATGGAAATATTGGCAAAGTAGCACATACTAATCTTTCATCTACCTAACGTAACTTTTAATATTACAATTATTGTTTTGTGTTCAATTTTACCTGCTTTTAAAATGATGAAAATGTATTTTAAAAGCACAGGGGCAAGGCATAATTTGTATCCTTGTTGTATAGATGCTTTGAGATCCTGATCACACAGGCTTCACTATGAGGCTACGGACAGCCATCTGTGCTAAATTTGAGAAATACTGAAAACAGCTAAACTTGATTGAGAAACGTTTCACCTAGAAGTCCTTTTCAATGTCTTCATATGATAAGCTAAAATGTCCATACTCTGTTAGAGTAGGCCTCTCCTGACCCTGCCTATGGGCCTATATATCAATCGCACCATATTACAGTAAGGGGGTGGAAAAACTTGTTTAATTTATTTTACCTGCATAGAAGCTTTAAGATGGCTTTAAATTATGTTACGCTATTTCCAGGATGGAAAATGTGAGACAAAAAATCTGCATTATTTTTATTGCCTTTAAACAGCTGTAACTCGTATTGATTTGCAGTAAAGTTAACTCACAAATGCCAAGAGCACCTTTTGCTTCCGCCTTCATATCTCAGGGAGCTGAAAGAAATGTACCTTATCAGCAGTCGTAACACTTGGTTAGTTCAACATAAAGAAAAGGTGTTGCCCTCCCATTGCCCCTGCTGGTGACTGTGTGAAGGCAACTATAAAGGTTAATTAGAACACAAGCAACCTGATGACTGCAGGACGAACAGCATCCATGTAGGTAATTAATTAATTCAGGTGTGACAGTAAAGGGACAGCCATCTGTGTCTCATATTTCTCTTCTCTATCATTTTAAACGTTAAAAACTCAACCAATAAGGTGTCAAAAAGTACCGACCAAATGGTTACCCAAGAAGTGTTCATTGTTGCACTGAACGGGCGTTGAAATGTTTAGCTTCAGTATTTGCAGCTATTGCTTCCTCCCAGCCCTATTATTTAGTGTGGTCTTGTAATAATAGTGAACAGATCATTAATGATGCAGTGAAGGAATCTGGGATGAGGTGACTTCACCAGCTATGAAGTGATCATTAACTGAGGGGGAAAAGGGTACTTTCAAGACAAAGACATCATTTTTTGGTAAAATCAAATGATTTAGTTATTACAGTTTAAGGTAATATAAAGATATATTTTCTTCTTTCGGTTCAACCAACCCAAGTTTAATCATTGCCTAAAGACTACCTTCCCCTTGATTTGTGGTTGAGTCTCTTTAAAATGTCTATGGTGTGATGAGCATGAGCAAGCACACAGAACTCTGTGGTAGTTAAAGTGTTTTTAGTACACTCTCAAACATGCAGTATAAAAACACCTATAGCCTCAAGCAGGTTTCAGATAGAAATCACTTTGTGTCACATTGCCATATGATATAATACTATGCTTTATCAATTTACTGAAAGTTGAAAGTACTTCTATGAGATGAGGAACCCTTCACTTGTGTTACATTTAACAGTCCCTGCCCTTCTTGGCAACCTTTGCTTGGAAAACATGGAACCTCTGAGGAACATGGAGATGGATTTAACAGGTCTCCCTTCAGATGTTGAATATTTCTAATTATTGCCAAAGAAAATAAAAAGAGTAGGAATTAAAATAAATAGAGACTGTTGTAAGATTGCGTATAGCGATTTTCCCCCATGAATTGCAACATTGTGAGGCTAGTCTCCCCTGGAAATAAAATGGGGAGCAGAGATGCAAAGGGCTGCATTTCAGGGGTGATTGTTAGGAGTAATTTATGTACAGTAGGTGAGAAAAGTGAATTGCATGGTCTGAAGAGCCAAAGCAGTCAAACATTACAGCAGGTCATGTCTGAAATGGGCTTGTTTCTGAAATGATAGCTCTGCTGGAAATGGGAAGAGCAACAAAAGGGTATAGGTATGTGACAAGTATACTCTCCAAAAAATCTTGTATGTGTATCTCTCTGTATGGTGCTGGAAAAAAAGCTAGAAACTAGAATGTTAATTGGGGAATAACAGTTAAGCTTTGTATTTAGATATTAGTCCTTTGAAATTCAATTTGAATTCATGTGAATTTTCAGATGTTATTTGAAAGTGCTGACAGAATGCATATCATGATAGTGTAGCTTGTTCAATGTTATCTTTGGAAGCTTACAAATTACTCAGAGGAAAATGTACCGTAGTAAATTTAAGTCAAGCATAGTTGTACCCACCGGGTGGACAGATGGGACACTGCAGCAGACAAGGCATTTGCAGTACAAAACAAAAATGCAGTGTGTTTACAAAGATTACTTGAGAAGCATTTTAAACAACGTTATAACTGTTCTGAATAACACTACATTCATAGTGTTGGGTTGAGACTCCCTTGCTTTGTATTTTGATCTACTACATACAGTACTGTTGAGCAGTAGGTGGCTATGAAAAAGCACATTTTTTGGAAGGAAGATGCAATCATGCTGAGATTGTCTCTGTAGTGTTTTTACATATTTTCAAATCATTCGCTCCATCTAACATAACTTAGGAACAAACTTTAGAATGATTAAGAATTAATTATATTAAGTTCATTATTAGCTGTTTATTTTTTCTTTTGTAAAATTAAGAGGTGTTTACATCTTTAAAAAAATAGGAGCTTCTTAAAGAACTGAGTAAACTGTCCATGAGGAAATAGGCAATATACTGCTTACACATAATGTGCTAGATGTCTCTTCCAAAAGGTTGGCAAACATTGGAAGACATTATAGTAGATTAATTCCTTTAAACTCTGCCAGTCCCATTCTCTGTTTGTCTAAATAAATGTACAGTAGGAGGGTCTCGCAGAGTTCAAAGGTCATATTCCTTCCTCCACTACTGATACTGTTATCTCCTTCTCCCCCAAGAATCTGCTGAATCCTCTGAAACTCTTAGAATGTGTCTCTTCATCCCCTCTAACTGGTACTCTCCCGTCCTCAGCTGATGATGCGGTGACCCTCTACAACGCAACCCTTACTCATATCATTGACACTGTTGCCCCGCTTACAACCAGAACCGACAAGAAAGGTCGAAACTGCCCATGACACACCCTCGAACTTCGACTGCTTACATCTGCCTGCCACAAGCTTGAGTACAAGTGGAGGTCGTCTGGACTAACGGCATGTGCTCGCCGCTGCCAGGGTGAAGTACTTCTCAGAAATCATAACTATGGGACACGGTAAACCCAATATTCTCATTAAAACCATTGACCAAATCCTACATCCAGCCACTGACAGATCCATCTCGCGCTCTTCCTCCTTTCTTACCTGTCATGATTTCTCCTCTTTCTTTCGGAAAAAATTCATCATATTCTACGTTCTCCCACCACAAACCCAGTCTACTACTTGACCACCTTGACTCTCCTCCGGTTGCCCCTCCTGTCCTCTCCTCTTTCTCTCCTCTCTCCATTGCTGATGTCTCCGGCTTACTGTTGAAATCAACTACTGCCACGTGCCCCCTGGACCCCTGGCCAACTAACCTTGTCCGTCTCTATGCTTCTGATCTTGCTCCTTCCATTATGCACATGCTCAACCTGTCCCTCGACTCAGGCTTGATTCCTGCTTCCCTTAAGCTTGCCCGAGTTACGCCGGTACTCAAAAAACCATCCCTCGACCCAGTTGACTTATCCAATTTCCGTCCCATTTCCAATCTCCCTTTTCTCTCCAAAACTCTCGAAAGGGCTGTAGCCAGTCATCTGATGAAACATCTCACGGATAACAATCTGCTTCAATCTCTACAGTCTGGCTTCCGGCCACATCACAGTACTGAAACTGCTGTTCTCTGGATTGTGAATCATCTCCTGCTTAATGCTGATGCTGGTGCTCCCTCTGTGCTTGACCTCCTTGAACTAACTGCCACTTTTGACACCACAGATCATGGCATTCTTCTTGACCGCCTCTTACCCTCTTACCCATCCGGACGCATGCAGTCTTCTTTTCTATGCTGGTTGCAGTGGTGTCACAAACCCAGTCACTTATGGTGTCCCCCAAGGATCTGTTCTTGGGCCCCTTCTCTTCAATATCTACATGCTTCCCTTGGGTCACATCATCCATGTCTCACTCCTATGCTGACGACACCCAGCTCTACTTAAAACTTGACCCTGGAAGCCCCTCTGCCATGGTCCGCCTCTCGGCTTGCATTCAAGACATCTAGGCCTGGATGTCTGCCAATTTTCTTCAGCTGAACACCAGCAAATCTGAACTACTTCTAGTAGGACCTAAAACTCAACTTAAGAATCTAAATATAGCTGCCCTGAACCTCGGAAACTGTCTGCTGCTGCCTTCCCCCACAGTACGAAGCCTTGGTGTACTTCTTGACAGCAACCTCTCCTTTGATGCCCACATCTCCTCCGTGGTCAAATCTTCCTTCTACCATCTTCGAAACATCTCCAAAGTCCGTCCCTACCTTTCCCTCACAGATGCAGAGATACTTTGTCATGCATTTGTCTCCTCTGGTCTCGACTACTGCAACTCTTTTTATGGTGGTCACCTGGCACGCACCATAAACCAACTACAGGTAGTTCAGAATGCCGCTGCCAGGGTCCTTACCAGATGTAAAAAACGTGATCACATCACCCCCGTCTTCCCTAGTTGCTCTGGCTACATTTAAAGTTCAGGATTACTTTCAAAACTCTCCTGCTCACCAACAATGCCCTTCATCACACAGGTCCCGAGTACCTCTTCAACCTGCTGACCTGCTATATCCCTGCCCGCAAGCTGAGGTCCTCCGACTCTGGCTTGCTTGTTGTCCCCAAGAAAAAGTGCACCACACTTGGAGAACACTTGTCTAGCTTTATGGCTCCAACTCTCTGGAACTCTCTACTAGCTTTGGTGCGTGATGCTCCCACCGTCGCTCGCTTTAAATCAACTCTCAAGACCCACTTGTTCTCTCTTGCTTTCCATGCTCTTTAAGCCTGATATCTGCTATTAGCTGCTGTGTTGTTGCTACTATTTCATGTATTATGCTACTATATCATGCATTTTTCACTATTTAATGTATTATGCATTGTTTTTTAGTGTAGATCATGTATTATGCATTTCTCTGTATTTAAAGTATTATGGATTTTCTTGTTGTTACTGCATCTTGTAAAGCACTTTGTTATGGTGGTCCACTATGAAAGGTGCTATATAAAATAAAGATTGATTGATTGATTGATTGATTGATTGATTGATATAGTCACTTGCTTTGAATAGAATAAAGAAACCTGTTCAGGTCTGGCACTTCTCAAGGCTTAAAACAGCTCAAAGACAAGCTTAACACAGCTCAAAGACAAGCTTAACACAGCTCAAAGACAAGCTTAAAACAGCTGAAAGACACGCTTCAAACAGCGCAAAGACAAGCTTAAAGCAGCACAAAGACAAGCTTAAAAAGTTCAAAGACAAGCTTAAATCAGCTCAAAGACAAGCTTAAATCAACTCTAAGACAAGCTTAAAACAGCTCAGACAAGCTAAACACAGCTCAAAGACAAGCTTAACACAGATCAAAGACACGCTTAAAACAGCTCAAAGACACACTAAAAACAGCTCAAAGACACGCTTAAAACAGCTCAAAGACAAGCTTAAAACAGTGCAAAGACAAGCTTAAAACAGCTCAAAGACAAGCTTAAAATACCTCAAAGACAGGTGCCGGCAGAATTAGATAAAAATGATAACAACACACTACTGAAGCAGCGTAACCCTGTCTAAAACTGGTCTACAAATATTTGTGCTGTAGCCTGTAAAGGTGTAGATTGTGATTGTTCAGTTACTTTATAGTCTGCCAAATGACCAGTAAATCAGTTTGGCATCTCAGGTGATCTGAAGTTGTCTAGCTCTTGCATGTAGAGTTGCTTTCACAGTCTGAAAAAAGGAGGAAGCCGAGCTACACAGCCCAGACACTGACAGGAATTTCAAATCTCAAGCTGCTCCAGTCCCTTGGGAGGCTCTACCCCTACTATGGAAATCTGTTATGTGTACAAACAGTCAAACTGGCATGAAGTACATATTTTAAGCACAGTGTTTATGTGTAAATGTGTAGGTAACTGTTTAATATATATTTATGGTCATGATGAAGAGACTATAATGGTTTTGAAATGTTACATTGTTTGCCTTTAAAAGAAAAACTACAACCCACATGATGCAGGAAAAATAAAAAGGATAAGTACAGTAAACTACAAAAATACTGTTGCTGCAAGATATTTATTTAATTAAAACACTTTCTTTAGGGAATACCATGGCACTGTTGGGTACTTACTGACACACTTGGGTTTCATACTTCAGCAATTCCAAGCATGTAGAGACATCTAGTGGCTAAATGTAATTAGGCAGTATTGAGGTTACACAGAGTGAGAAAGGGGGATTGATTAGATTATGCAGCATGCTAGTGGGTATATACTGGAGTTTACAACAGCGAGAGGCTCATATTGCAGAATTCCCTATATATATATAGGGACCTTAACACATGTTGTCCCTTAGATTTTAGATGGGTGAATTTGTTATACAAATGATAACATTTAGATACTATATAGTCAGTAGTGTATAACTGTTCATATTTGATATGAATATAAATCTATGAAGTCAACTTTATTTGTACTATACTACATATGGTGAAGGCAGAGTATTACTGTAACTAGAGAAAATAGATATAAGCCCCTTTTACACTGGCTCTCCTACCAGTGTCCCGACCCGGGTTCTGGCTACCCAGATCACAACTTCAACCCAAAACCCAGCCAAAAAAACCCAAATGCAATGACCCACCTCAGGATATTGGTGCATTGACCTGGGTCGAGCAAGACAAAATGCATGATGGGTGTTCATAAGTGGACAAAGTAACAAAGCCACGCCTGCGTGAAGTTTTCACTTCCGTAAGGAACACTTCCATTTATTCTGTTTAGCCATATTTCTGTTGACTGAGACACACCATTAGCCAGATTGCATGAAGAACAATTGCTCTATACAATCTAGAGAAGCTTGGATGGAAGAGTCCATAACAAGCACGCCATCTTGAAAGCCTGAACAGATATAAGGGGGGTCACGTGAACATTACTGCTTCCATGGCATTGCTCACACACAGTGTGTACTTGCTTCTGTCACCCTTGTCGACCCTGCTTCTTCAAAAAGCAGTGAGAAATCACGTAGCTGACCCGCATGACACCGGGTCGCGACCCGGGTAGAACATGACAGTGTGATAGGGGCTCTAGAAATAACTTGCTTAAATTAGACCCAGTTGTAACATAATGTGGACTTCCTTTGTAAAAAATCTTATGGTAAATGATATATTGCATATCTAAAAAAACATATCTTGCAGGAAAATGTGTTACTACAAGTGAATATTTTTTTCTTTTGTTATTCAAAATGCAATCTGAAGTGACATTTCAAATTCAATATCAGTTTGGGTTTATTGCTACAAATTCCATATAAATACGAGCTGGGTGTATTCAAGTATATACAAGTATATATACAGAACAGTGGAGAAAGAATAAGGATGAAAGTTCAAGTTGTTTTGTGTACAGAAATACAGTTACTTGAAGATGTGGAAGGGGAATGATGTTTTCCTTTAGCTTTGGTTAAGTCAGGTTTATTTACTAGAGTACATTAAGCTTAATGGCCAAATGTTTACCAATTTTTTAGATATAGATTATCTAAGTGGTTATTTTTAAATTGCACAGGTTTGGTAATGTGCGTAATCCCTGGTCCCCAGTTTCAGGTTTATTTTAATTATGGTTTACCTACATACACCGGTTGCAAAACATGCAGTTGATAAGCAAAAAGTAATCATAGTTTGAAAGGGTTCTTATCGGAAGGACAATCTTGAAAACTGTAGGATTAACTTGACGCTTGTTTTGGCTTCTTGAATTTTCAAGCTATTAGTCTTAAGGTAAATATGATTAAGAATAAATAGAATGGAACTCAGATGAGTAAACAGCTATTCAGTTGATTGGAGTGTATGGAGTTTTACTTTTCCAGTATACTAGTTTTACTTTTCTAGCACCATACAATTGTTATGTTCTAGAACCATTTTTAGTTTCTCAAACAAAACCCATCAAAACAACACTTGTTACATTGTTTAAACTAATAAGCATTCATAAAATGTTTGTGCATCATAGCATTAATTCAGAAGACTTGCTTCTGAGTCCCTGTGGAAAGAAAAGTAGTTAAGTACAAAAAAAGTCTCTGGGTGTGGTATTCATGAGTCCAGTTATTATTTGCTCAGTTCTGAGTTATTATGGGATCTCCTTTCTCTCAGACTGTTAGCTTCAACTTGATCCACCGAGTTCTGACTGGTACTGGGACTATTCACTTCCTGTGATACCACAATTTTGTCCTTTTCATTTATCCCAAGTGTAGTAGGGCAATAAGTTGGCTACATGCACAACACTGACATCTTGACTTTCTAGGAGATTTGTCAGTCTATAGTTTACATCAGACAGTTTTTGTACTATCCTGTAGGGTTCATCATATACCAGAGCAAGCTTTGCTGTGAACCCTACTGCAGCATTATACTTAGGGCGACCAGATCAATAACTCTGAAATTACAGTTCCTTCTCTTTTGATCATAGTGAAGTTTCTGAGTTGCGTGACTACTGTCTAAGACCTTCTAGCATGGTCATGCGCAGTCTTCTTCTTTATAGTCAGTCATCAAACCCTGAGGTGAGTGCAGTGAGGGCTGCAATACCACATCTAGTGGCGCTGGTATATCTCTACCGTAGAGAAGAAAAGCTGGAGTTTCTCCAGTGCTGGAGTGTGAACGCTATTTGCGGCACATATAGGTCCCAGTTGACATGTTGGTCCCCAACAAAGGCTCTGACTTTGGTTTTTATTGTTCTGTTGACCCATTCTGTTTGATTTGTTTGGAGGTGGTATGCAGTGGTGAGGCATTGTTTCATACCCAAAATCCTCAGAGAAGTTTCAAACAAGCTGCTGACAAATGGGGTTCCTCTGTCAGATATTAGAAACCTTGGAGCTCTATATCTACAGAAGATTTCCTTAACAAACGTTTATGCAGCTATTTGAGTTGTTGCTGTTTTAACAGGGAATATCTCCACAGATTTAGTGAAATGGTCTATACAACTAGCAGATGCTGGTTTCCTCTTGGTGCCCAGGGTAAGGGTCCTACATAATCTACTCCACAATACTCCCATGGGCACAGAGGTTCAATTGGAATTGTGTACCCTGATGGTCTTTGTTGGCTTGGTTGAGTAGTTTGGCAGATTCTGCAAGATTTCACATAGGCTATTGTGTAGGCTATTGTGTATTTGCGCATACCTGGCCAGAACACACGTTGCCACAGTCTCAAGTGTTTTTGTGACTCCTAGGTGACCTGACAGTGAATGGTCATGGTAAAGGTGGATCTACACTGGAAGCGAGCGATTCGAGAGAATAATTTAGAAGTGACTGGAATCTAGGGGTGTGTCTACACCGACTGCGAGCGATGCAAGTGGCCACTCTGGGTGAAGCAAACGACTCCACAGGAACAGAAATGTGCTTTATTTTTCCCGCCAGCTGTGAGTAACTAGAGTGAAATGGACCAATCAGAAGCAAAGTCAGTTCCCAACCCGCTCACGAAACCACATCCAGGATCATCTTCAGCCCCATTTCCAGGCACAGCCCCAGGGTCAGTCCCAATCCCTGCCCCAACCCCAGTTTCAGGATAAGCCCCACCTGCAACAGCTTTAATGCAGTATGGACTGTTGGGACTGTGGGAGAGGGTGGACGAGAAGGGAAAATTATGTAAATAGTTGTTTGTGTACTGTTTTGTGGTCACCGGGGGTTTATTTTTGTTGTATTCCTGCGAGTGTAATTGTGTGTGTTTTACCTCATCCCACATTCAGAGGGACCTCTCTCTCTCCAGGGTGTGTGGCGACTTTGCCTGCCATTTCTCTCTCTCCTGGGTGTGTGGCGACTTCACTCCTTGGTGTGTGTTGGCTTCGCTTGCTTGTTCTGTAGTCTATGTGATGCGTGAGTGGTGTTGTGAATGAGCTGCCTCTGTGTTGTGTGGGAGAAGGGATAAGGACAGGATCACGTGTCAGTTTCTGCTAAAATATTTGCGTTTGATGTAGATACAAAATTTGCTCACATTGCTCTAGTCGCTCGCCCCGCTCACATTGCTCACATTGCTCACTTCCAATGTAGATCCACTTTAATGCCTCAGCAGGGTGTCCAGCAAAGCCTGAGGCACATAGACTTTGTACTGGTGGGTTAATTCAAGAATAGGCCTCTTCATTTGGGTAATACAACACTCCACCTAGAACACAGAATTTAGGGTATTTACTGTCAGCTTCCAAATTTACTGAGGATGCAGGTCCTGTAACTGCGAGTATCTAAGCTGTTCCTTATATTCCAAAACAAGAAGTCAGTGGGTTGAGACTGTATATCAAGGCATGATCTGGCAGAACATCAGTGGGTTCCATTGCCACTAGTGTTGGGTTTCTGGAAAGTGCGTCCGGAACCAAATTCTGCTTTCCAGGTCTATGGACAATGTTGAAATCGAATACTTGAAGTGTTAAGCACCAACGTGCAAGGCATCCTAATGGGTCTGGACAGTTCATTAGCCACTGCAGTGCATCGTGGTCTATTACCACAGTGAAGACAGTCCCTTCAAGGCCTGACATGCTCTACTGACCAGATTAAGGTCAAACACTCATTTTCTGAGGGGGAGTATGATTGTTCAGCTTAATGTAAGGTCCTACTAGCATATGCGATTACAGTGTCCTTTGCTTGACTGTCCTGTTACATTTGGTAGCATTAGTACTGGTGCAGAAATGAGACTGTCTTTAAGCTGTTGGAAGGCTGATGTACATTGTTCATCCCATATGAAGGCAGTATCATGATGAGTGAGAACGTTCAAGGGATCTACCATCATAGCATAGTTTTGATGAATTTTCTGTAGTATCCACTGGAACTGTCTGACTTGTTTTACACTGGTTGGCTGTGGGGAATCTGAAAGC
This sequence comes from Acipenser oxyrinchus oxyrinchus, assembly GCA_030684275.1. NCBI lineage: Eukaryota > Metazoa > Chordata > Actinopteri > Acipenseriformes > Acipenseridae > Acipenser > Acipenser oxyrinchus. The sequence continues at coordinate 34,459,132 of CM060248.1, read as the reverse complement.
ACTTTCCTCTCTCTTGGGGCCACTCCATTTCTCCTCTACTGGTGAACTGGTCATGCCTTCCCTCCACTCTCTGTCCTCCCGTGCCCGCTCCTTCTCTTCCCTAGCCCCTCTGTGGCAGAACCAACTACCAGAGAACCTCAGGAATGCTCCGTCTCTCACTACCTTCCACAGCCTCCTCAAGACCCATGTTACGCACCACATTACTGGATCCAGTCAGCCAATGCACTATCCTTGCACCATTGCACTACTAATATGTAATTGTTGATATGACTTGTTATAATCCTAACTTACTGCATCCAAGTTCATATTGTATTTTAGTAGTATTATTTACACTTATTGTAAACTAATACTGTATTATTTATTAAGCTAGCATTGCAACCCTGTACTGCCCTGTAACACCTGTAAGTCGACTTGGATAAAGGCATCTACAAAATAGTTAAATAATGATCATAATAATGCCCTCAGTTGTCACTACACGAAATGCCAGTTATTTGTGGATTTGTGGCAAAATTGGCTTCTGTAAGGGGGCGCCCGTTCAACCCACGGCCTACCACCTAAACTCAGTATCCCATTAGTTCCTTCTTGGGGCTCCTCTCCAGAGGACGGCCCTGGCATCGGGTCAAGCCCTGGACTTACTGCTGGCGTCACTTGCAAGGGGTCCTCCAGCAGAGGTGCTTGAGAGAGGCACTCCAGCAGTGGCGCTAGCAACTTCGCTGGGCCGTGTGGCAGTGGCATACAGTAGCCCTAGTCTTGGAAGGACATATACAAACATGTGCATCATAAGTCAAAACAAAACACAGTTAAAAACAGCTAGGAAATAAAAGGTGGCCAAGCTGGGGCCGTGCGCTACTCCCGCTACACAGGGAGGTCCCGCACCAGGAACCTTCTTCCAAACTTAATAAACTGTGGTGGCATTAAAATCCCCTAAATGAATCCCAACATAAACGTTTTTACACAAATGTTATTTTTAAACCAAACAAAACATATTTTCTTTATAAACCACCACCATGAATACACTATTTACAGGGGTTGGCCTCTGCCCTGCCACACTGGGATAGTCCAATGTTATTCCTATGTCATGTTTGCTTCTCATTTCAAAATCCAAACGATCAAAGTCATATTTTACCTCTGAGGGGATGTTATCTCCACCAGGCTGCAGGTACAAGTAGAATGGCTTTGTTTTCTTCATTTTAATATATTTTAATCAATGAATACTTTCTCTTTGCAAGTTGTAAAAAAATATTATTATGTATTGTTCAGTCACTTTAAATGCAGTATTTTTCCTTTGCTTATTAGCATTTATTTATTTATTAATTGCTAAACTGCTCTGTTCATGTTAGAAAAGCAGAAAGGCACTGTGACAGGGTAGCTACACCGCCAAGCTGTTACCGACAGGAAGAGAGACTCAGAAACAAGAAGCTGCTGTGAAGCGCTATCACGCTTTACAGACAGTACTAGACAAAAAAACATTAACAAAACAAAAAGGCACAAGGGCCAAAACAAAAGGTCTACACAAAACTCACGGACATAACACAGCACAGCAACACAGCAACACGTACCTTCACCCTTTTCATACACCAGTGACTGGAGCCTAATTGATCATCATTTATTCAACTTATGGCTCTAGCCACATTCCCACATGATTTCTGGCAGAGAGGAATTTAACCCCCTCCCTGCAAACCCAATTTTCCCCACACACTCACATTTTGCCCCAGCAGGGCTTTCACCCTGCCACAGCCACACTTATCTGACTGTTGCATTTCCCGCTGTTGTTGTCTGTGGTGTCCCACTTGGTAGAGCAGTCTGTTGATAGGAGTTTTGGGGAGTGCTGGCCCTGAATATGAAGTTTGCTTAGAATCAGGTATGTAAGTTATGAGATATCCTCTTCTAGTCCAAGCAGTGTGTAGCATTGCAATTCTGAAGTGCTGTCCCTTTAATTTATTTGGCTTTAAATACACGTTCCTTTGCAGGCTCTAAAGTCTTTTGAACTGCTGCCGTATAGCTAAAATCCTAACTTCTGAAACAGAAACAACAAAAAAACTTGGGCCTCTGGTTGTCATTCCACACGCCTTCAGCCAATGACAATGGTGCACGCACCCACAATGAATCTTCACCATTGGGAAGTGGGGTTAGACGTCAGTTTCCCAAAAGCCCAAACCTTAAAGGTGCCGAGCTAGGATATACATAAGTGATCATTACACAGTCATGAAACTTTCAGAAAAGCCAGTAAAGACAAGGCCAAACACCATCCCGTATTATCGACCTGGATTTGAAGCACCTGCAAGAATCTGAAGCACTTTCACCAGTGTGGCAATGTGCTCCGCCCCTGTGTGCATTTCTGTGTTATATGTTACGTGTGCTGTGTTAATGTTGGTTTATAGGCATTTGTACATGGGATATAAACGGGTCTGTGTTTCACGTGTGTTTAAAAATGTGTAATTGTATTTAGGCACGAGGAATGGCACATCACTTCACGTACATTTAAAGTGTTTTAATATGTGAGCACGAGGTTGCACAATTAATTCACATGCTGGGATTCAAGTGAATAATTAATTAGTAATTGAATCCCAGCACAACAGTATATATAGATGCACGTTTCACTCGCTTGGGGGTTTGGGTGTTTGGTGAGTGGAGAACGGGTGTAGAGAGGAGGAGAACTAAAGATAAAAGACAAACAATTGCTATCGCGTGCTGGTAGGACCAGCACGATGCTTGTTTATTTATAGACTCACCATGTTTGTTTGTGTGTCTGTCCGTCCACCGTTTGTTTAAAGTGTTAGTCCGTTTTGTTTGTCTATTTATTTTGGCCTAAAGTGCCGTGTCTTCTGTTTGTTTAAACCTTTTATTTATAATAAACCGCGCAACAGCGCTTTCATCATTTCACGTCATCTGTTCTCTGTGTATTCATTTCCTGGTTCTGACGTCACCACTCAGCCAGCCGTGTGACACCAGACACCGCAGTCGGATTGATAAACAAGGTCTGGTTTGATCTTCAGTTTAACCTGGCACAATGTGGTCGCGAGTGTGTCCTCCAACTTACAAAAACATGTTTTGAGATCAGAGAGGATGAAAATGGACTTGAATATGTGTGCCTCTTATATAACAAGGACACAAAAAAAACATTAAAACATGGCTGATTCTGACAGCGCGGAGCTCCTCATCCTCCTTCCTCAGTTTCATTTGAAACTCCGCTTCGACCATCTACATCAATCATGTGCTCCTCCCTATATTTTTGAGATGCCACTTTTTCAATGCAGAACTTCACAATAAACTTAAAACAAATTCTTGAATAGAAATTGAAGTTTATGTCCTTTCGGACTATATAACTGTAGAGGTATACACAATAAATTTCTTTTTTTTAATTTGCAAAGTGTTTTAATTATTTTTCTTCACCCAAATGATTATGAACTTTGAAATAGCTGTTTTACAAGCGGTATAAACCACTACAAGCCTTGCGGTTCCCATGAAATATATGCACGCCTGGGTGGCTCAAGGCCCTTGGCTTCACCTCTGGCCTAATCACAACCCAGGCGTGCTTATATTTCTGTTGACTAGAGACACAACATGAGCTAGACTGCATGAAGAAACAATTGGTCTAATCAATATTTGGGCAAACGATACAATCAAGAGAAGCTGTCAATCATCAAAACATGCACCGACTGTGCACTTTCATTTGTCAGCTACAGTGCCTGTCATTCAAAACACCTACTTTGAAATTAGCGAGTTAAGGTGTAGGTAATCTTTTGCTATAGGTATACGGTGACGGTTACTAGTTTGATTTGAAAATGGGGCGCAAGAGGAAAACACTTAATGAATATTGTGCACCCTGACGGCTGAAGTCTCCGTGGCAGGACGAAGCGGACCCGTCTGCCTTGCCTTCCAGTGACTCTGAGTCCAGCTGTGCTGAAGCTCAACTATTTCCAGTTTTGTTCTGTGCATATTATTTTTAACTGTAAATTTATGCTATAAAAAGTCTGTGGTTTATTTGAGGCAATTTTTAAATGTATGTAGGATCTTTATCTCTAAGCTTGGATGGAAGCATCCATAACAAGCACCCCATCTTGAAAGCCTGAACAGATATAAGGGGGGTCACGTGAACATTACTGCTTCCGGGGCATTGCGCACACACAGTGTGTACTTGCTTCTGTCACCCTTGTCGACCCTGCTTCTTCAAAAAGCAGTGAGAAATCACGTAGCCGACCCGCATGACACCGGGTCGCGACCCGGGTAGAGCATGACAGTGTGATAGGGGCTCTAGAAATAACTTGCTTAAATTAGACCCAGTTGTAACATAATGTGGACTTCCTTTGTAAAAAATCTTATGGTAAATGATATATTGTATATCTAAAGGAACACATCTTGCAGGAAAATGTGTTACTACAAGTGAATTTTTTTTTTCTTTTGGTATTCAAAATGCAATCCGAAGTGACATTTCAAATACAATATCAGTTTGGGTTTATTGCTACAAATTCCATATAAATACGAGCTGGGTGTATTCAAGTATATACAAGTATATATACAGAACAGTGGAGAAAGAATAAGGATGAAAGTTCAAGTTGTTTTGTGTACAGAAATACAGTTACTTGAAGATGTGGAAGGGGAATGATGTTTTCCTTTAGCTTTGGTTAAGTCAGGTTTATTTACTAGAGTACATTAAGCTTAATGGCCAAATGTTTACAGGTTATCTAAGCGGTTATCTTTAAATTGCACAGGTTTGGTAACGTGCATAATCCCTGATCCCCAGTTTCAGGTTGTTTTTTTAATTATGGTTTACCTACATACACAGGTTGCAAAACAAGCAGTTGATAAGCAATAAGTAATCATGGTTTTAAAGGGTTCTTATCGGAAGCACAATCTTGAAAACTGTAGGAGTAACTTGACGCTTGTTTTGGCTTCTTGAATTTTCAAGCTATTAGTCTTAAGGTAAATACGATTAAGAATAAATAGAATGGAACTCAGATGTGTAAACAGCTATTGAGTTGAGACCGAGGGGATTGCAGTGAAGTGTAACTGTCATGGAAATTATCACAGGTGATTTACTGTAAACTCTGACTCACTGGGACAGCTATTTGCTCATGAACTTGTATAATTCATAAAAATGTTTTATCTATCATTGGCAGGTAAGTTTATTAAATACTAACTGAGGCACTTCTTTGACTATATGCATGTAAAATAATGTCATTACATTTTTTTCATCTCAATCTATCAGTAAAATGATTTTAATTTTTAGTTGTACAGTATTATTTGCATAACATATCTGTCACATTTAAAATAGATCACAAACTTACCAAGCAATTTCTAAACTAAAGCAAAATGTGTGTAGGCCTAATACTGTCCTGTTAGTATAAACAAGTTAAATAATCTTCTTCTTTAGTAGCACCTGTACATAAAGTTTAAATGAAACCTCTAAATATCATAATTGTATTTCTCTTATTTAACTTTGGTATCTTTCTCTTTGTTAGTTGTCACCTCCGAGATTTTTTTAGAGAACACTTTCGACAGCTGTAAAAGCAAACTTCCTGGCAAAATTCTATATTTTAAACACAATATGCACTTTTTGGTTTTACGCATCAATTTAATAATTTAAACACTATAGTCTACTACAACAAAAGGTTAACCTTCATGACCATACTGACAACCCTTTTGTTGATTTAATCACATTTATTTCAAACTCAATATAAATTGGTGATTATTAGACAGAATTTAAATATTATTAAATCAATACAGAAATGATGAAGTAACTTTAAATATTCCGTACCTGTTAATAAAAACTATAGAAATGTTGACATGGGTCCGTCCACAACATAAGGAAAGGGTAAGCGCATCCTTTCTTGTGTCTCACCCAGAATTTTAACAGCTTATGTAAGATTTCTTTTCAACAGCCTGATGACATCACATATTTCCTCCTTCTCACCCTGCAGGAGACAGTGTGTATTTGATTTTGAGTTTATATTATTCCAGAGCTTGAATCAGTGTTTTTTTAGTTAACTGTAACAATAACGAAAATGTCTACTAATTAACATAAATCATATCCATTAATAGTAACTATAACTAAAAAATAATGTAAAACAATAACGAAATAGTAACAAAAAAAACAAACATTTGTTATAGTTAGGCTTGTTACTTTTCAATTGTAATCAGTAAAGCTCGTTAAACATTGAATTTGTAGTTCGACTGAAATAGATTTATATAGGATAGATGTCTGTAAAACCACTTGTTATTTTTTTTTCTTGCCAAGAATAATAATTTAGAAATCATCTCTAGTCTGTGTAGTCTTTACACTTGCTGTCTGTCACGTCTCCATTTCTCTCTGAATGGCTAGGGGTTGCTGTCAGTCATCTCAGTGGTCCCTTAGTAGGCTAGTGTAGTTTCACCGTCATTCATTTCATCCTGTTCTGACAGATCTCATTCACCGCAGCAGTGCTAGAATGCTCTCATTCGTTTAAATGACTGTCAATCATCAAAACATGCACCGACTGTGCACTTTCATTTGTCAGCTACAGTGCCTGTCATTCAAAGCACCTACTTTGAAATTAGCGAGTTAAGGTGTAGGTAATCTTTTGCTATAGGTATACGGTGACGGTTACTAGTTTGATTTGAAAATGGGGTGCAAGAGGAAAACACTTAATGAATATTGTGCACCCTGACGGCTGAAGTCTCCGTGGCAGGATGAAGCCTTCTAGTGACTCTGAGTCCAGCTGTGTTGAAGCTCAACTATCTCCAGTTTTGTTCTGTGCATATTTTTTTAACTGTAAATTTATGCTATAAAAAGTCTGTGGTTTATTTGAGGCCATTTTTAAATGTCTGTGGGATCTTTATCTCTACGTACAACTCCACTGTGACCAAATGTTATTTCAATTAGAATGTTGGTAACCATGGTTTTGTTGCATGTTGAATATGATAAAGGGGTTTTGCAAAATGAGACATTTCTCAATGGCATAAAAAGTCTGTTTTTTAAAGCATAAAGATCGATTAGACCCTGCTTGAATGGAAAAATAAAGATCGAAAAAAATAGGTAAATTATTTAATTAAAGTTAATCAAACAAACTAGTGCTATATTACATGTATGGAATGAAAATGTATCTTGCGACAAAGCTGTTATCTGAATATGGGATGGTAATGTAAGCCTATTGAAAATGGACATTTTAATTAGTTTTTGTTTCAATATGGTCCATATTCATAAAGCATTTTCAACCAAAATAAAAAATAAACATTTGAACTGCCTATAGGGACTGTTACATTAGCACATGAAAGACCTACCTGACACTACAAGTTCTTTATTCACTTTTTTTCTTTTTCATGGGTAGGCCTACCATTGGTTCAGGCAAGTTGCTTACATATTTAACCCTTCTATATGCTTTGTTTTCTTCTGGCATTGAGGTTGTACTTAAACATTTACAACTGCAAATTAAATGGTTTAGTTATTTTTCCTCAAGTTAGTTTAATGTAATTTATATATATATATACAGTACTGTGCAAAAGTTTTAGGCACGTGTGAAAAAATGCTGTACAGTAAGAATGCTTTCAAAAATAGACATGTTAATAGATTATATTTATCAATTAACTAAATGCAAAGTGAGTGAACAGAAGAAAAATCTAAATCAAATCCATATTTGGTGTGATCACCCTTTGCCTTCAAAACAGCATCAAGCATCAATTCTTCTAGGTACACTTGCACACAGTTTTTGAAGGAACTCGGCAGGTAGGTTGGCCCAAACATCTTGGAGAACTAACCACAGTTCTTCTGTGGATTTAGGCAGCCTCAGTTGCTTCTCTCTCTTCATGTAATCCCAGACAGACTTCGATGATGTTGAGATCAGGGCTCTGTGGGGGCCATACCATCACTTCCAGGACTCCTTGTTCTTCTTTACGCTGAAGATAGTTCTTAATGACTTTCAGCTGTATGTTTGGGGTCGTTGTCATGCTGCAGAATAAATTTGGGGCCAATCAGATGCCTCCCTGATGGTATTGCATGATGGATAAGTATCTGCCTGTACTTCTCAGCATTGAGGAGACCATTAATTCTGACCAAATCCCCAACTCCATTTGCAGAAATGCAGCCCCAAACTTGCAAAGGAACCTCCACCATGCTTCACTGTTGCCTGCAGACACTCATTAGTGTACCGCTCTCCAGCCCTTCGGCGAACAAACTGCCTTCTGCTACAGCCAAATATTTCAAATTTTGACTCATCAGTCCAGAGCACCTGCTGCCATTTTTCTGCACCCCAGTTCCTGTGTTTTCGTGCATAGTTGAGTCGCTTGGCCTTGTTTCCACGTCGGAGGTATGGCTTTTTGGCCGCAAGTCTTCCATGAAGGCCACTTCTGACCAGACTTCTCGGACAGTAGATGGGTGTACCAGGGTCCCACTGTTTTCTGCCAGTTCTGAGCTGATGGCACTGCTGGACATCTTCCGATTGCGAAGGGAAGTAAGCATGATGTGTCTTTCATCTGCTGCAGTAAGTTTCCTTGGCCGACCACTGCGTCCTCGGTCCTCAACGTTGCCCGTTTCTTTGTGCTTCTTCAAAGAGCTTGGACAGCACATCTGAAACCCCTGTCTGCCTTGAAATTTCTGCCTGGGAGAGACCTTGCTGATGCAGTATAACTACCTTGTGTCTTGTTGCTGTGCTCAGTCTTGCCATGGTGTATGACTTTTGACAGTAAAACTGTCTTCAGCAACCTCACCTTGTTAGCTGAGTTTGGCTGTTCCTCACCCAGTTTTATTCCTCCTACACAGCTGTTTCTGTTTCAGTTAATGATTGTGTTTCAACCTACATATTGAATTGATGATCATTAGCACCTGTTTGGTATAATTGTTTAATCATACACCTGACTATATGCCTACAAAATCCCTGACTTTGTGCAAGTGTACCTAGAAGAATTGATGCTGTTTTGATGGCAAAGGGTGGTCACACCAAATATGGATTTGATTTAGATTTTTCTTCTGTTCACTCACTTTGCATTTAGTTAATTGATAAATATAATCTATTAACATGTCTATTTTTGAAAGCATTCGTACTTTACAGCATTTTTTCACACCTGCCTAAAACTTTTGCACAGTACTGTATATATATATATATATACAGAATCTATTTGACTAGTGTTACAGTGTGTGGAGGGCTGTACAGCAAGCCTTGGCTAGTAAATGGTAATCTCTGATCAATACATTTCAGTGGTTGGCTACCCTAAGGAGTGTACTGTGAAGAGGTGTACAGCCTGGCATTACCCAAGTTATTTTTACCTCGACAGATTTCAAGGTCATCATAACTAAAATTAAACTAATAACTATAACTAAGATAACTAATTCCCATAACTATAAATATAACTAACTAAAAAACATAACTAAAAAATCTCTGGCTTGAATAGCATGATAGTAATGTCAGAAAAACTAAAAACAAAAATTGGATCTTGGATATTTATTGGATATTTGAATATTTAATAAATGTTAGGGACACCAAATTCTAAAAACTACTTGTCTTGCTTACACCACAATGCACACATCGTTGCAATAGATGTAAATCTACAAAGATGATAAATTTGTTTCAGCAATCTTCAGTGTTAGCATTTTAGCAAGATTCAGGGAGCGGGAGTTGGGGCTGCCTAATTAATGTCTATCATTACTAATGGTCTATTTAAGCCACAATCATACACGCTTCCCCTGTCTAGTATTTTCGCTCAGTCTCTGTCATTCGTGCTTCAGTTTAACGTCTTCGCTAATGTCTAAACTTGGTTGCCTAGCTCCTTTCACTGTAGGTCACTTCTCTGCACAGCGCTGCCAAGATATTATCTTTTATTTTCCTACCTGCTCCGGTGATTCATCTCATCATTCAGCTTCTCTGCAGAAGCTCCAACTATTTAAATCTACCACAAAGCTTTGTCTGCTGAATCTCTTTACTCCTCGCCTGCAATCAGATGCCCCTCCCCCGCTCACCACTGAGCTCCCGCTTCCACAGAGTCAGCACAGTTTACCGTTCCATCAGAAGATCTTGTCCTGGACTTCCATCAGGTACATTCAACCTATTAAAGACCTATCCAGCCCATTACAAACTCTATTTCAACCAGTGGCAGCTCATGATTTTGACGGGTCTCCTAACATACTCCAATGACTGCTGTACTAAAAGTCATCCACCGGCGCCTCACAGACCATGGATACCACGGCAACACCCTCATCGAGTGCCTACAGGGAGTGGTAAGTTGCCATTTATATATACAGTAACTGTTCTAAAACATGTATCGAATATATTTATAATTAAAACCTAAAAATGTTTCTATACATAGACAAGGATTTTAATCATAATAACCAAATACATTCTACCCTGCTTCGCTGAAGCCAATGGTTTCAATTCCAATCACAACCTCTAGATGGCAGTATAACACGATAAGTTCTACATATTTTAAAGATGGTTTGCTAGCGCTGCGAATCTACTCACTCCAACTTTTCTATCCATTCCTGCAGTTCGTTGTCACTCCGAGGAGTTCCCCTCCTGCCTTAACCTTTTGCCTACCTATATCAACTGACATTCTCCCCCCACCACACCCCACCCCACCCCATCCCCTTCGAGGACCTGGTCATGAAGCTACGTGTTTATCGACTTTTTGAGATGCTCAGAATCCACCGTCACATTAACTTCCAGCTTCCCTACATCAAGCATCCATTCTTGCAACCTCTTCCTGATCCCGAATTCGCACTTCCTCATCTGGCTCCGCTCCTCCAAACTGACCAACTTCATCAAGGCACTTTATACAACTTTCAATGTCATCATTCCATTCAATGTGATCCGTCAGTCAGATACAGAAACCATGTCCCACGATTATCGATTTTTCAGTCAAAGCATCCTCCTACCCTGCAATGGACAATACACTCATAGACTACTCCTGATCAAATCAATGGGTTTTGCAGCAGCCTCAGAGCAACATTCTTCATCACTTAACACTCAAAGATCAATATCCACGCATTCAGCAGATCTCTGCTCTCTGCAGCAGGCCACCGCACACTACCGATGGCAGTCCATCGTTCACTATTACAGATCACCACTTCAGAAGATCTCTGCTCTCTTCAGCAGGCCACTGCACACTACTGACAGAACTCCATTGTTTACTTCCCCAGATCTCTGCACTGTTCAGCAGATCCCACCCTCTTTTGTTAATCGCTTCTCACTAATGCAGATCTTGGCTCCCTCTTCAGATCTGCTCACTACTGCAGCATGCAAAAGTTGCTTTAGTTTACAGCTTAAAACTGCAACTGCCTCCTCCAGAGCTTCGAACACTCCAACTTTCCTCCAATATGCAGATTGTGGCAGCCATTTCCGGGGTCAAGGCTAACGCTAATCCCCATCTAATAAAAAAAATAAAAATAAATAAATAAATAAATAAATACGGGGCGCTTGACTTCCTCAGCAATCTAGTCATATGTCCGCTCATCCTCTTAAATGCTACAAGCATTAATATATGGTGAAATCTGTCTTGATTATGAGTTAAGGAGTTCCACTATTAGGAGAATGACTGGAGTTGTGAAACCAAAATTTCTGAATGTGAGTTCACCTTTTCCATTCCAAGCAGACATGATAGTAGCAAACTGCTGATCGATCCTGTATTAACGAACACATAGGATGGTCGGCATCTCATCTTTCTGCCCTTGTTTCCAGAATATGGGGCGCAAAGGGTGCTGAGTTTCCTCAGCAGTCGATTAAAACTGACTCGCTAGTATGCCCCTACTCATCCATGTCAAAGTACATTCCTCTGAAAATCATTTTCTCCCATCAGACGTGATTGGCCGCGCCACCGAAAGAGGGTGTAACTGAGGGTATTTAGGGGAAGTGGCCCCAGTGATCTGTTCCTTGGTTTATGGTTAAACTACAAAAAGCAAAAAGAGCGAGAGTAAAAGAGTAAAGAGTGTTTTGTTTGTCAGTCTATTGTTTGTTCTCACTAGACGGCTAACACGAAGCGGGAGCTGTCGCTACACGCCAGCACCAAACCCTGGACTACACTGCACCACTATCTTGACTGTGTTTGTCCTTTCAACATACACCTACACTAGAGCACCCACTGTCTGGAGACGTGGCCGTGTCTGTGTTGTGTCTTATTATTTCGCGACTGTAACCTTCGTTATGCACGGCACAATACACATTGGTGTGTACAGCCCATGCCTATTATTTTAAGTGTTGTTGACACGCAATCCAGCATCACTAAAGAGCTGTTTTTTATTGTGAACTGTCTTGTGTGTACCTATTACGGAGCACTGCATCATCACTACACCTGCACACTGCAAACCACTCGTTCACAACCTCTTACTAAATATCTTAGCTTCACTAAGTAGATAATTGTCTCTTGTAACATACCTACAAGAGTTTGAAGTTAAAACTGTCTACTGCATTTGTGAGTTGTATTAGCCTTTTTTTAAAAGGGGGGACAATTATTTCTACATGGAGACACAGACATAAGTAAAAATTTGAGGGGTAAAAATGATAAAAGCCCCTCCACCATTCGTTCTGTATTCCAAAGAAACTGATCATATTTTAGGGTAAGTGTATTGTAAGGTGGCCTTATTATTAATTACATTTACTAACACGAAGGGGCAGGGTTATGGTAAATTGTGCTTTGAGCTTTAAGCAAAACAATGTCTTACACTACATTACAGGAAATGTTTTTTTTCTTTTTCATATATATATAAAACAAATGTATAAAGAAATTGTCGTATAAACTTACTTGCTATCTTTAAAATCTGGTCCCTGTAATAATATCCTTCTCCATCATTTGAGCAAGATGTTTTGTCATCTGACACTGTGGAATTTTTCCAGAGTATCGTGTACATTTGGGGGGGGGGATTCATTTGTATGACTTGGTTTGAAGTCTTTAATGTATGCAATTGGTACAATTTGAGCCACATTGTCATCTAATAAAAAACATACATTTTATTCTAATGAATACACCTGCAATAAAACCGAAATTGGGTAAATAATTTTCCATAAAAAATCAATAAAAAATGTTCTTTTCTTTCATTCTTTCTTTTTGTATGTACTTTGCAGTAACGGCTCACCTATCTTACATGGTTAGGTTTTATAAAAGGTTTGTCTTTTGACAAACAGAAATTTCAAAAAGTCAAAACGAAAGATTTAAAATGTAGCGCACAAATATTCACGGTAGGCAGTACACACAGCAGAGGGTGTAGGTCCACTGTAGAGTAACACTTTATAACAGTAGACTGGAAAATAGTGCCTGTTTCACCCTCAGGGGTATTACAAGACCCTTGTGAAAAAATAGTACGCTAAAAGTGTACTTAAACTACATATATGAAGTATATGGAAAATGCACTTTAAGTAAACAGTACAATGGTGTCTGTATAGGAAGTATAATACTGCTGCAGGTTAGCCCTTTCACTTAACATGCACAATTTCAATCAAAACATTATATTTGCTATGTAATCCTAATAAGAAAAAAACAGCTTTAGTTTCAAAACTACATTTCCGCTTTTCATCAAAACGCAACACTGTATAGCCAATCAGCATGACAATAAGAACACTGCTGTGAAGCTCACGGCAGAGCTTGCACTGGATCAGGATACATTTTATGAGAAGGCAGACAAACCTGTGGTTTCACAGACCCTAATTAGCACTGCTTTTTGACTACTTAATATTAATCTAGGTAAACTACTCCAGGACTACTGCTAATCTTTAAAAAAAAAACAACAACTGTGTTGTGTTCCCTGCTAGTCATAGATTTTGATAATCAGTGAACTTGCCGGTGAGTGGGATATGTAGCATTGTGCACAAAAAATAAATGTCATCTATTAAAAAAATGAGAGGTATATATATATATATATATATATATATATATATATATATATATATATATATATATATATATATAGAGGGAACAATATACTGTATAATTCCATATATAATATGGAATTCAAGTTTTAGTAGTAATGACATTTATAGTGCACTGCAAAATTTACATGCTAAAACCAATATATCTTTTTATTATACTATTAGTATGATAAACCTCACATTAAAAGATCACTTCATAAAATATAAATAATGTATTACATTTCAACATGCAATGTTTTAATTCTTTCTAACTGCAGACTTTGGCACAACCAGAACAAAAACACATTAATTTTTATTTTAAACTAAGATAGATAAGATATTTCAAATGCCATATTAACATATTAACAACAAAAAAACACATTTATTTAAATTCTGTGCTGGAATCTGTTAAAAAAAAAAGAAAAGAAATGAAAAAAAGGGTTTTCCATGCCAAGGGCTGGTTATGCAATATCTGGTTTTCTAGCTGCTTATGCACAGTTGCATTTACTGCACCAGCAGAGAAACTGAGGGCCAGACAAAGCAGGATGTCTTGCTGAGGTTAAACTTCCAAAACATCTTTCTTTTATATGGTTTATTTTATCACCTTCCTTGCTAGATTAGGACTACGGTTGGGAACCACTGGTCTATAGAGATGAAAAGAAATGATGTCAAGCAGTTCAATTTTTAAAAAACTATGAACAACTGACTTTTTGTGAATGGAGAACTAATCATTCAACCAAAGTCAGAAAACAACAACACAAACAATACACGTTGCTTTTCTGAAAGTCCTCTACTCACACCTCATTTTGCAACTAGATCCTATTTCTTATAGTCACAAACTACTGAATTGGCAGATGTTCTGCTGCATTGTAGAATACTCAGTGATTATTATTTCTGTTGTTTAAAAGAAAAATGAAATTTTGAAACGGTGTATTAAAGGAAAGCTTTTGACATATTTGTTTGTTGCAAACATGTCAAAAACTATCCTTTAAGCCTTAACCTGTAACATTTCTGAACATGTTAGCTTTCCACAAATAAGGACTGACACATTTCTGTTTCAGTTTACATTTCAAAACAGAAAAACAATTACAATCAGGGCCCTCTCCTAGCCGCAAAAGCCAACTTGAAAAAAAAAAAAAAAAGAAAATGTTCACAAGCCCTAACAAAGGACCAGTGGTCCGTGCGTTAGCTCTCTCTGTTTCAAGAACGTGAATTAATAAAATAACTTTTAATTAAAGGATATTCAATTTGACGTGGGAGGACTTATTTTCCTTTTGAAAAAAAAAAGACCTGAAAAGCATTTAAACATTCACTCTTTGTATCCTGACGGGTTGTACCAGGAAATTTTGAAATCACGTCTAAAAGAAAACAGAAAAAAAATAAAAGTTAAAACAATCTACATCTATCTATCTATCTATCTATCTATCTATCTATCTATCTATCTATCTATCTGTCTGAAAGTTTTTAATGTATAAGTGAGAAATTGGTCACAGAAAATAATTTTTACTTTTTGTCTATTGACATTGGACAGACACTGACAAACAAATCTGAGTTTTGTTTTAGTTTTTACTAAACCTTATGACTGGCTGTTCACGTTTATAGATTAATTCAATGGGCAGCAGTGTAGAATGGTAGATAGGGCTCTATCTACAGCTACATGTAGCAAGGTTTCATTGTACATATCAATCAATGCAGTGACCTTCTCAGGGTCCAGCTGGGACTTGGCAGGAAGGTCTCTGTAGGCAGGTGAATGCTTTCCTGTAATGGTAGATCTTGCGAGAGTTTCTTTTCCAAATATTAACACAGACAGTTCTTGTGTGTAAATAGACACTCTTGTTTTGCTCAGTCTCTCAAAACGGTTCTTAAGTACTGTGGAAAGAGGAAGCGAACGAAAAAACATTTCATTCTACAGACATAGAATGTCTTGATAGTCTGATCAAGAAGTCATAAATAATTGGGTGATATTCAGTTTGGAGGTTATATAGTTATTTATATACACTGACAGTTAAAATCATGAGGGCATACTGCCTCACTGAGGACCCTCGGCCTAAGCACAGCCATGACAAAAGAACAGACAGATGAAAGCATTCGAGGTAAGGAAGGAAGGTTTTAGTAGAATGTTAATTCCTCATGGAAATAGAAATAACAAAGGTTATAGCAGACAGCCCTGCTACCAACTTCCCAGGTTATCTGTAAAAAATTATGCTAATTACCTATTTATTATTTTCATACATTATATTAAACTAATTTGAGACTTTAGTTTATTGCATTCCATCCTATATGTTGCAGTTATTAACAGTGAAGACACATATCAAACTGGCAAAGCAAAATTTGGACCAATTATTAAACAAGAAATAATTATGTCACAATTTACACTCTCAACAATTTGCTGAACCTTTTTATTAAAATACAGGCAGGAATTAATTTTAAGCTAGTGCGTTGTTAATCTAGCCGGCAGTCACACATAATTAATAAACCCGTGCAGATTGTGGCCGAGGGGTAATAGGATGATTACTAACTAGTTAAACCCCTCGGCCATGATATAAAAAGCCTGCAGATCTCCAGCTCGTGGTGGGTGTATGAGGAGCGAGAGTGGAGTGAGCGGAGAATCAAAGAACAAACGAAACGAAACGAAACGAAACTAGACTAGACTAGACTAGACTAGACTAGACTTACCGTAGGTTCAGTGAAGGCGATTGCCCAGCCTGACCTGGGTTTTGTTTATTACTTTTGTGTTCGTGATTTTGTTCTGTTTAACTATATATTTTGCTCTGTGAGCACAGTTTTTCTGTTTAAACTTTTTATTTATTTTTGTTATTTTTGCTTAATAAAACGGCGCAGCCGCGTCTTTCTTTTGAACTGCAGTGCCTGGTGAGAGTTTATTTACCGTTCCTGCTTCTGTCTGACATCACCACCCAGTCACCCTGTCACACGTGGTGTCCAGCGTGGGATCACCAGCGCCTCCTGGACTCAGGCAGAAGTAGGGTACTGCAGTTTTTTTAGTTTTTTTTTTTAGTATTACTTGTGGAGTGAGGAGGAAGAAGGGGAGAAAGGAGAATGGGAGGAAGAGCTGCAGACAGCAGCAGCTGCAGGAACAGCAGGCACAGGAGGAGATCAGCTGGGAAGCCCTCCTCCACAGCATAAGCCAGACCTACTGTTGCTGCATCTGTGGGGAGCGGGGGCATTTCCCAGTTAATTGCCCCCTCCCTGAGGAATGAGATTACAGTTGCAGGAGAGGAGACAATGGGAAGGAGTCGGTGCGTCCACAGCCCAAGAGGGAGGAGACTGAGCGTCCACAGCCCAAGAGGGAGGAGTCGGTGCGTCCACAGCCCAAGAGTGGGGAGCCGGTGTGTCCACAGCCCAAGGGGGAGGCCGAACGTCCACAGCCCAAGAGGGAGGAGCCGGTGCGTCCACAGCCCACCTCCATCGTGGTTCCACCTCCATCGTGGGAGGACTGCGGGTCGCTCCCACCACCTCCGCCAGCAGAGGGAGAGTACCTGCTGGTCCCACCACCGCCAGCAGAGGGAGAATACCTGCTGGTGCCACCTCCACCTCCATGGGAGAACTGTGTGTCACTCCCACCTCCGCCAGCAGAGGGAGAGTACCTGCTGGTCCCACCTTCTCCAGCAGAGGGTGAGTTCCTGCTGGTTCCGCCTCCACCTCCGTGGGAGGACAACTTGCCGCTCCCACCTCCACCAGCAGAGGTAGAGTACCTGCTGGTTCCGCCTCCATTGCCGCCACCAGCAGAGGGAGCATGCCTTCTGGTTCCGCCTCCATCGCCGCCACCAGCAGAGGGAGCATGCCTGCTGGTTTCCCTGCTGCAGCCAGAAGGGGAGGAGCCCTGCCGCCTTCGCAGCCAGAAGGGGAGGAGCCCCTGCCGCCTTCGCAGCCAGAAGGGGAGGAGCCCCTGCCGCCTTCGCAGCCAGAAGGGGAGGAGCCCCTGCCGCCTTCGCCAGGAGCAGAGCAGCAGGAGCTGCCTCTGCCTCCACCACCACACCTGAGGGAGAGGAGCAGGAGCTGCCTCTGCCTCCACCACCACCAACACCTGAGGGAGAGGAGCAGGAACTGCCTCTTCCTTTCACCACAGGACGGACTGGAACAGGAGGCTGGCGGTCCGCAGCCGCCCTTGCATAGGCTGCTGAGCAGAGCAAGGGGGAAAACCGCCGGGTCGCAGCGGCTGAGAAGAGGGCCAACCCTAGCACCACCGCTGGTCTTGGCTCCCCTCCTGCAGTCGCCTCCCGAGGGTCCACTGCCGCCGTCGCCTCCTGAAGGACCGCTGCCGCCCTGTCGTGCATCGCCCAGGGATGCCAGTTCGCCACCGCCCGGGGATGCCAGTTCGCCACCGCCCAAGGATGCCTGCCTCGCACCGCCCAAGGATGCCTGCCTCGCACCGCCCAGGGATGCCACGCCCGCTCCGCTCAGGGATGCCACGCCTGGATCGCCTGGGGCTGCCTGTTGCTCCGCATCGCCTGGGGCTGCCTGTTGCTCCACATCGCCTGGGGCTGCCTTTTGCTCCGCATAGGGTACAGGGTACGAGGGAGAAGTGGAGCTCCTGCTGCCGCCTCCATGGCCAGGGGCTCCCCTCCCGAGGGTCCACTGCTGCTGCCGTCACCTCCCGAGGGTCCGCTGCTGCTGCCGTCGCCTCCCGAGGGTCCGCTGCTGCTGCCGTCGCCTCCCGAGGGTCCGCTGCTGCTGCCGTCGCCTCCCGAGGGTCCGCTGCTGTTGCCGTCGCCTCCCGAGGGTCCGCTGCTGCTGCCGTCGACTGGGGTCGTCGAGGATCCTGCTTCGCCTGGGGTCGTCGAGGGTCCTGTTTCGCCTGGGGTCGCCGGGGGCTCTGCTTCGCCTGGGGTCGCTATACTGTGGCTGGAGCACCATGAAGGGGAGCTGCCGGCCATGAAGAAAGGGGGGGAGGTCAGGAGACCAGCTCCCCCAGCCGCATTTTCGTGGCAGGAGACACTGTGGCCAGAGCCCCACAGAGGTGAGCTGGCGGCCACGAAGAAGGGGGGGGAGGTCAGGAGACCAGCTCCCCCCGCAGCAGTTTCGCTGCCAGAAATTGGGTGGCGGAGCCCCACGGAGGGGAACTGCTGGCCATGAAGAAGGGGGTCAGGAGACCAGCTCCCCAGCCACACTTTCGGCAGGAGATAGTGTGGCTGAAGCCCGGAAGAGGGAGCTGTTAGCCACAAAGAAGTGGGGGTGGAGGACATTCCATCATGGCCACCCCAGGAACACCTTGCTTCCCCTCTTCCGGGACTTTAAGACTGAGGGGAGGTGGCCGTTGGGGCCATGTGTGCGTTACACAGGGGGGATATGTAGCAGGCTGGTAGCGAGCCCTGTACATTGTTTTGGTTATTTATTTTAGAACGGGTTTTCCCCTCCGCCCGTGTTATTTTGTTATTATTATTATTATTATTATTATTATTATTATTATTATTATTATCGTGTTTTATTGTATTTAAATTTAGTGACGGTGAAGTGCCGTGTGTTTTTGTTTTATGAAACCTTGTGGTAATGTGTGGCTGTCGGCTAGTGCGTTGTTAATCTAGCCGGCAGTCACACATAATTAATAAACCCGTGCAGATTGTGGCCGAGGGGTAATAGGATGATTACTAACTAGTTAAACCCCTCGGCCACGATATATAAAATGCCTGCAGCTCTCCAGCTCGTGGTGGCTGTATGAGGAGCGAGAGTGGAGTGAGCGGAGAATCAAAGAACAAACGAAACGAAACAAAACGAAACTAGACTTACCGTAGGTTCAGTGAAGGCGATTACCCAGCCTGACCTGGGTTTTGTTTATTACTTTTGTGCTCGTGATTTTGTTCTGTTTAACTATTTATTTTGCTCTGTGAGCACAGTTTTCTGTTTAAACTTTTATTTATTTTGTTATTTTTGCTTAATAAACGGCAGCCGCTTTTCTTTGAACTGCAGTGCCTGGTGAGAGTTTATTTACTGTTCCTGCTTCTGTCTGACATCACCGCCCAGTCACCCTGTCACAAAGGGACTTTATATTTTTTTTGTCTTTAAATTGCTGTATATTTTTGTAGTTGTTTGGATTTAACTACAAATGAAATAAAATCAGAAAACTACTAATGAAAAATACTATACTAGACTATGGTCCATATAGGATGCTGGGAAATGTAGTTCTGAGAGATACATGAGACGCCATCTTGGAAACTGAGCCAGAGAGGCTCACGATGTAAAAAAAAAAAAAAAAATACACACACCTTACTTACACAGTTGAAGTGACATTTACAAAAAAAAAACATTAAAAAAATACATTAAAAAAATACATTAAAAAAATGGTTACCCTTTAATGTGTTGGACTTTCTCTCCAAGGCAGCTGAATATGTACCTGTAATATTTGGTTAAAATAGAAAATTTAAAAAAATGTTTTTTGATTCTTTCATTATTTTATTATGTAAATCAAACAATTTGACTAACTAGATGTTGTGCATTAAAGTTAAACAGTTCTCCTTCCCAATAGTTAACGTTAAACATTCTAACAGACAGGTCAGGTTATCAGGAGACTGTTGGGTTGTCATCATGAAGATGTGATGGAGAGGATCCAGGTTTCCCAGAAGAGCTCCAGTCTGCAGGCGATACAGCAGTCTTCTCTGCTTCATGGATTCTGGATAGCACATCCTTTAAGCACTTCACCAGGCCAGGTAGCTCTGGGGAACAACATGTTTCTACATATATACTAGACCTCTTGGAATACTGCATGCTTTTTTCAATCTGGATCCAGTCTCAGACTGACCTGGCTTTTAAAGCCACCTGTAAATCAGCAACAAATAGGCAGTAATAATAAGCATGCAAGACTTATATAATTGCCACAGCTTTGTGAGTACTGCTGTTCCAAAACTATACTGTTAGCCTTTATGTTCCCAAGAATTGACCACCCAAGACTAGTTATTTTCTCTAGCAGTTTGTTTATGGCTATTCATTGTAATTAAATAGTGACCCCTTTAATGTAATCATGCAATTATTTATTAAGTCTGCGTGTACGTTACTTGCTTACAAGAGTAACACTATAAATAACTGATGAAACAAAGCCTCTCTAGGATTTATAATTTTGTTCAATCGTCTATATTTTTATCAAACGTTTTATTTTCTTTAAAGGTGATTTTTTTTCTATATAGCTATCTTCAGATGTGCCAATTAAGGAATTAAATAGGTCACTAGAGAGAGAGATAGCAGACTAAACTGTAACTATAAATTTGATTCTGCAGCTCAATATTGCAGAATGGCAAAAACCTCAGAAAAAAAAAGCTTTTCCATAAAGAAAAAGTTGCTCTTTACCCATCACAGAATTATTGAAAAGCTTATTTTTGAGATCACACGTATCAAAAAATAAACCCTGCTACAGCTGTAAACTTAAAAAACAACAGTCGTTGCCATGGCAATCACATACCTTTAAGTGCACTTATGGTATCCTTATCACGCTCTGTGAAATGTCTGCTCGAATTCATGACTTGTGAATCTTTTTCTCTTCTTCGAGGCTCACCACAAGGTTGTTGCCAAACCTTTGCTTGTGAACTCACATGGCTTTGTTTGACAAACCTCAAATTCTGATCCTCATCGGTGCCTGACTCACTTAGTGTCTGTGTAAAAAAAATAAAATATATATATATATATACAGTTTTCATCAAAAGTTTACATATCCCAGTGTATGAATGTTCATGCACTGAGGTATGTAAACTTTGACAATTGATACATATGTATTAGAATCTGTCAAGAAAAAAAGAAAAAAAATACTGATTTGTGTTGAATATTCTTTGTTTTGAAAAATACTAACTGGGGCCTTACAGTACAGCAAACTAAATTAAGATGACAGATAACCCAAGCTGTTGGGATAAAGAAATAATAAAATGAACCCCACATCCAGTCACTTAAATATGATAAAATGTTCTAAAATGATCTGTCTTTAGTCAATCCGTAACTTTATAATGCTCAACCAGAATTATTGAGTTCAACTACACACTAAAACAGCGATACTAAAACAGTCACAGTTCTGTTGGGATTTGTTCTGCCATATTCAAATTCATATATATATATATATATATATATTAGGCTTGTAATGATAACAATAATAATAAAATTATTTATCGATTGGGAACCCACGATAACAAATCGATAATATTTGAATGAAATCGAATATTCCATGAAATTAAAAAGTGTCTTGTATATATTAACTTATTGTCAAGAACGTAATCTGTGTTGCTTCTAAAAGTTACTGAGAATATGCACCTGTGAACAAATACAGGGTGATGATGCAGATATCATGAGTAACCTGCTTTGTTAATGTATTTTATACATATTATTTTGTTTTAAATTAGTTCCAACTGTAGCTATCTGTCTTGAGCGAAACTAATAATATTTAACATTATTACATTATTATTACATTGTCACGTGCCGCTGTTTTTTGTTTTTTTTTCATTTTGGTTCTGAAGCAATGCACTATCTGTAACCTTTTTCGTTTTTAATTGCTGTCTGAGTCTAAATGCCGCTGGATTGTAGCTCGGATGTGACCCAATGAAACATTGCAGGTTGGACAAAATAGTTTGCCGCCATTAGAATGCAAAATTACTGTACACGATCCGCTGCAGTAATTATTATAGATTTTTTTTAAAATTAATTTTGGACACTTCAGGAAAATGTTCACTCGCTTAACAATATCAATTGAGATCTCCTAGGATACTAAACCTGCTCCGGATGCCGATATCTACCAATCAGTGAGGAGAGCCCAGAGTGGTTATTGGCTGTTGTTAAGTGTCAATCAATAAATCCTGTCCAGTTTTCTTTTTGAAATTGAAACACGCTTATAATCACATCAGGAACCTGGACCGATACACAATTTAACTGGGTTTAAGTGCAGGGTAAAAGTACACAAAATAGACAGTTTTCACTGTGAAGAATGAATTTCACGGTCCGTGTCACGTTTTTCACGGCCGTGAAATAGGTACGGCCTTAGTAATGTACTGTATAAGTGTAAGCGAATCCACGTGGGTGAAACGCTTCTTTGAGCACTCCAGTATGTGACTCATTTTTGGTTGCGACGTGGTATGTAGATTGATTAGGCCTATACATGTATGAAAGAGATATTCTACATATCTTGGTTGCGATGTGTGCAGTAACTCAATTAATAATAAATCCACATCCATGTATGTAAGAGATATTATACATATTCAGCTATGGAGATGCAAAATAAAATTATCAACCAGAGTTGTCGCTGTCGACAGTTCCGTTGCAGGAAAGGGTAGGGTACCTATGTACTGCTTGGAAAAATGAGGATATAGTTATATTCACTGAATACAATGCAAATCTAAGTGGTTATGCAAAGTCACGTCAAGTTTTGATTAAAATATGACAGCAGAAAGTGAAATGCATCTCTGCAGCCGCAGCACACTGGAAGGAACTGCTGCTTTCACTACAGAAGCTGGGCCACGTAATTCATGAATTCTAACCAACAGCAAATTTTTAAAAAAGAGAGAAAATAGAAGAATTATTTCCATGTGAATAGGCCACAATGTTAATGTAGTTTTCAAACCTTTTTTTTTCTTCTTCTTCTTCTTCTTCTTCTTCTTTGGACAGTGGGATTAATTGTTATTTCACGGGGCGTGAGCTGGGTGAAGGAGAAGGCAGAAGAAGCAGCAAGGAGAGTTAGTAGGACAGAAGGTGGTCACTGACTGAGGGCGACGATGCCGACACATCCCAGGGGCAGAGGACCCAGCAACCGAAACGGGATAGAAAAGATGGTCACTGACTGAGGGCGACGATGCCGACACATCCCAGGGGCACAGGACCCAGCAACCGAAAACATGTATGAGGGTTATGACTGGAGAGCCGCCTCGAGAGGCAGAATAGAACAGAGCCTCGAGTGAAGTAAGATAAGCGCAGGAGCTGCGACAGGACTGATTTTGGCCGGGGTCCGCTCTGACTCACATGGTGAGAACCCCTGAAGGTAAGGGAGGCGGATGCCTAGCCCTGAGGTCGGGGAAGTGAGACTCACTTGCCCCCAAAGGATGGACCCCGGCACCTCACGAAATCTCCCACATCGGAAACAGATAAAGGACAGCACATGCCAACGCATAACATAGACAAAAGATCAGACGGACAAACGAGACAAACAGAGGGATGGTTAGTGATTATTAGTAGGCTGTGATTATGTGTATACCTGCCGCCAGTGGAGAGGAAAACCCCTTGAGGCGATTGGGGAAAACTTCTGGTGGCCCCGGCGGACAGGTAGCCCCCACTCCGGCATACTAGCGATTTTAAAATGTGCTGCAACTATATCGTAGGGAGATGAATGAACATAAGAATCTACTGCAGAAGAGGACCAGCGCCCATGGTCTTGATCAGGCTGTGGTTGATACTGGCCCTTGCGGCGGAGGTAGCTGGCCCTATACGAAATGAATGGAGAGTATAAAGCTGAGGAGGGAGGCCTGCTCTGGAGAGGAGGGTGGAGAGGTGGGTTGAGAACCAGTGACGAGTGATAATAGAGTGAGAGGAATCGATGAATAAAGGGTCCAGGGGGAGGATTTCCTGATGGAGAGATATTTTGACATTGCTGAGAAAGGGCAGATGGAAGATTCAATCCTTGAGAGCTGGATGAACTGACCATGCCGGAGTTGATCTGTCTTTGAAGTACGCAGCCGAATTAAGAAGTAGGAGTTGGAAATACAAGAGAGATCACATAAACGAATACCCGCCATGGGAAGCTTGAAGCTGAAGGAACTGTGAATTCTGAGCCTCTGAGGAAACCGAAGAAGGCTGTGAGGCAGATGGTCTCCATGAGTAGATCCTCGTAGGGGAGAAGCAACCTTCCGAAGAGTAGAGATAAGTGAATGGATGATGTCTGTGGATATAGGCAGGCGGGAAGATGCAACGGGGAGCTTTTGAAGATTCCGCGGAGAGTCAGACGAACTACTGGTATGGAGAGGACGGCGGGCGAAGGCACGGACATGATGCGGTAGTGATATTGAACTCCTGAAATGTAAGATTTAATGGATGCTGGGGAAAGATGAAGAGATTCCTTAGCATGGATGATGAAGGCCAGGATCCAGTCTTGATTGAAGGGAATGGGGTGGATATGATTATGAGCGCAGAAGGTTAAGAATGCTGACCAGGCTGTAGAATAAGAAGCTCTTGAAGAAGGGGCGAGGGCTGTAGACATGTAGTTTTGAGCAGTTTGAAGGAGGTTACTAAAAGTGGAGGCAGAAGGGGAGCTGGAACTGACAGTTGAGGTAGCAGCTGGAACTGAACGAACGGTGTAAATCGACTGCTGGGGAAGTTCAGCACGCTTTGTGCTCCATTTTCTGGAATGGAGGGCAGAGATGAGATGTTGACTATCCTATGTCAGTTAATACGGGATCGATCTGCGGTCTGCTACTATCATGTCTGCTTGAAATGGAAAAGGTGAACTCACATTCAGAGACTGGGTTTCACAACTCCAGTTATTCTCCTAGTAGTGGAACTTCTTAACTCATAAACAAGACAGATTTCCAGTCTCACACCACGTCTCTCACCATGTATTAATGCTGTAATATTTGAGGGGATGTGTGGACATATGAATAGATTGCTGAGAAAGTCAAGCACCTCGTATTTTTTTTGATTAGATGGAGATTAGCATTAGCCTTGATCATGGAATGCTTCCGCGATCTGCGTATTGGAGGAAAGCGGAAGCGTTGGAAGATCTGGAGTAGTGCAGGTACAGATTTAGACTGTAAACTAAAGCAACTTTGCATGCTATAATAGTGAGTAGATCTGAAGAGGGAGCAGAGATCTGCTGTAGTGAGGAGCAATTAACAGAAGAGGACGGGATCTGCTGAACAGTGCAGAGATCTGCTGAAGCAGTGATCTGTAATAGTGAACGGTGGACAGCCATCGGTAGAGTGTGGTGGTCTGCTGCAGAGAGCAGAGATCTGCTGAATGCGGTGGATATTGGACTTAGAGTATTAAGGTGATTTAGATGAAGCCACAGATGGGGCAGAGATGAAGAATGCATAGATCTGAGGCCGCTGTAGAACCCGAGAGGATGAAGAAGGCGTTGCTCTGAGGCTGCTGCAAAACCTATTGGTCGGGAGCAGTCTATGAGTGTATTGTCTATTGCAGGATAGGAGGGCACTTGACTGAAATGTTGATAGTTGTAGGACATGATTTCCGTATCTGACTTGCAGCTCACGTTGATGAAATGATAACTTTGAAGGCTGAATAAAGTGCCTTGGTAAAATTTGTCGGTTTGGAGGAGAGGAGCCAGATGAGGAAGCACGAATCCGGGAACAGGAAGAGGTCGCTGGAATGGATGCCTGATGCAGGGAAGCTGAAAGTTAATGTGACTGCAGATTCTGAGCATCTCAGAAAGCTGATAAGTGCGTGGCTTCATGACCAGGTCCTCAAAAGGGCAGGTAGAGTTGAAATTGAAGCATGTCAGTTTATATAGGTAGACAAAAGGTCGAGGCAGGAGGGGAACTCCCGAGAATCCATCAGAGTGAGAACAAGCTCTTCAGAAAGCACCTGTAGCTCCTCTGTTTTTCCTCTGGGACATATCGCCTTCCTTAAATGCGCTTTACTTGCTCTTATCTGCCCCGTATTATACTGCATTTAATCCTGTACTTCAGAGTACTATAATCTATCAAGTGTTTAATGTATTTGCTTACGACTGTAAGTCACCCTGGATAAAGGCGCCTGCCAAGAAATAAACAATAGCAAACCGCTTAAAAAAAAAACAACAAAAAACAAACAAACAGAACTTGTGGTATTATACTGCCATCCAGAGGTTACGATTGGAATGAACCATTGACTTGAGTTAAGCAGGGTAGAATATGAGGTTATTACGATTAAGAAACCTTGTCTATGTAGAACAACGTTTGCTTATTCCCTTTAAATAATAAATGTTCTAGACATGTTAGGACAGTCAGTCATGTATATAAATAAGTTAACGCAGTACTTAGATGTCATGATTCGGCGCGTTGAATTCGCCTCCACCAGTTGTGAAAGCGCAGCGACAGGAAGCCAGAAGACTGCAGTACTGAGGCACAGAGCACGCAGAGCCTGATGAAGCTGCCTGGTCACCATGGCAACAAACCACTCCCCGCAGTCAGTCAATGAGGGCGTTGCCGTGGTAACCATGGTCTGTAAGGCGCCGGTGGAAAAGTTGCAGTGCAACACTATCGTTGGAGCATGTTGTGACCAGTCAAACCACGAGCCGCCACTGGTTGAAATGGGCAGGATACGTTTTTAAAAGGTTGAACGTAGCTGATGGAGGTCCAGGGCAGGATCTTCTGATGGAACGGTAATTGTGCTGGCTCTGTGGGATCGGGGAGGGGCGCCTGATTGCAGGCGAGGAGTAAAGAGAGATTCCGCAGACAAAGCTTCGTGGTGGATTTAAATAGAGCTAAAGTAAGGCAATCGCTGACAACGGGAATGTCGATGTCTTGTCGAAGGAGCTTTGAAAGTTTAGCAGAGGACCAGACTTTCTGATAAAGTTGCAGACAAGTTGAGTAATGAAGCTGCGCTTTGAACGGCGCTGTTGCTGAGGTAGAGACTGGATGGAACAGGAAAGACAAACGTTGGAGCTCTTGAAGCCGAAAAGAGAAGCTGACTGAAAAGAAGGATCACCTGAGCAGGTAGGAAAATGATTGATAATATCTTGGCAGCGCTGTGCAGAGAAATGACCTGCAGTGAGCGAGGCAACGAAATTTAGATATTTAGCGGTGGAGCACGAAACGACGGCGCCTGAGCGCTTGCTACAAAAATGAAACACTCAACAGAAAAGTTGCATGTGATCAAGCCTTAAATAGAAAATAGATGCTAATTAGCAGGAAATTAGAAAATTAGAAGATTAGATGATTAGGAGCCACCCAGCTCCACGCCCCCTGAACCAGGCAAGCTAACATTTATTTATTTATTTTTCTTAATTTACCGTAATGTTTACACTGGAAATGTGTCAGATTTTACAAAAGACAAGGCAATGGCTAGTGACGGCAGAAATATGAAAATTGGAGAGTGCTATATTTAAATGCCAATGTATTTATCAAACGTGTCTTTGATAAATACATTGGGATTTGCGGGATTTGTTTGAATGAGTTTTTTGTACCATGCTGTATAAAAGGAGGGCTTATTGTTCCTTTAAACTGTTACTGTGAGGGAAGTTTATTTATTTATTTATTTTTAAGCATTTTAACTCGATAATGATCGATAATTGTTGTTAGAATTTGCACGATAATCGATGTCAACGTCAGGGTTTGATTTACAACACCTCCCTTCCCCTGTGCACACATATACATATATATATATATATATATATATATATATATATATATATATATATATATATATATATATATATATATATATATATATTATACTGTATAATTGTAAAACACTATATTAAAAGGTTTCAAGCATTGGAAGATGATTCTACTTTTTCTAACAATGTTACAAACTAGGGTTTACGTCTTGCTCATCTGAAAGAAATCTTCTGTTCATTTTTACTTTTCTTTTTGCTGACTCCTCTTTCCCCAAAGAAACAGCTACTATATATCCAGCACTGCACTTAACAAGACTGGATTGTGGTACTGTATCTGTAGTTATACGTTGTATAGGAGCTGCTATTATTAAGGAAAAAAGGGATCACATTCTTCGCAGTTGTATACACAATATTCAGTTGGCTGGCAACTGGTTAATTACTTGATGTGTATATCTGACACATGATACTCAAGTAACTGGATTAATGCAGGGTGTAAGCGGTTAGTAGCCTATTTGTTTTGGATCATTCAGACCCATAACCAGCGTCCTTGAAATTATTATTTTTATAATCAAACAGCTCGGGATGCTGAGAAACTTCAGCTATTAGTAGCTGCTCCATGTTGATGGATATTCGAGTTCATCAAGACATGACGTATCCCACACCATGGACCTGATTGGTTAGACGCAGATTTGTCGCTGCGGGAAAATGTTTGAGCATCTAAAATTCTGCTGCTGCGACACTTTCCCGCAACGTCATTTTTTCGTCAATGTGTGTTCACTCTAATTGAAATAAAAGGTGAGCGGTATGTGCGTCATTTTGCCGCTCCCCGCAAGCGGTGCCGCGTCGCTCATGTGTGTCCTAGGCTTTAGAAAGCGCCAAACAGTTTTAAGGGAAACAGCATTCGTTTTTGTGCAAAATTCAACATGTCATTATTAACAAATGGCGTGATACATGAGATCTATACATTTGCTGTACGTTCTGCTCTTCTGTATTATGATATTCTGTAATGTGATATTTTATAATATGATAACTTGTAATGTGATCTTTTATAATGCAATACTTTGTATTGTGATATTTTGTAACAATTGCACCTGTCCCTGGATAAGGGCGTCTGCTAAGAAATATAAAATAATAATAATAATAATAAATCGTAACCAGTCTCGATATTAGAAATATGCAGCATGAGCAGTATTTCAAATGCATGATATGCACATATGTAAAAACATGATAAGTGTGTGTAGAAACTCCACTAAGAATATGCGGGATGCATTTAAAAGGCACGTTTCGTGGTTGACAGCAGTGACATAGATGGTATGACTGGTCAAAGCACAGAAAGAGAAAAAGGAAATGATATCTGATACAGGTTAAACTAAAGGTTTATAGTCGTATTTGATTTAATTTGGGGTCATGTATGCCTTTTGTGAGATTTTATTTACTTAATGCTTACTGTGTTTTTTTCATTGTGTTGTAAAACACTAGAGTTGCCACCCGTTGTGGTTTTGCCTGGATTGTTCTCTTTTTGAGGCAGCTGTCCTCATGGAATCTGTAAGACTTCCCGGGACATTAAATGTCAAAGTATATTATTTATTTATTTATTTTTGTACGAAATGACTCTGGTGGCCCGGTTTTTTGTAAGTCAGAGGTGGGAACCCTATAAAACACCCTTACGTCATATTATAAATCACTATGAACCACTGCCATTACAGATCATAAGAGACCACTACAGACCAATCAGAGACCACTGCAGACTATTAGAAATGTTCCGATGGTTTCTAGTGGTTTTTCCAGCAGTGCCCTCATCTTCATAAACGGTACTTAAATTAAAATCCAACTTCTTTTCACATCTCTGGACAAGTGACTGAACCCTACAATTTAATTTCCACTTTATTTCTTGCCTCAAATTAAGTGAGGGAATTCAATTTAAAATATGCTATATATCTTGACTGTTGGATCTAGATGGTTCCTGCATAGTTTCCAAATAAAACGTTTGTCTATTGGCTCACTACAGTGGGGGTGCGAGACTCGCGACAGCTGTGGGGAGAGTAAAGTTAAGCAGATACAGACTGCCATTACAAACAATTAGATAAACAGTTTACCGATGTAAAAAAATCACTAAACCTTCAGACTGCAATTTGCAACTCAGATGGCACAATGCAGGGTCACATGATCAACAGCAGTTAGTCACTCTGATGTCACATGCCAAGCCAGAGCAATACCCTGGTTCGGGTATCTAAACCTGTTGTTGTTAGTAGTTTGTCAGCACATATTGGAGGATACTTTGAAAAAAATGTGTAATCCTTGAGTACTCCTGTTACCTCTTTTTATTCCTATTATTTTATAACATGTCACCTAAAATGTGTAGAGACTACATCAATCACTTCCTCATTTATATTTATATACAGTATAGCAGTTAGTTAGTGGTAAGCCATATGTAAGTTGCAAATAAGTTACAAAAGAAATGGAGCTGACTGAAGCCTTAGAAGAAAGCTGCAGTATATCGTTGTGTGTTTTGGTTACTGTAAGTCACAGTGAGGGAGTGTTTGTCTGAATATACTAGTACTGAATATTCTTTGTCAGCAGCCAGAATTTGCACAAAGAGAAAAGTGGAAAAAGTTTGACACCAATTGAAATGCAAATGAAAACCTGAGAGCTTTAGCGATCATGGGGTTTAGTGACTGGTAAGAGCATGTGATCAATTATCATATTGGTCATAATATAACATGCACTCTGTGTATAACAGACATGACTGATCTGTGTTGGTTTATATCTCTGTATAACATGCAGAGATGTATTCAATAGTACTCTATCAAAAACACCATCGTATACTATATTAAATAATGTAACCAATTAGAATATAACGTTCAAGCTGGCAGAAATGTTGTCTTTTATATTCTAAACAATATGGTAATTTGGCTATCAATTAATCCAGGTTTTACTGTAGTTTACCATGTGCCTTTATCATATACCGACCATGTATTTATAAGTGCCTTTCAGCAACCACTTTTTATTTGCTGGAGATTCCCCAGGTGAAGACCACCCATGCTACATTCAAAATCCATTGCATGAGTGTAGACAGACTTGACTTCAACCTGCATTACAGTGTCTCTACTGTTTTGTTGTACTGCATTCTAAACACTACAATGTGAGGTTGCAAGTTTCTAACTGAGTTTGTACTCTAGCTTTTGTCAATTCATATCAGCAGGCTTTCATTTCACAGATTCTTCTCTGACTAGGTACGATTAATGCTGCCTGGAGTGTTTAATTCAGTCATCCTACTGGCTTGTGAGATTTAAAAACTGCAGGTGGCATGTGCTTGCTCTGAACAGCATGCTGAATATTAGCTGTGCAAATAAGTAAATGTACTGTCATTAGATTTAGCTACCCAGTTTTAAATGCTTGAGATAATAGTGGGTTGCATTTTTCTATACATATACAGCTCACCATCCCCCTGTAGAGTAACTGTAGACACCAGTCAGGTACTTCCTGCTGTATGTGGGGATGAGGAAACATTAAGTATCTTAAGTCCCTTGTAGTAGCTTTTCAACAAACTGGTAGCTTTCACTTAAAACAGAAACAGGTTCAGTAGCGCCTAGTATAGGTGCGACTAGCTTTAGCACATCCGAGTTTTTACACAGGGCATGAAGAGGACTGTCATTCGATCGTCTTCATCTCGACGGTAAAAAAACATTGTTTTAATTCAAATATTCAAAGCTTTTTTTCACTCACAATAGAATGATGAAGGGGACCCATGCACTGTGATCTCTTACAAGTGCCTAAAATCTGATGAAAGACCAGTCGAGGGTATCAGAATTAGCCAACTGGGATATGTGTGTGTCACAATCCAGCCTTTCTTGTCTCCTTAGCCCCTGGCCACAGTTATCAAATCCCATCAGCTTAAGATGCCTTTCTATGTAATGATCCCATTTTACATATTTACTTTATGACACACCTAGATCCCATTTCTCTATTGAAAATCTGCACTGGCTTGAGGCGACACTGCAGTCTTTTGCGCCTGCCAGTGAACTGGTGGCTTATTAAGCTAAAACCCTTGATAGCAATATTTACACCCATGAAACTTAGAGGAGATAGCAAGTCAGTCCCTGATAATTTAGTTAATCACTTTACAAGAAATATTCTTCTGACTCAGTTTTGTTTTTTGGATACCCCATTAGTTGTAAGTGCAGTGTAGAATATATAGTCCATCATCCAGGCAAGTTAACAAAGCCCTGTATTGGTTTCTTGGGCAGTGCAGGAAGGTCATTTGTGGGGTTGTCTATTCAACTACGCGGAGTGAAACTGACTCTTATCAAACATGCCACCAAAGATGAAAAATGCTAAGAGCTTTTTGAATTATTTCAAACAGAAAGCTGAGTGATATCAAATTCCATATAATGACTGTCCATCAAGTCAAGATGAACCTGAAAAAAATTAAATTGCCGCATTCCTTTGTTGATCGAAAGTATTTATTTTAGTTGGATATGAGTGCTTGTTTCACGTTTTAGGCCACATTCTGGCCATCCAGTTCAAGTTCTATATGGCTTAACCTGATCCTTTTGACATTTTTTGTAAAAGCTAAATACAGTGCTATCCTGTTATAATGCGGTTGTCAGGGTCCATAAGTGGGAGACCGCGTTATTTGTGTTTCGAATATTGGCATTTTTGATCCCAAAATGATTTACAATGCCCACAAGCCAAATTAATATTGTAGTGTATGGTGGAAAATGAAGGAAGGAGACACACACAATTTCCAGGTACTCGAATCCACAGTTTATTGAAACGATTATTCCTGGCCCGTTAGCCTGGGCCACACCAAAAACAACAAACAGTCTTGCACTCTCACAGCAGCACATTCACACAGCAGCTTGTCTTTAGCGCAGCACATTTTTTTCCTAGAGCAGCCATCTTTGGAGTCAATCTTATCAAGACAACCACTTGCTTTTTCTTTGTCTTTTAGCCATCCATGCAATGTAGATTCTGCAACATTTATATCTTTTGAAACTGCTGGTTGAGTTTCACCTTTTCTTACTCTGTCCACCTCATTGTTTTTCATTTTTAACAGAGAAAGATTTTCGTTTTTTGCTGTCTGCCATGCTTCGTACTGTATATTTGGAACGTTCACCCAACGTTTGCAAATCAAATTGCATTATGGGGGGAATGGGAGCCACAACCTTACCGTGTTACAACCGATTCCACACTATAACAGGTTGCGTTATAAGGTGGTAGCACTGTATTAATAAGAATGATTTTATTATATTATATACTGCCCAAATTATCCT
This sequence comes from Acipenser oxyrinchus oxyrinchus, assembly GCA_030684275.1. Taxonomy (NCBI): domain Eukaryota; kingdom Metazoa; phylum Chordata; class Actinopteri; order Acipenseriformes; family Acipenseridae; genus Acipenser; species Acipenser oxyrinchus. The sequence goes on along the minus strand of CM060248.1, from coordinate 34,425,809 downwards.
TTTATTTAAGTATGTGCTGCACACATAAGGGGAGGATGTGTAGCAGAGCAGGGAGGGGGTTAAAATCCTCCCTGCCAAACACACGTGCAAACGTGTGTTAATTGTTTTGTTAATTTGTTAATTGTTAATTAACAAATTAACAGTTGGCAATTATTGTGGGGAATATAAACCTCATAGCTAATTAATTCGGGGATCCTGAGTAGAAAGAAAGCAGGAAAGTGTGTGCCCTGCTACCGAAGCAGTCATTGAATAGTGCGAGTACTGTGTGGACGAATTATATTGTGTATTTTGTAAAACTGTGTGTTTTGTTTTTGTATCGGGCAAACAGCTTAGCTGTCCCGGGCTAGACAGAGCTGTTCCAGTGTTTAGTCAATGCTCCTGATAGGAGCTATGTGTTTGTTTTTTGTTTTTTTTGGTTATTTTGTATTAAAAGTGTGCAAAAAAGCGCTAAAACTTCAAGTCTGTGTTGGGTCTACTTTATTAAAGAGGCAAACGAACGAAAGAGAAGTGGAAATATGTATTTTTTTAATAGATGTAACATTGATATGAGTGTGATGAAGCCATTAAGCTCCACTTCACATACTAGCAAAACAGGAAGCCCTTTACTGTGTCAAGTTTTTTCAAAGGTAAAAAACACTAGTATTTTTTTTTTTCTTTTCAGGAAAAGATGGTTCAAATACAGAATGGCTTTGTACATTGCAGTTTATTTATAATATATTTTCAATACTCCTATTTAATAAAAGGAGAAAAACAGCTGTTCATTTTACAAAATTAAAACCAAACAACTGAGTAATATCATTCAAGTCCTGGAGTGAACACTTTGAAAATATATATGATTTACTGTACCTTAATTACCAATTAACTAATGGGTCACCACAGTTTAAATGACTTTAAGGAGATTACTTCTGGAAGAATTTCTTCCATCACAGCAAGAAATAGTGTTAAAATTTAAATGCAGGGTGCTGATTTTTCATTATAAACAGCTGTATCATCACCGAGCTTTGACTTTTGACATGCATTCTGTCTGACCGTACCTTATGACTATTGTTTGTAACAGAATATCATGCATTTAATTATTCCCACATATCATGTCAGAAGGTCAGGGTCAGCAGTTGGGGGACCCTGAGGGACATCTTCCATTTGTACACGTTTCACCGAAACTGAGCTGAGCGGATAACATGACTTAATCAGTAAGTGTCAGTTGTTCCCCCTGCCTCTCTTTAACATTGTGCACCTATACAATTAGAGCTACCTTCACTTCTATGAACTCGGCCTCTCAAGTTGCAGGTGTGGGTTTGTTTTGAGAGGTATGGGAGTAATTTTTTCTAATAACTACAAACCAGCAAAGATCGATATTCAGGCATAAATGCAGTGTACAATAGGTAACGTGATCTATATAGAGACTAGAGTGCTTGGAGTGCGTTATAGAATAATAAAAACATCACAACAACATCATGACATCGAGACATCATAAACTTACTGACATTCTTTAAACTACTGTATCGTTAAATAATGGCCATCATCTGTTATTTCTAGAATACAAAAGAAGAACAGAGAATGGTCATTAAATAGCTGTCCGAAACGTTAAAATCCAAGTAATTTAGTTACAGACAATTTGGTTTGTTGTTTTTCCTGCTAGTCAACATAGCTCATAACAGCCTCTGGAAATACAAATAAAAATAAATCCTTCTGGACATAATGTAAGGGGCAGGACATCTCTAATTGAATAGTAACATGAAACTGGCTGTACAACTTAACAATAGAACTGTGTATCAAACATTAACAAAATAACTTAAAGAGCACTGTATCAATACAACAGAAACCTAAAAAGTCACATTACTTCAATATGGCAGCCATATTATGTCAGAGGTCAAGGTTACCAACACATTTGGCATGCAGTGGTCTAAAATGGTGTGAGAGATTAGAGGCCTGGTGAAAAAGGGTACATTTGTCTTGTACAATACTCAAAATGTAACTTGACCAAGAGCTGTGTATCAAGTCAATATCTCCCTCAGTTTTCCCCTCTTGGATCCCTGTGTAAATGGGCTGTTACAGTTTAAATGAGTTCACTGGTCAACATTTGAAAATAGAATAAATAAATAAATATCAAAGCGTTACATCTTTATCATCCAAAAGCTGCTGTATCATCCACAGCACTCTGAGTTCGTCCTGTCATTACCCTCAGTGTAAAGGCGCTGAGGCGTGATTCAAATGTTCTTTGCTAGTATTTTTATGTTAAGATTAGAATGTTTGTGGTTGTCTACTTAAAGCCAGTTACCACTAAATTTAATTACAGCAAGTTTTCCTTTTACTAGCCTTTCTTATTGTTAAATTCAGTTCAGTTAAACTCTATATGGCATCAGTCTCTCTGTCACTTTCTGAGACCAACACAATAACACATGGGGTAATGTGTGGCTTTTTTTCTTATTGGTTTTTGTTTTGTTTTATGGGATGGTGACAGTGGTCTTGTGACACACTGGTATGTTTTAGAAGCTGGAATCCTTTCTGAATAAAAAAAAGATTCAAAGAAATGTTGCTTTTTTTAACCTAATGTAGTATATACACATATGGAAAGAGTATTGTTTGACAGCAATATGAAAATAAAGAATTTAACTCATAAAAGGAAGTTTTAATATGGTGCATCATGCTAGAATCCTTTCTCCCCCACACTACTCTGCTCCTTCTGGTTAGATCTGGTTCCAACTATGTTACATGAGACACAGTAACAACTTTCATTGGTATGTAAGCTTTCTACTCAAGATTCATTTGAGTAAACCTTTAGATAGCTTTATTATGATTAGATATTTATAAATAGTTTGTGCAAAGCATGCCAAAACTGTGTTAGGTTGCACGTTGCATAACGTAGTCTTGACTCATAGGGCTGAGAGCAGGGGCATGAGGGCCAGGGAAAGGTTGATGACACTGATACTACTGTGGGCTGATTCAGTGAACCACAACCGCCGTCATTCAAACTGAAAACATAACAACAAAAGATTAAACAAGTTTGGAGTAATGCAAAGTCGTGTCCGTCTGTCAGCAAATGGACAGCTCATTGGTCTCTGAACTGGAGAGTTTGATGTATTCACTGAAAAGGGCTCCAGAAGGATCTAAACAAACTGAACATCACCAAGGGATCAGACTCATACCTTTAAGCTTTAGGTTTTTGATTTCTTTATTGCTATAAATCCACAGTGTGTACCATCATGGGTGCAGAACAGGGACCACATCTGGGTAGGCAATATCCTATTTTGTTTTTTTTTAAAGTTTAGATTTAAAATTGTAGTTCTTTTTCAAGCAAAAAGGAGGACTTATTGTTGAATAATTTACTCCTCAGTCACTACCTACCTTCTGCATAATGTTAAGGATGCTACCTGTACCTTTCAAGCATTTCTTTACAGTGGCACCCAGTGGTTGAATCCCTGAACATCATTAGGTAGTACATTTCTGTCTGGTGTCAGACCCTGATGAGCACTAGTCTTGGACTACCAAATGCTAATTTTGGTAAGATGGTCCAAGATTAGTTCTAATCAGGGTCTGTGAAACCAGATGATAATAAGTAATTATCAGCCATGTTAATAACAATTGTTTAAATTACACCTGTGCTAATGCATATCCTGGGACAAGGCTGGGATATGTGGCTTTTAATTCAACTTTTATTTTAACTCATCAATCAGTTGATTAATGATTAAATAATCATATCAGGCAGGAAGGTAGTCAGTTAGTTAATAGGAAACTGTGGGACGTGTCCCAGATGAAGCTCTAGTATAAATAAGTAGTAACACACGACTGGCTTTGTGTTTGTATTGTAATATACAGACGCCTCGAGTTTGGTAAGACAAGAGGCAAAGCCAACTAAAAACCAGGGCACTCAAAGGCGACCAGATCAAGATTTTTTCAAATAAAATCCAAGGAAATTAATTAGCATTTGAAATGTATACGATTCCTTTTTATAATAAACATACTAACATAACCGACCTGAAGTTTAACAATACAAATAATTAATATTATTATTATTTGTTTTTTTTAGCAGACGCCTTTATCCAAGGTGACTTACAGAGACTAGGGTGTGTGAACTATGCATTAGCTGCAGAGTCACTTACAATTACGTCTCACTCGAAAGACGGAGCACAAGGAGGTTAAGTGACTTGCTATAGAAAAGCAGGCTAAGACTGCTCCCTCTAGAATCTGAGGCAGACCTGTTAAAATTAAAGTCATCCGATACCACAGCCAGGCTTGTTAAGAAAGTTTGGCTAGATCTTCAGATTTATTTAGGTAGACAGATGTTTTGTTTTGTTTTTAAACTATGTCATATATAACCCTCCTGTCAGGCTATTGACCAGGGTAAAGAAGTTCTGTACTGTGCGTTCATTCTAAAATATAAACCAAACAGGTCTCTGGATATTTTCAAACTGTTTTATAATGCTGTATAAATGCCTGTGCTAGGCAAATTTGTATTGAAAGTATTTTCTTCTTTAAACTGTTTATTCGTTTTGGAGCCCTGTAGGGAATATAAATAAAATTGTGCAAACCTTATTGCTCCATCCTTTCTCCATACCACTTGACCTGTGACAAGCATGTAAAAAGAAAAACAAATAACAAAATAACACAAGATTATTTATGTGATTTTTTTGTAACAACTTAAGAACTTTTAGGGCAACATAATTGCAGTTATCTTAATCACAGTTTTCATTATGTGGGACATTTTTAAAGCAGCTATATGGAGATGCCATAATTTATTCCTAGCAAAATTGTGCTGGTTTTGGACTTTGTTTAATATAGAATATCAAATCTAAGATTCTGATTGGTTTAAAAGCCCTCACAATACAGGCACCAATAACAAATACCTGTATATACTGTTTGAAAATGCCAGAAAGACCAAAGTTTGGAACTGTCACAATATCTTGAGGGAAGGGCATGTTTCCAAGCTTTCTACGAGCAATTGAAGAGGCACCTCTGACCTTTCAGAATACTTCTTGGCTGTGACCTTGACAAATGAAATCTGGATTAAACCTGATCTCCCGACTCGCACATAGTTTGTCAGAATGTGCAGAGACCTCCATTCACAGGTTAGATCCCCATCTGAAACCCTAACCCCCTGTGACTTCCATGAGGGTAAAATATTTCCTGTGACATAGAAAAAAAGGGAACACGCTTCTAATAGAAAAAGAAAATGACTTAAGTGCCTCACAAGCTGTTCACGAGTAACATAGATGCTGTAATACCAATTGACTAATAGACGGTACAGTAATTAACAGGTTGACGCTGTTGAACTGTACAAACTCCTAATTCAACACTATTAAAGATAAAATCATTATAAGTAACTTATTTTAAAATAAAGAATACATGCATTGTTATCACTGTCAAAATGTTACAAGAGCAACTCTAATTTCCTTGTTTTATTGATTTATGGAAAATAAATAAAAATCCTTAGGAACGCCTACACATAGCCTTCTCCCATTGCTCCCTACTCGTTTTAGCTGCAGACCAGTGTTTTTCAAGTCCTAATGTAGTTTATATGCTTATATTTAATTTTTTGTATTTTTACCAGCATCTCTGCTTAGGCACTTTACTATGGGTGTGCCAGATGTTAAGAACCTTGTATGTGTTATATGAGTTCTATGCATTGCATGCACTTTAGTCAATAAATGCTGAGACTTAATAAACAAGCAGGAAATTGATGTGTAGCCTTGGATTCCTTGCCATTGCTGAAACCTGGGAGTGTGTTCTTTTATAACCCAGCAGCTCTCCACAAGCACAACCTTATCCAAACAGCAATCTCTCGCTCCTGTAAGACTGCAAGCTCCACACAGTCCTTCAAGCCCTAGTTTGGAAGTACAGTAGGAACAAAGACGGCATCAAGCAAGATTCTCTTTATGAATGCATCCTTTTTGCTACATTCACTACGTTTGCATGTCATATTGAAAGGAATTTAATTGTATGAGATTATCAGGCTAAATAGCCACTCACTAAAATATGGCTTTGAGAATCATATCACATCAATAATTCCTATCAGAATAACCTCTGTTTAACTATTTTTTATTTTCCTGGTGAAGGACCCCCAGTCTTCTTTCTCTGGACAGTGACCTTTGAATATATCTTGACGCCTTACAGTCTCTCAACATACCCCGTGGTCTTTAGTTATTGTGTAAGGAAACTATCTAAGCACAGCCATACACCTAGACTATAAAGCAAATATGACCTGACTCCAATTTCAGCCCAAATTGTTTTCAAAATGTGTTGAGTTAGGCCATATGGCGTTGTTTAAATTGTATTGTTCTTGGCTTTAGCCATAATTAGACAAAAATCATAAGGCCAGTAAGTCACTAAACAGTCACTGTGTTAAATGTGGAAACTAATATTGCCTTTCCTCAACCCCATTTTAAATAGAGCATCCAGTATCAAGACATGTGGTTGCCTTCTGGAGATTTCCGTGTGTGTGTGTTCATTATGTCACCAGTACAACTTGATGTAAACGACTGCCTTCTTATGTAAAGTTGGGGTGAACGTTATTATTAACATTTTCATAGTATTATTAAAAGATCAACCTCTTGCTAGTAAGAGATTTACTACTTCAAATATAAGGAGACAACATTTAATTGAGACATCTCCCAGGCACACACAGGCACTAGCAAATGTTTCTGCATATTGAAGTGCACAGACTGCATTATGTAAGATTCAGTCTAAGATCTCTCTGAAGTAGCTGCATTGTTTAAACTGTGTAACTCAACTCAGTTTTTGTATAAAGGATTCACAGAGAACTGTAACATGATGAGACCTTCATTTGGCCTCACTCTTCTGCTTAGCAGTACATAGTGCATAAATGATCATTCTAATCAGTTTGTGGATCATTTGGAGGAGTCACTACAGTCACACACAATTTAGAGATGACAGGACCCTTATACAGATTTTGCCTTTGTTCTTCTTCCATGTTCTTCTTCCTGCCATTGAGGAAGTATGACGTAGGTCATTTTCAATGCTCATCAAATCCTTGGTCGCACTGAGAGACTACCCAAGTGAGCCTGTTAGGAGGTCTTGTGATACATTGTATCTCTCCACCAAACTCATTTTCCCTAGAAGACTTAAAAATGAATAAAGCTCTGTCCAGGTCCCACAAGTACAGTAGCCTGTCTCCTTAATACTGTCTGTTTATTTTGTGTCTGTGGAATTTGAAGGGGGCCATAATATTAAATTTGACAAACTAGAATATTCTGTTTTGTTGTATGATGTTATTGCTTATGTCCTATTTTCTTTTTAAAGAAACAAGGATGCTGAACACTGGCCTGGATTTTACACTTTGAAAATGAATTATAACTTTTGAAATTAAGTTATAATTCACAGTTTAAGAGATATGAAAAATGAAAATAAATGTAATTTAAGAATAAAAGGAAAATATGAAATGGGCGCCGTGGGGATGTTGCATATTTTTTAACCTTTCTGAATAAGTTATGCCTTACCGTTGTAGCACAGTGCAAACTGTCTCAGAACACTTTTGAGATCCAGACTGACTTCACAGCCCAAAACATTCAAGCAAGAATGTATTTATTGTAATTACTAATAACCTTGCTTTAAATAGCATATTATACCTGACAGTTTATATGTCTTAGCCATGTGTCTACAGCCTGGGCCAGAAAAACAGCCATATTTTTCTCATCTATCAATTAAAAGTTTTCCTTTCAACTTTCAGAGCGTGTAATGTTTCAGTTGCAATATTGTACTATACAGAAAACACATGATTTGTCCTCTCGTTTATGCATCAGTTTATTTTTGTTTTTCAAATAAGAACATGTGTATTTGTCACTGTTTTTTATTCATTATGAACATTATTTTGCTTATAATGTTCTCTTTTTCTGTGAATTAATGAGAATTTGTATATAAATACCCCTGCCATTATATGACCCATAAACCACAATTTTAAGAGGGAGTTAATATCTGGCAGATGTATGTTTTTTCTACAACTCCTGACCCCTGTCCCTCAGTAAAGGCAGGAGAACCTTAACTAATCCAAGCTTGAAATCTGACCGCTAATGTCAGTAATTGTGGCACAAAACACCTTGGCCAACTGAAATTGTGAGAGTTGGGTAAGTGGAGCTACCTTTCTAACATATAGTCATATATGGTATATAACAGCTCGTTGATGCACACAGAATGTGGTTTTATTTACAATCTACTGCTGAAAGTTTATTGCAATTATTTGGATATTCATTGTGGCCACGGCCAGGTAACATTACAGCTCATTAGTTGAGTGGTTAGAAATGCTTTTTTATTTTCTGCAGCCCCTCTGATCAGACACTAGAGGGGGCAGTCAAAGAATACAACTATGACAGTTTCTTTATCAATGTGACTTTTACTGATTTTCAAAGTAGCACTGTGGTTGTAGGGATTTCCAGGGCTAGGAACTGTCCAGTAAGTTTGTTTATGAAACCAGTTGTTGACATAATTTTAGAAAATGCATTGTAACAGACTGTTCTTATAAGAATAAACACATTGGCCTATGTTTAGAAAGCGTACACATTTTCAATTGTTTTATAAAAAAACAGCCCTCCAGGCAGCTCTTAAATCAAGCACAGAAAAAATAAGATATTTATGATATTATAAACAGTGAATTTTACGAATATTGCACATACACTATTGATAAAAGGAGGTACTGTATTTTTTTTGCTGATAACACAATGATGTAACATAATGATATGTTTGACAGCAAAGTTCCATGCAGTACAAATTGCTACCTCACACAAGTCTCCTTCCCAAGTCAGACAAAGCTTTAATTCTCTCCATTATCTTCCAGTTCTTTTATGAGGACAAGGATAAGCTCTTTATCAGTAGCTACTGTTTAAAAAGAATGTATTATTTTTTTTTTAATTATTCTGTGCATGTTGTAAATATGAGGATGTCAGAAGAATTATAAACAAGAATACAAGAACTACACAAAGCTAGCATCAAAGCAGGTTTGAAAATGAACCTGAAAAAGACTCAAGTCATGTTCAATAAATATACCACTCCACAGGCAATTGAAGTCAATGGAATCAAGCTTGAAAAGTCAATAACTATGTATACTTATGACAGTTAGTTTCTGCAATGTAGAGCCAAATGGGTGAAATCAACAGAAGAGTAAAAATGGGCTGGAGTGCCTTTGGAAGATTAAGCATGGTTCTGAAAGGGAAACTACCCTTATGCCTAAAAAGGAAAGTCTTCGACCAATGCGTGCTGCCAGTGCTAACTTACGGATGTGAAACCCGGACCCTCAATGCAAACATGACAAAAAAATTACAAACGACTCAAAGGATTATGGAAAGATGCATGCTGGGAATAAGAAGAGACAAGAAAAGGAAGGAATAGATAAGAGCACAAACAAAAGTATGTGATGTTATTATAAGAGCGAAAAAACTGAAATGGCAGTGGGCCAGACATGTAGCAAGAAGAACAGACCATCGCTGAACCAAGGAGGTACTAGACTGGATCCCAAGAGATATAAAGTGACCAAGAAGAAGACCAGGAAAATGGCAAGATGAAATTAGGAAACACGTCGGAGCAACATGGATGAGGGACGGAGCAGACAGGCTTTTGTGGAAGAATCTTGGGGAGGCCTTCATCTAGCAGTGGATTGAAAAAGGCTGAAGAGGATGATGACGATGATGATGATATATATATATATATATATATATATATATATGAGAGAGAGAGAGAGAGAGAGAGAGAGAGAGAGAGAGAGAGAGAGAGATGGTTCTGTTTGGACAGTATCATTGATATTGGACTTGTTAAGTAATTTTCTTGTAATATTTTGTTGGATTGCATTATACTGAAGAAAATAATAAATGCTGTACTTTTCTGAAGTTATTATTATTTAAAACAGTTTTCTTCAACAGAAAAAAGAGAACAAATTTGATTTTAATATAAGACTGCATACATATCTACTGTACATTAAACACTGCATGCAAATCTAAACCACATTCCATACTACATTACTGCCTTAGCCAAACCAGTGTCATCAAAACTATCTGCCTTAATCATAGTAAGACAGAACAAGGATCTATTTTTGTATTATTATTTTCTAGCAACAGCTCTAAACATCATTTGGTTTTCCACGTGGAATCTAATGTCAGATAATAAGGCGTCCGTTTTTCTGAAGAGGTGGAGTGACACATATGATTCATGTAACAATAACAATCTGTTCCAAGGCCATGAGCTTTCCTGTTCCAATGCCACTCCTTCCCCTCAGTTCAAGGCCACACCAGATTAGTACAACTGTTTTTCTTAGATGCTCATCAATACTTTGCACGTCAGCATGTACAGCATTGTTGTGGTCTTGATTATCCCAAATGTAAAAACAAAGTCCAAGTGCTGTATGGATGATTTTCAGAGTCTAATCCTGCGGAATACAAAAACTAAATCTGGAGAAGACAGGTTCAGGTTCAGAAAGTAAACTCCCATTTACAAGAGTGTCTGTGGGCAAAGGCAGCAGTACGTGTAACATGTTCCACAAATATAATAAAAACACTGCTGGCTAGTCAACAGTAACATTAGAAACATTCGCCTTTTTTACATAACATACAATAAACAATGATGATAATAAACTAAAAAAACAGCCCTTAAAATAAAGCATGACCTAAATTTGTGTGATTAACATTTTATGAGTTTGGTTGACACCACCCACAGTCAGAACATGACCTGGGAAACGACACTCTGATTTTACAGCAGGGCAGTGAGGGTGTATTCGCAGTGACCAGTGAACAAACTTTATTGGCCTAAATGGTTCAAATGACCTTTTTTATTGCTCAACCCTCTTTACATCTTATTGATGTGCCAAACGTCAGCAGCCTCAAAAGAATTGCTTGCAAAGAAACATTTAATGAAGAGTTTTAAATTTTTCTTAAAGAAATATTAAATATTGCAACAGGAATTACTTAGCTGCAAGTAGAAAGTTTTAAATGAACATCTGTATTTATTATTTCGACTCATTAATAACTTGAATAAGATTAGTACATTTGTCTAATTTTGTAGATAAACATCTCAAGCAAACATGGCAATTATCAAGACCAGGGACACCAACAGATTGCATAAAAATATACTGAAAAAGAAACGATAGCGAAGAAAGAACAAACAAAAAGTTTGGAGGCCATTTTAAAATAACCAGCAATATTATGTTCCTACTGCAATGCATGGAGAACCACATTGACAACACCCTTTAAATGTTGGCAAATCTCTAGTCTTTGTAAACTAAAGATGACTATAGTTTTCTATTTACATAACATAGTGCCTTTGATGGTAAACTGAGTAATTCAAACTGTCTGACTTGAGTACACAAATTTGAACAGGCCTTCACTAAAAAACATTTTGAACTTCTCAGCTGATCCTTATCTTTGATGACTAAAATCTATTCCTTCAGTTTATGCCTGAAGTAGTTTTCCAGAATAAACCCTGGACCTAATGTCTCTGTGAATATCATCTCAGAAGAAACATCTTGAAACATTGTTCCATTCATATTTAGTTATACCATGGGTTTCAGGGAAAATGTCTTACATGTACTGTCATTGTGGATATACTGGTAAAAAAGCATCTAATCTGTGTTGTGAATCTCATAATTAAAGCCAGCAAGTAAGCAAGTACCTGATTTGTAGCACGGAGAAAATATGCCGGAGTCAGTCTGTGGTGTAATAAGAGCTAACAGGTTCTTGTTAAACTGCTCTGCTCGGATGAGTCTGAAACTTTGATACATGAAATGTTCAGGTTTCTGTCTACTTTGTAAGTCAATTACACACAAAGCTATGACTAAAATATGCACTTGATGGCTTCAGTTTTTCATTGCATTGCCAGATGAGCACGAGCATAACCAATATCCCCATTTAGAGTCAATAACTCCCAGACTGAAATGCACCCCACATAGATCAGATGGTAAATGATCTCTAACTAGATGGAGTGAAGAGATCATGTCTGATTACTACATTTAAACTCAAATTGCTCGAAAGGTACTTCCAAAATAGCATGCTAAAAAGGTGAGACTTATTTTTATTTTTGAATGTAAACCAAACCATTAATGTATCAGACATTGAAGCTGAAATGATCCCTGCTGGACAGCCATTGCGACCCCTGACAGTAACGACAGGATGGTGAAAGCAATGCTAGAATCAACCATTGTGGATTTGGTTACTCTAGACAACACTGCAATCCTCCAAAAGACAGAATTGGAGATTCACAGCAACTTAAATCAACAGCCTGTCCTTCGGATGAGATGTAACACCGATGTCCTTTTGTAAGTGACTCTGCAGCAGCAGTTGTTGATGAAGCATAGTTCACCTCCTGTTCTCTGTAAGACACTTTGGATAAACGTGTATGCTACATGACTAATTAATAATCTTGTTTGTAAAGTATTGTGGTCAAGTGGCTATTGCAGGTGGCAGGAAACAGAAGTCAAGATTAAAATCCACAAGACTGTATTTAACACAGATATTGTACACAGAGTACACAGCTACTCAGTCACTCCAGCCTCACTGGAGTCTCAAATCTAGTGCCCCTGAAATGAGCCCTACATAGATACTTACATATACCCTCCCTTATCACTAACCCCTCCCCGAGACTAACCCACTACACCTTAAAATTATGGTCCTATAAATGTTACAATATCTGCATTAACTTATTCAAGCTTATTAAAATGTTGGGGTCATTTCCCTTGGTTTAAACCTTATATATAGTTAAGCATACTATAGTATAATCCAACAAAAGGATATATTTTCCCCCAACACTGACTATTATAAAGCGTGTCATGGCTATAATAGAGCCTTAGGTCAACGTGCGCGTTCCCCAAGATGCCGGTGCCCAGAGCTACACCAGCTTGCTGGTTGTTCACATTTATTCAAAACACGAAATGCATTTTAAAATATTAACAAGCGCTTTCCCTTCTCTTCTTTAACTAAAAGAAAATATGAGCTTTAAACAACTTTAGCAACTCGTTAGTATCACATTGTATCCTAGTAAATCATATGTGCACTTATTCATTACCAAACACAAACACAGTTCCAGCAGTGGTCTCAGAACTCTCTTACCGTATCTTTTCATAGCAATTTGTTACTATTTTACATTTACAATGTTTATCACAAACAAACAGTTTTAAAAACAGTCTTTGGGATAATGTCCTTCTGTCATACAATGATGTAAGACCGTAGTGATGGAGTGTGTTTCTCTTTTGTTTCACTCTGTCACATTTCCCTCAGCCTAAGAATTTTCCTCCTCAAAAATGAGTGACAGGAAGTCTGCAGTCTTACATCCGGTCCCGATTCTGTATTTGAGTTCACAATGATAAGGCTGCATGACCAGGTACCACCGGTTAATGGGAGCATAACCATTTAAGATCATATTGGTTAGTTTCCAGGGTAAAGTCTTTACCCACCGGCTGTCTCTCACGCTCACTCTGGTCCACCTTCTCCTACCACAGTCTGAACCGCTGCCGCGCCAACCACCATGGCCGCTGCTGACACAACGCTTCACCTGACCACCCCAGGCATGTTGACCAGTCAGGAAGCTCCCGATCATGGCATTGAGTTCTGAGACCCCCATCCCCTCCTCCTGGCTAGACAGCCCTGGGTATCTCCTGTCCCGACTTGGCTGCCAAAGTCCCGCTCTCAGCTGCCTCCGTCCTCTCTTCTCCTGCTCTCTTAAATGGCATTTTGCTCTCCTTCTTTGCTGAAGTGCCCCCTGTTGGCCACTGGATCCCACTGCTTCCACCAAATGTAAAGTATCACGCTCAAGTGGTTGTATCCTGTGAGAAGGTTTTCTACGATCTCAAGGAGTGCTTGTGCCAGGAGCTAGTGTTACAAAGTCTGGACTTTGACAAGTCCTTCACCGTCCAGACTGACTCCTCGGGTGTGGGTCTGGGTGCAGTTTTGCTGCAGGGAGAACCTGGGGACCAACGTCCAGTGATTTATATCAGCCAGAAGTTATTTCCTTGAGAAACCTGGTATTCGACTGTGGAGAAAGAGTGCCTGGCTATTAAGTGGGCACTTGACACCCTCCGGTATTACCTGGTAGGGAAGGACTTTACCTTGGAGACCGGCCATCATGTCCTTCAATGGTTGAGTGAAATGCGGGACTCCAATGTGCGCATCACCCTTTGGTACCTGGCCATGCAACCATATCATTTTAATGTGAAGTCTGGGGCTCAAAATACGACAGCCGACTTCTTGTCTAGGATTTTTGAGGACGGGCTGCGGGGCTTCCTGTGCTGTTAACCTGGAAAGACAGAAAGGTTAGTTCGGAGATTGATGTGGCTTGTAAGTAATAGGTGCACATATTCTTACAATGACATGAAGGTGTTGTCAGCATGTTATTTAAAGTAAATGCTCTGAAACTGTTTGTGAAGACAATGTATTAAAATACTTGTTAATATGTTAAATTACCATTCTTACTTTGTTGTGAATCTGCAAGCCAGTATAACCATTTTTGGGAGGCTCGCGCACTGACGTAAGGCTCTGTTATAGCCGTGAACACGCCTAATAGAAGTCTATGGGGAACCAGGTTTCAGTGTTGTTTGATATTATTGTTAATATTTATATCTGTGCAGTGTATGTACAGTGGGTTAAATCAAGTGTATCCACCCAAACATTTTAATATGTGAAGGCTAACTATTATCCAGGGAATGCCTTAGATTATAGGATATGGTAATTTATTTAGATTTGGATTAGTCCAGGGGAGGGGCTAATGGGAACAGGGTTAAGAACCTAGTTGTTGGATCATTAGAGAGGGATAGAGAGCGAGAAGCTCTGTCTGAATGACAACTGTGTAGATGAGTACTCTTTGGGAATACAGTGATTAAGCAGCCTGTATTGTTTTATTTTTTGTACTGCCATTTTATCGCCTGAGGCCTCAATAACAACTCACTTTTGGCATTTTAATCTTGACTTCTGACTGTTTCCTGTCACCTGCCACTTAATCATGATAGTTTACATTTGGTAGGAGTTGTGGGATAATGCCTTCTTTTATACAATGATGTAAGACCATAGTGATGGAGTGTGTTTCTCTTTTGTTCTCACTCCATCACATTGTTGTACAATGGGCACATCATCATTGCCATGTGTATGGCACCAGTAGCATTGTCTGGAGGTATACAGACCTTCAGGGGAAGTTGAGGGCTAATTCAAGCCATGTTTCTGGCAAAAGGACAGGCTTTACAAGAGATCTTTTATGCTGCTCCATTTCTAAACTGTATTTACCTCATGTTTCAGGATGTCTTTAAACTTTGCAATGAATATTTCAGTAATGGGTGATTCAGAAATTTGATATTACTTGGAATATATAATTAAGTGTAACTCATAAAGCGTGTGTTTTGCCAGCGCCATTATGAGGTATCCCCTGTTGTATAATACACTGGCACAGGCTTGAGGGTAGCATTTCCAAGCCTGTGCTAAGTAAAAGCACATGTTGTATCTACACTGCACTAACAGGTTGGCATGGGCTTAAGAGAAACCTGTGCCAAGCCTTAGGGATATGTCTGGTGAATGAAATGCTGTTCAACATGACAATATACCTTAATTACGGTTCATGTTAAGTAGAGTAATAGTGAAAGAAGAAGAAGCTGTAAGAAAGTAGCCAAATGTTTTCACAGTTGAGTAACAGACACACTGTCACAGTTCATTACTACTATTATTATTATTATTATTATTATTATTATTATTATTATTATTATTATGTAGTAGTAGTAGTAGTAGTAGTAGTAGTAGTAGTAGTAGTAGTATTACGACTACGACTACTTTTAAGTTTACTGTTAAAAAATAAAATGTTACACCTGTTGTCTTGACAGACAGACCAGGGATGCTACTATTAAGTTACATGCAAGCCGGAAACGTCCAAGGGCAGCGACAGTGCTACTTTATACTTTCACACTATAACACTTTGTTACATTCTTATTCATGTAACATAGCACTAGCAGTGGGACCAAAGAGAGATGATAAATAAGCCTACTTACTCTCAACACACGGAATGTCATATTAGAGCAGGGCCACAGTGTTGTGAAGCCCTGCAGACCGAAGACTGGTAACAGATACTGGATCCAAACTCAATTAGGTGATTCGCAAGGACAGCAATACTTCCAAACATTTCAGACATGTCCTCTGTTAATTACTGTATTATTAACCGGACACTGTGTGAAAGATATGAAACTCAAGGCCACAGAGGTTAAATCACATTTTAAATCATGTTTTTTTTAATAAATAAAGAGTAATTTTCGTATTCAAATTATTAATGAGCTTAACCTTGTATGCATGCTAACATGTCATATCTGAAACACACTCCTACCTCCCATTTTAAAGCTACTTTAGACCATTAGAGAGAAACAGGGCTCTAAGACTGGAAGTGGTTTTGTATCAGGAAGTAGCGGCAAGTTTTACTTCTGTTGCATTGTCTTGAAAATACCTGCATATTCAAAATTGAAGCATAAAATACAAGAGCCTAAATTTCTCCAAACAGAACAAAAAAGGAACCAGTGAGAATTCAGCTAATGCTAAAAAAGTATGTCAATAACATACGTGCCCCACCACAGCTGTGCATTCAGAATTAGAGCTATCTGAATGATGACCAAGACATATAGCAACAGTATGATCAAAATACTATAGAATAAGAGTGACCAGGTTTCAGGACCATTTGCTAAGCGATTATCCAGATATATGGAAAAATGTAAATGCAACATACAGTACGATGAAGCAGTTCTCCAGACACATGCAACATGTAAGCGTGACTTTCAGGTGGACCTATGTACAGGCAGACCCCCAAGAGCCTCAGATTCTGATCAATAGTATGCTAAATCATGTTAATATCACCCCCTTTGTATCTGATTTGAGCCCCAGCACGAGGTAAGAGGCAAGAAAAGAGCAGGATCCAGAGATCCAGGGTGTGTTCCAGCACTTTCACAACAGGTGGGTAATGAGACAACCTCTTATGTGTTGTGAATCATTGAGTTATTCTTCATAACACATTTGTTCATTTGAATGTCTATTTTCTGCACAATTAATGAATGAATGTTTGAAGTTATGGATGAAAGTTTCAATTTGGTGATCATTTATTTAGGTTGCTGAGACAGTCACCAAAGCCACTGCATGACCTAAAATAGTAAACTCTAACTTATTCAATTTCAATAAATATCTATTAACTCAGTTTAATACAGTGCTTCCCCTTTAAGATACCAGGTAACTGGCTTAGAGGTTTATTGTGCACATTATAGGATGCAATTTGAATTGAAACGTATGAAAAAGCTAGATATTGTGTGCATACACTTCAGGAAAAGCAGAAAACAAGGATTTGAGTTGTAAGGCTACACGTGTCTCCTGATGGCATTCAGCTGTTTTTACAAGTATACTGTTGCTCTCAGAGATAAAGAAAAAGGAGTACAACAAGCATGTTATTCTTTATTTCACTCCTAGTTTGGATATGCAACCAACCGGACATTGTGGCTTCATTTAGCATTTCGTTTTTTGGAAGCAGTCCAACTTTCCCCAGCTGCACCAGTTAACACATCTCTAGGCAGCCACTTGTTGTGTCAATGAAATTTGACCTACCGGTATGTGAAATAAATGCCATACCTGTGAATGAGAAAAACAAGCAAGACACCAATATCTCTATAACAGTGGATTTGAATGGCCTTGAAAGGAACAGTATCATTTTGAACATACTATAGCCCTCATTTAAATAACGAAACAAACCCAAACACATCATTGAAGAGGTAGGAAGTTTAGAACAGCTTCTTCCTGGTAGTGATAAGGTACATGTGAGAAGTCACCAGTAGACACAATTGTCTGTAGTGCCATATTTGAAAAAATCTGCATATCCACATTTAAAGTGCATTGAGTTAACACAATAATTCCACAAAATCGTACCTAATATGCATTGCCACCACTTTTAAGGTCTCACATTTTCCTGTATGAAAGAGACATACATTATTATTAAAGTTTTTATTTTTTATTTTTATGCTGCACTTCCACTGCAGCCAAATTCTATTTAGAAATGTTTCAAGTCATAGGAGAGTTGGGTTTGGGTTTATTTAAAACTCCTAGAAGTAAGGCCTCAGTAAACAATCCCAGATTTCCAATGTTTTCAATGTCACTGTGTTCAAGTAAAAAAAAATGCTTCATGTTTCTATGAAGTGATGGTAATACATATTAGATAAGATTAACTGGAAATATTTTGTTCTATGTGCTTTAACGTAAAAACAAATAACAAACAAACAAAAAGATCTTGAGCACACGTTGCTAATGATCATACACTCCAATATTTTATTATGTTTAGTGTAAGGAAAATTTGCAACAAGGATTACCGACGTACTGCAACTTCCTGGATTCTGTGCTGACTCTCATAAAAGCCTACTACCCTAATTTTGAAGCTTGCAGTGTTATTGCTTTATCATGCTTTCAATGTGCTATGCTTTACTACACTTTGCTTTTCTTCAACTATAGTATACCACAGTTTTTAAACATAACATTATTTGCCTTACTGGTAAGTAAATACCAATGGGAAGATGAAAAGAACTAACTTTGAGTCTATCTTGATTCTTCTTCCATCAACTTTAGTCCAGAACAGTAACCTGTATCTAAAATACATGAAACCAAAAGACAAGCTGTAGACATTTTGAAGTTGGAAAAAACGTTTCAATAATATTTTTATCGACTTAATATTCTTTACATACAATACACCATTTTTTGAAGCAACATGGCTTATAATATATTCGCATCTCGGGGTTACCTTTTATCATTTTATGTGTTTACTACCACGTTTTTAAGGGTTTACTACGCTTCCATGTATAGTATTTCTTCACTGTTAGAGCTGGTTTTAAACTAAAACCATGTGTATTTGAATGTTATGGTTATAGCAATAACCAGAGCAAAGTAATCAATTATACCAGGAGCAGAGGAAATTCAGATAATCTGAATGCTGGATTTGTTATGGGAAAAGGTTAAACATGCTCACTTTTACATTTTTGTACTATACAGTGCTAATATAAAACACCTGTCTGTTCGATTGCATGACATGTTTCAGCTACCTTTCTGAGCTTCTGCTGGAACCTTGTCAGCATTGTGCTTTCTACCTTCTATTTTGACTTGTGCTGTGATCCTGCAGCTGTCTCCCCAAGAAGGGTTCTCTATTGTTACAGACATGTGGGGGCACAAGAGACAGCTGAGCCACCAACTGAAGTATTCAGACTTCAGCTACATTGCAAACGGAGCCAGTTTCATAAACAATTTCTAGGTAGCTGCCTCCTACAACTACTGTAGTTTAAATCTCAATCTCTAGTTAAAATATACTGTTCTGTCTTTAAATATTGCACTGTAATTCTGGCAGGAAGGATAAGCCACAGCTGAAGTTTTAGAGCATTTTTCATCTCATCCATGTTTTATAGGGTAACCGTGGAAACTTTAGAAGGCAGGTGCAATCAAGGGGGTTCCCCAGTGCTGTAAAATGCTCTAACACATCTGGCTGTGGCTTATCCCAGTGGGTTATAGGGTGCTTTGTGAAACAGGTCTCTGGTTTCTCAATGAAATGTCCTAAATTACAAATAATGATATCACCTCTGTTGCTTTCATCTATCTTTTTAATTTGATGATTTTGTAATATTTTTATAACATTGAATAAACAGGTAGAGATTCACTGCCTCATAATCCGGTGTATGGGTCAAGGACAGCAAATTGAACATTTCTTAGCATTGTGAGTTTGGTATTACAGGCATGCAGAAACCAGGCTCCATACCCCATTTCCATCTTCGATAGGTCAACAGAGTACTATTACAGAGTTACCTTCAATGACCCAAGCACCGACTGATAGACACACACACGTGCAAACACAAGGCAGTGAAACATTCATGGTGCCACACTTCCTCTGGCAGCTGAACAGTCTTGGAAAGACACACAGTTATGAGCAGTTTGCTTTGGATTGTTTCACAGTATAGTAATACTGTAGTTTATTTTACCAGAATGCTGGGGCAGGGGAGGTTTACACAATGTGCATATGCTTTTGAACCAGCCAGAATATACATAATAAGAGGCTTTTATTTGTATTTTAAATACTGTATAATTGTTGCCTCCTGGGACCCACTTATAAAGAAGATGTTGTATCTCAATGTACCCCGTCCAACTTTCCAATGTGCTTTACCAAAAAGACATGATTTACAGTACTGTAAGTAACTTTGGTAATTTAAAAGAAATTATACTACTGCCTGTCTGCCTGTTTTGACGAAGATCCAGTGGGATCCGCAGAATATACTCATGAACCATTAAACACAGAATAGCGCTAAATTTAGAAATACTAAAATAAACAAAATAAATTCAATGAACATTGGATACAGTGAGAAATATTTTTTAATTTTTCTTTATTTTGCGTGCCGAATTTTTACCCTCGATTTTCTCCCAAATTTGGAATATCCAATATTTTTTTCTCCTCACCACAGCAAATTCCTCAGTCATGGGCATCCTGCAATCCCACGACTGAGCCAGCTTCCTCTTTTAAACCCAGGAACTCGAGACCGATGTCAGCGAGCTACTGACCCCTGGAGGAAAAGGCAAGCCCTGCAGGAGTCTGCTTCTGAGCTCACTGGGCTCTTGGTCAGCAGGGTTCGCTGTCCTGTCAGCAGGGTATTAATGAAAACAGAGCAAACAGATGCTGTAGAAAACAAGGAAAGCTGCAGACAACAGCAAAATAAATATTCACAATGAATATGTTATGTTTATAAAATAAAAATGTCTTTGAGTCCTTTTATTACTGTGATTAAAACTATCATTGCTTTTGGTCCAGTCCCACATTATTCTTTGACCCATATATACCACCAATAAAGGCAGCTCTGGAGCCCGGGCTGCACTCTGGCTTTTTATTTTTAGTCTTGTTATTGTCCTGCACTCTGAGATAACACTTGACAGATAACAGCTCATTTATAGTGTGACTCATGTAGTATCACAATCAAGAAAACTCAAACCAAAGTCTAGAGATAATAGGAGTAGCACTTCAAGTGTCATTAAAAACAAAGTACAATATGTGTTGTTACTTTGTCAAAGTGACATGGGTTTTTCAGGTCCAAGTTCATGCTCGGAATTGTTTTTATTTAAAAACATCTGGGCCTCAAACTTGGTATCAAGAGGTATTTACAAGTCCAAACCTGGAGCTGAATGGTCAAGAATTGTGGCTAAATTATCAAATGTTCATGACCCCAAATTGTCATTGGCACGTTTTTTCTTCTTTTTTTATCAGAAAGTAAAATGCACCCAATAACGTTGCTAAACCAAAATACCCATTTAACATTTAGTTGCAAGTAGGCTGAAGTTTTTTCTTATTCATTTTAGAATATTTTATATTTAATTGATTTGTATATTTGTCTTGGAGCTGTGCAGTAGTTTTATTTCATTGGGGTTGAGCATTATGATGTGTTAGAATAGTTATTTAATCAACTTTGCAAAGTCTAAGAAGGAGAATGTAATCTAAGTAATCTAAGTGGGAGGGAAATTCTGAGGATTCTTAATGCATTCATGTCCACTATATCAACTCAATTTAGGACATGACACTGTATGTGGAACACAAGCAACAGGCCCCACACTGCAAGCCTACATTGCAGCATAAAAAAAACAAAAACGAAATATAAAACCAACTTTGTCTCCCTGCAATTCCACATCCAATGGATGCAACTGAATTTACCCCTCATCCTGGTCAAGCCCCATGGAATTCTGGTAAATTCCAAGCATTCGCTGAATTAATCCCTAGCTACATATCTATAAAGACCCCACATATTACAAGCTCTTTTCTGAAAAGTAAGAGTCAACTTGACTGCTACTTTCCATTAAACATGTGCTTGGAGGTCCGCCTTCACTTCACAACTTGTAGAACTTAACTGTTGATAACAGCTGGCCTTTAAAAAAAAAATCCCACCCACGTTTGCACACAGCAAGCTAAATGTTTTTTAAATCTTATTTTCTAGATTCTTTAGCATCGTGGATAAATAGGTTCCATCCAACATATGGTTGAAGAAAAATAGATTCGTAGGATATTGGATATTCCTACAGAAAAACTATGACATATTTCAAACATGTCAGGGTCCCGGTCTGTTATCTATTATTATGAAATGTTTATTCTCTTAAATGAATTATAATCAAGGCTCAGGCAATGTTCATTTACAATATTGTGCCACTCACTATGCTGTAAAATGCAAATGTACCGCCCGAGTAGGGTCCTGTTATCTGTAACCCTAAAGATTGGTGCCACCTGAATTAAGGTTAGGAAAACAAAATGTCTACAGGAAAACAATAAAGGAGCTGTTAGAATTCTAATAAGAGGTTTTTACTTTATTCTGTTCTTTGAATTCTTGTTTTTTAAGGTACACATGCATATTGTTGAATTGTCCAGAGCAAAACTGTCCAGGAACATCCACTTTTCATATTTCATATAGTCACTATCAGATTCCAGAATTGCTATTCGTTTCCGGAGCATTTCGTACTGGACGAACCAACAACCAGCGCTACAAATGGTATGTACAACGTTTGCAATCTTTCACAATGGTTCTGAGTTGTGTTGCTTTAATATTAGGATTTTTTCAAACCATTACCTCTGATCATCACTCGCAATTAATCCTTCATTTTTGATCATTTGGAATAGGCATATGTTTTAAAATACAATGCCCTAGATGAAAAGCAGCTCCTTCTTTCTGGTAGGAAACGGCCTCATGTATTGCAGTTCATACTCACGCCAATGGCCTAACTGTAACCAGACGATGTTTACCTACATCACAGGTACCGCGATCAAGTGTTGTTGTGGTGTACCGGATTAAAAAAACACAACCAAACAAAAAAAGAAACAACATATTCTAAGCACAAGGGGGCTTAATAATAATGTTAATACAGCTAATACAACAAAATGCCTGGTAATGCCCTTTCGTTGCTTTAACATTCATCTAGGATTGAGATTCTACTGGGATGCTGTATCTCATTTCCAGATGGCTTCTGTCTATCTAATTTTACAGCAGGGTGGGTCTGAGCCTCAAGGACATCAACTGACATGCACTGACTGAGCTCTGATACTGATCAGACCAGTTTATTAATTAACTAAAAGAAAAAAAAAATGAGATGTTCACTGCCCTATATTGACCACAGGCAATCTCTTATGATTATA
Source organism: Acipenser oxyrinchus oxyrinchus (assembly GCA_030684275.1). Classification (NCBI taxonomy): domain Eukaryota; kingdom Metazoa; phylum Chordata; class Actinopteri; order Acipenseriformes; family Acipenseridae; genus Acipenser; species Acipenser oxyrinchus. Next base: position 34,402,691 of record CM060248.1, on the reverse strand, counting down.
TTTATTAAACAATTAACTTATCGAGTACAGTTAAATGGATTTTAATTTCTATAAATAATGCCTGCCTGAGGCTTCTTATAAGCTAGTTTTGTCTGTTCCTTTGTCTGTTATAAATGTTGTCTCTCAAACTTTAGCCAAAGCAAAATTTCAAGATGTTTTACACTAAAATACAGATCCAAACTTCTAATGAACAAAGCATGTGCAGTTCTGGTGTACTTATTATGGCTTAAAAGAATGATGATGTGAAGAAACTTCAGAATACTTTAATTATTTATTTTTTCAGGATTACTTTTTTTGGTTCATGTGTATATGTGCTATTTTTTTAAAGTCTTCTTTTTAAATTCCTGATTATTTTCATTACATTTGAAAAAAAATAAAAATGGAATTTACAAGAAGGCGAACGTCAATCATTTTTTCCTATATACCCATATTCTGAATGCGTGTGGTTAATGGACAGCCATACTGTAACAGGGCGAGCAGCCCTGTACATTGTTTTGGTTATTTTAGTTTAGAACGGGGGTTCCCCCTCCGCCCCTGTGTTATTTTGTATTTGTATTATGATTTATTATTTACATGACGGCGCGCGCCGTATGTTTTATTGTTTTGTATTTTGACGGTGTAGCCGTTTGTTTATTTTGTTATTGTTTAGTAACGTGGATGGGGCTTCCCATCCACGGGAGGAGTCGGTGCGTCCACAGCCCAAAGAGGGGGAGTCGGTCGTCCACAGCCCAAAGAGGGGGGAGTCGGTGCGTCCACAGCCCAAAGAGGGGGGAGTCGGTGCGTCCACTGCACTAGGACCCAAGTTGCCAGCAGAGGGAGAATGCCTGCTGTCCCCATCTCCGCCAGCAGAGGGTGAGTTCCTGCTGGTTCTGCCTCCACCGCCGTGGGAGGATGACTTGCCGCTCCCACCTCTGCCAGCAGAGGGAGAGTGCCTGCTGGTTCCCCGCTGCAGCCAGAAGGGAGGAGCCCCTGCCGCCAGCAGCCAGAAGGGGAGGAGCCCCTGCCGCCGCAGCCAGAAGGGGAGGAGCCCCTGCGCCGTCGCAGCAAGAAGGGAGGAGCCCCTGCGCCGCCAGGAGGAGAGCAGCAGGAGCTGCCTCTGCCTCCAGCACCACCACCACCCGAGGGAGAGGAGCAGGAGCTGCCTCTCCCTTCCACGACAGGATGGACCAGGGCAGGATGCTGCGGACCTCAGCAGCCGCTGCATAGGTTGCTGAGGGAAGCATGGGAAGAACCGCCCGGCCGCAGAGGCCGAGAAGAGGGCCAACACCCGCACCCCAGCTTGTCCTGACTCCTGCCTCGCCAGCCCAAGGATGCCTGCCACGCAGCCCAAGGATGCCTGCCACGCCGCCCAAGGATGCCTGCCACGCCGCCCAAGGATGCCTGTCTGGCATCGCCGGGGCTGCCTGTCGCGCCGCATCGCCGGGGCTGCCTGTCGCGCCGCGCTCGCCGGGGCTGCCTGTCGCGCCGCGTCGCCGGGGCTGCCTGTCGCGCCGCATCGCCCGGGGCTGCCTGTCGCTCCGCATCGCCGGGGCTGCCTGTCGCGCCGCGCTCGCCGGGCTGCCTGTCGCTCCGCATCGCCCGGGCTGCCTGTCGCTCCGCACGCCCGGGCTGCCTGTCGCTCCGCATCGCCCGGGGCTGCCTGTCGCGCCGCATCGCCGGGCCTGCCTGTCGCCCGCATCGCCCGGGGCTGCCTGTCGCGCCGCATCGCCCGGGGCTGCCTGTCGCGCCGCATCGCCCGGGGCTGCCTGTCGCGCCGCATCGCCCGGGCTGCCTGTCGCTCCGCATCGCCGGGGCTGCCTGTCGCCCGCATCGCCCGGGGCTGCCTGTCGCGCCGCATCGCCGGGGCTGCCTGTCGCTCCGCATCGCCGGGCCTGCCTGTCGCGCCGCATCGCCCGGGCTGCCTGTCGCGCCGCGCCGGGGCTGCCTGTCGCCCGCATCGCCTGGGCTGCCTGTCGCCCGCACGCCCGGGGCTGCCTGTCGCCCGCATCGCCCGGGCTGCCTGTCGCGCCGCACGCCGGGCTGCCTGTCGCCCGCATCGCCCGGGCTGCCTGTCGCCCGCACGCCGGGCTGCCTGTCGCCCGCGACGCCCGGGTTGCCTGTCGCTCCGCATCGCCGGGCTGCCTGTCGCTCCGCGACGCCGGGCCTGCCTGTCGCGCCGCATCGCCCGGGGCTGCCTGTCGCGCCGCATCGCCCGGGGTTGTCTGTCGCGCCGCATCGCCCGGGGCTGCCTGTCGCTCCGCATCGCCCGGGCTGCCTGTCGCTCCGCATCGCCGGGGCTGCCTGTCGCTCCGCACGCCTGGGTTGTCTGTCGCTCCGCATCGCCGGGGCTGCCTGTCGCTCCGCACGCCGGGGCTGCCTGCTGCCGCCGTCGCCTCCCGAGGGTCCGCTCCTGCTTCGCCTGGGGTCGCCAGGGATCCTGCTTCGCCTGGGGTCGCCAGGGATCCTGCTTCGCCTGGGGTCGCCAGGGATCCTGCTTTGCCTGGGGTCGCTACACTGTGGTCAGAACCCCACGGAGGGGAGCTGCCGGCTTTGAAGAAGGGGGGGGAGGTCAGGGGACCAGCTTCCCCAGCCGCACGCTTTGCGGCGGAGATCGTGGTGGTCGGAGCCCCACGAAGGGAGCTGCCGCCATGAAGAGGAGGGGAGGTCAGGAGACCAGTTCCCCAGCCGCACTTTCGCGGCAGGATATGGTCTGGCTGAAGCCCGGCAGAGGGAGCTGTTAGCCACCAAGAAGTGGGGGTGGAGGACATTCCACCATGGCCACCCCAGAAACACTTTGCTTCTCCCTCTTCTGGGACTTTAAGACTGAGGGGAGGTGGCGTGGGGCCATGTGTGCGTTGCACAAGGGGATATGTAACAGGGCGAGCAGCCCTGTACATTGTTTTGGTTATTTTAGTTTAGAACGGGGGTTTCCCCTCCGCCCCTGTGTTATTTTGTATTTGTATTATGATTTATTATTTACATGACGGCGAGCGCCGTATGTTTTATTGTTTTGTATTTTGACGGTGTAGCCGTTTGTTTATTTTGTTATTGTTTAGTAACGTGGATGGGGCTTCCCATCCACAGTAAGTAATTAAACTCGTGCAGAAGGTGGCCATCTCCCGAATTAATTGGGTGATCTAATTTGTTGCTAATCGGGAGATGGTCACCTGTTATAAAAAGCCTGCAGCTCTCCAACTCGGGGTGGTGTAGTAGGAGCGAGAGCAACGAAAGAGAGAGGAGATAACTTTAACTTTGAGAATACGTCCAGGAACAGTGACGGCTACAGCCCAGCCTGACCTGGATCGTTTATTGTATTTCTTTTTGTGTACGTGACGTGTTTTGTTTAACTGTTTATTTTGCTCGGTGAGCACAGTTTCCTCTTTTTGTTAAAACATTTGCTTTATGTTTGTTGTATTTAAAATAAAGACGGCGCAAACGCCATTGTCACTACCTGCGGTATCCTTTTTCCAGTTCCTGGCTCTGGTCTGATGCCACCCACTCCGGCCGTCTTTGTGACACATACATAAAATATAATTTAGTTATTATGACTTTCTCTCAAGTTTACAGAACAAACGTATAACCAGTAGACTGTTTACAATTACATTCTTGAATTCAGTATGCAAAGCACTGCATTAAAGTCTAAATAAAAATATTGTTGTGACTCAGTGTTCACATGGTTACTTGACTTTTAAAGTAACATGGTTTCTATAAATAGTAAAACACACTGCATACGTTACAGACTAATTCAATGGGACATCTTAACTTGCTAATCAGCCAGAACTAAAGGTTTTCAGTACCACTTTCAATTCAGTGTATAAAAATGTCTGTGTATGAAAATGTGTGGCAAAGAGCAGAGGTCCATCACTATGGCTTTTAAGAGAGCAGAACAAATTAAATTCCTAATAAGACAGGTTCATCAGCTGTTGGATGAGGTTTGGCAAGCTGACAATTATGACAATGTTTGTTAAGTTTAACCTGAAAGGTGTCTCATTAAAAAGAGAGCAATCATAAAATACACAAAAGCAATGATCAAATTTAAAAAAAATGTAAGATTACATTCAGGCACCAATCCACCAGATAATGGGAAACAACATTCTAGGTTGACATATCAGGGAGGTGCTGTGGCCAAAAAGCGTTGCTTAATGGATGTAATATCTTTAAAGGAGTCTTGAGGAAGGCTTCTTTCCTTGAGAGCAGCAGTATGTAATATTTCCCAATGGATGGTGTCTTTCAGGTCAGCTAGTTTTTTCAACAGAAGTAAAATGAAGTACTGTAGTCAATTGATTTTTAAGTGCCATTAATTTATTGCATATTACATGAAACTGCGCTTATGTTCATATACTGTAGCAGTAAATATTTTATTTTAATATCAATCCTTTTAAAACCATGTCCCTTTCTTGTCATGTTATATGTAATAAAACATTAATGACAATGTGACAGGATGGCTGTGTGAAGATAACGTCCCCAGACCAGAAAGCTGATAGAGGCAAACAGATACTTGCGGGTGAAAAGCGCTGGTGCACATATTTATTAAACAAAAATAAAATAACCAAGTTGTACAAAAAAAAAAAACACTGCTCACAGAGTAAAATAAATGTTTGCACAAAAACATGAACACTGACACCAATTAAAAAAGTACTGTGCTTCCTGCACATGTAGCAATTATTTTTCTTAAATCTTTCTCCTCTCACTCACTCTCGTAGGTAGGTAGGTAGGTAGGTACCTCCTTCCAAACACCAACCCCAAACAAAATAATTTTTCTCCCCTTATATCCCATGTTTTTAGCAGGGATAGGAATTAACCCTATCCCTGCCAACCACCACTAACACACAAACCAAACATATACATTTAAATTCAACAAATCATGTTAAATGTAACCTTTATGGCGTAGTTCGGGGGGCGTCGTAGAAGGCACCTGCTCTCCTCTCTCTCTTTCTCAGCCAATTATCCCGAAACCGCGCCATCCTGTCTTTTCTGGCCGCATTTGGCCAGGTAAGGAAGCGGCCACATTTTAATATCCGCTTCCGGGCGGGGGATGACTCAGCAGCTCTGTCATCCGAGCTGCTCCCAATAGCTGGCGTTGTGCATGTCTCGCCGGTTTCTGGGCGGGGTTTGCGCAATGCCGGGGATCCCCTCTGGCTGGTTCATCTGTCAATCTCTCCTTTATTTAAGATGTGCACTACTTCCTGCTCTTGTCTCCCCAGCGGAGCCCCGCTCCAGTTAGCTCCTAGCGTCATCGAGCCAAGGTTCTCCGTTATAAGGACTGGCCTCTTCCGAAGCTTCTTAAGGCCATGCTTGATGCAGGCATACTAATTCCTAAGGAGGCAGATTGAGTTGCTCTCTTTTCCATCTATTGCAACTCTGTGTCTGTGGAGGCCTGCGTCTCTCCTCCTCCTAAGCGCCCCGACGCTTCTTCAAGCAAGTCTGCCTTTGCTATGGTCTCTCGTCCGGTCTCTCCTCCTGCTCAGCCTTCTTCTCCCGAGGCTTTCCCTCTCCTGTTTTTCCAGCCCGAGGCAGCTGCCTCTGTCTCCTCTCTTCCTCGCCAGCCTCATCTCAGACTCCGCCCCTCTCCCCCTCCTCCTCTCTCTCCTGCTCCTTCCACCAACGATGCCAAGGGCTCCTGCAGGACATTAAGCTTCTCTTCCAGCCGGTCTCGGACTCCGTAGCCGCTCTGAGTTCCCGGGTCGACGCCCTGGAGGCCCGCTCCAGCACCTCTCTCTCCGTCGTTCGCACCACAGCTGCTTCGGTGCTTCCTTCGGATCCAGAACCGGTTACTACTTACAATCTGGCTTCTGCAGTACCTGCAGGTTCACAACCAAGCACCACCTCCCGATGCCTGGCCATATCATCGCAACTCTGGCGTCAAATAATTGACGGTAAGGATGTCAATCTGGTCTCTGTCTTGATTTCTACTTCTGACATTGTAGACCACCGCGCTGTCAGTTGTGGAGATGTTCTGGTCACCCTAAAGTCCAGCGACCCTCAGTTACTGATGAGCCTTACCTTGGGTGAATTTGTCCTTGCATTCTCCGCCTATCGTGATATCCTCTGCTCTGCCTTTCCCCATCACCGTCAGTAGCTGGACCACTATATGTCCTATGTTGTGGAGCTAGCAGTGAGGTACAGGGGAACTATGTTCTTTAAGTACCACAAAAGCTTTTCCGCTAAGGTGGCTGTACTGCTAGCTACAGAGAACCTTCTAGTCAACTGGGCCACTCCGGATCAAGACCTGTTTAACTGGATCTTTGGCTGCCTTCATGCCCACTTTCGTGCGGAGTCTCTTGCGTCCACCGGGCATTCAACCCATCTATGCCCAAAGTTAGCCATCCCTAGCAGCTTTAGCTCCTCCTGAGGCCCGAGAACACCTCCTTGGTTCACCACCAGGTTATCTGGCCCTGTGCCAATCCATGCTACGGCCCTCCCCAGCACCTCCCGGGCAGAAGACAAATATGGACGTTCCATCAAATTCTCAGGGGACTACCAGATTTGTAACAACTTCAATCTGGCGGTTTGCTCAGGCCCCTGCCGTTTTCTCCATATCTGTTCTTTCTGCGGGGGCCTTTTACTCAAAATCCATCTGTCCCCTGCAACACAGAAAGAAATGACAATCAGCTCTTTCAGTGTTCACTCCCATTAACATCCACGCCATTACTGTCTACTTGGTTTCTGGTCACAAACTCCCCCACTGACAAAGAATGCTTTTAAAAAGAGTCAATAAACTAACTTCACGATCACTGAATGACTCCATTGGCGCCTGAACCCAGACAGTTCTGGGTGCTTTGACACCCTAAGACAGGAACCAGTCCATCACATAAATCCAGCCCACAGGGGGCAGAATAGCGGACCAATGGAGAACAAGGGGTTGCATCGGAACGAGAACAACCAATAAGCAACACTCCACGTGGACTCAGGCACCGCCCAAAATAACCAAACTATCCAATCACAGGGGTAAAGAGAACATTACAAAAGTATGAGCGCGACACTCAAACAGCACTCTCGACACGAAAGCCAAGGTTATGATACACAAACCAGTCTTTGAACTGTGACAATCTGGAGATCCAGCCTGCGACCAGCTGGAAAAGAGATACCGTTTTCGGACAGTCTAATACGAGATAACTATTCTAGTGTTTGCGTTGGTGTGGCAGTCCGCTGCGTAAGACGTCTAAAATCTCTAAATTAGCCCCGAATGATCACCGGAGAAAGAGTTGGATGAACATTTGAAGTTGATATAAATTGAAATATATTCAATTTATTGAGCTAGCAGTGCCAGTGTTTGAAGTGGAATATCCTAGACATAACCGGATGAAGAGTGCACATATTAGTGGAGGAATTGCTGTTTCAGTGGAATACCTAAATAGTTAATGACTCTTGTTCTTTGCAAAGACATTTCTTTCGTACCCTGAAGTGGAGACGAAATGCGAGGAAGGCAGACCCCAGAACCTGGACCTGTCCTTGCCAGCAGGAGAGCCTTCGAGCGCCTGTATTGTTGAAGACACGGAACAGCTAGAGGAGGCAGCGCACATCTGTTAAGTATTCAATGAGAAGTGTTTTAATCTTATGAACTCGAGAATAAGCAGACCTTAAAGTAAAATTAATGTTTTGTTTTAAGTGGAATGTAAGAAAAGTATTATTGCTTTCAATTCATGCTTTGAGTTAATGAAACTAGAGTATTTGTTTGTATGTTATATATACAAATTGATGTGGGTTTTACAAGGCAATTGTCATTCTGCTTTAGAAGCTAGAATCCCAATTTAGCTGTCTTGATAATAGATAATTCTCGATAGGTTGTCTGGACGCAAAGAGCATCTTTATCTTGCAAGAGTGAGAATTGCCTTCTGAACCAAATATAATCTCAACTAGTTCTTTGGCTATTGCAACGGCACTAGTGGACCTCAATGGAACTACCTCCGGGTATCACATTGCATAATCCACCACTACTAATATATGCTCATGACAATCGAGGAAGAAGGCACTGGGGTTAGCTGTCTGTCCGCTGCCTTAGCGTAAATCTACCCCAGCTGGGGGCCAACCGCTGCCTCCATGGTAAGGAGGTGGGCCGGCCCATTGAGGTCGGTGATGCGGGAGTTCTGGTTCCCAGCTGGAGAGGCAATGGCACTAGTTAGCGGGTGGTTGGCGCAACGAGAGTGGTCAGCAGTCCTGTCTTTACGGAGACCTGTGAGTCCTCAAAATCCTCTGTCAGTTTGACGGCGGCCTCCAGAGTGGCTGGGTTGTGGTGCCGTCCATCCTTGCATCTAGGCGCCGACCACATGGCAGAACTGCTCCAGGACGATTGCTTCTCCCATTTGCTGACCTGTCTTTTCTGCAGGGTTGAGCCAATGCACCATGTGGTCACAGAGTTTTTGCGCGACCACCCTGGGGCGGGTCTCCCGTGGCCTCTGATACTCCCGGAACCGCACCAGGTGTGTTTCCCCCGTGATATTCATGCGTTGGAGGATGGCCTGTTTGACCAGGTCGTACTGGCTAGCCACCTCGTTGGTCATGGCCTGGTATGCTGTCTGAGCTTCGCCGATCAGACAGGGACCCAGTTGGCTGGCCCAGTACTCCATAACGCGGTGGTGGCCAACCACTCGAAGGCAAACAAGTACACCTCCTGGTCATCCTCCACAGTCATCTTTTGCGCCCGTGCTTTAGGAGGCGCCATCACTGGTATTGCTGGTGCTTGGGGTGCATTTCCTAGACTGATCCTCTCGATCAGCGCTGTGTATCTCTCCTCCCTCTGTCTCTCCTCCGCCTCCCGTCTGTGCTCCAGTGCCTGTATTAGCCATCTGGCAAAGACAAATACAGACAGTTTATCAATGGAAAAATACTCCACTCACATTTCCAGTCCTTGTTTCCTCCCATTAACCACAACAAAGGAACCGACCACAGCGTCACGTCCCCCTAAAGTACCCTAAGCCCCGCCCCCTCCGATAGCTAGTTCAATCAAGTCTCCTCCAATTCATGACTGGAACTTCACTCACCTTACTAGGGTGGTACCGTGACGCCACCCCCTTCCTGAATGGCCGGCTTCCGACTGCCCCTGGAATGAACTGCCCAATCATAAAGTACGGGGAACGCAGTTCCTGTTGTACAGTGCTCTCACCTATTATCAGAACAATATGTCCATTTTGAGGAATTAAATAAAGTTTACTATGTGTGTAACTTTTCAAGTGTGATGTTGATCTCTTTAACTCTAGAAGAGTTTCATGAATACCAAACTTCATTTAATGTTCATAAATCTCTCTTGAATTTAAGCTTTGTGAATAAGGCTTGTGTTCTGCTAACAGGCAATGGTAACATGATCATAAATACAGGTTAAACAGTAAATACATTACTGCCAGATAACCATATCCTATAAATGTTTACCATAATAAAACCATAGCAAGGTGTAATAAAGCATATGTACATATTGTAAAGCCAAGAGTGGTATGGTAAAACATATTAATACACATGGCAAACCAATGTAAACAGTAAATGAAGGGGAAACTGCAAAAATACTATGCAAAAATACTGTGGTAAACTTTTATAAGGTAGCCATCAAGTGCTATGATTGTGATGCTCATCTGATCTTTCTTTCACTATGCAAAGCTACAGGAGTATCTGTCTGCAGTGTTCTTCAGTGCTGCAGGTGATTCCATATCTTCAGAGGCTGCAATCAAGTTACTTGTGGATCTTTAACAAGTTGACTTTAAGCAGCGTTTTCTTTTCCAGTTAACATTTGGAAATAGATCATTTACACGCGTACAGCTGGAAATACCATTTTAGTGAGTAAGATATGATGACATTAATCTTTCCTTTTTTTCTGTTTTTCACATTTGTTAGCTGTAATGTACTATATTGTTCAATACAAAAATGCTAATCAGGAGATTTCGGTTAATACACTCCTAATATGGTGAGGACTCAGACAGGTCTTGAGCTGAAAGTTGAATCACTTGCATATAAATATAATATATACATTTCCATTTAATTCTAGCATGAAAACCTATTGTCTAGTGTAGTGCAGATGAATGGTTCGACTGTGTGGAAATAGATGCCGAGGCATAATTTAGAGAACAGTTCAGGGACCGCAAGTCACTTTATTAAATAATAGGGTGTTAAAGTATTTGTATCTGTTTTATCTTAGTTTTGGTCAAACCAATATTTTACTAATTTTAGCAAACTGTACTTTAATATGTTTATTGAGAGACATAAACTGCTTTAATGATAACCTGTCAGCTAGACATAAAACAGATACCCACACTGTATCTCTCTCTCTCTCTCTCTCTCTCTCTCTCTCTCTCTCTCTCTCTCTCTCTCTCTCTCTCTCTCTCTCTCTCTCTCTCTTTGTATGCTCCTTGGACCTTATTTTCAAAACTTGAAAAATTGATTTTGAGAAAAGTAAAAGTTTTCTTCAAACTAAGAAGTCATGTTTTGTTTTGCACAGTGTAAGTTATCACGCTTTGAAAACCATCCCCCCTTGTCAGTGAAAACAAATACAACAGGGGTTAGACAAAAAAAGGGAAAGACCTGCCATATTTAGCAAATATTTCTGTGTAAACAGGTTGATTAACTGAATAAACCAATAATGTCCATTACATGTTCTCTTTTAGTATATAAAAGCTGCATCTCCCTGCTGTAAATCAGCTTTAGTTATGATGGGCAAGGCAGCAAATCTGATTGACTTTAATACAGGGTTGATAAAGCTGGGTTATTGTATGTATCGTTGGATGTCTTTTATATCTTACAATCCTCTAACCAATTAGAAATGGTCTTCTGGGGTGTTAGTCCTTAAAGACACAATACTCTGTATTTACCTATCAACTCATCGCCCTCCCCCTTGTTTGGCCCCGAGAACAGTGCTCTAGCCCTACTGTACAGCCATTTACAGTTTGCAGGATAAAGATCTGCGCACCTGCTTTAAAACCTTAAGTGATGGTCACCCAGGAAACTTCCACATTCTGTAAACGGGTTTCTGCACAGACAGGGTTCGGTGAACTCACCAGGAACGCGGACTTTTGTTTTTCTGTTTGCATGCCAAAAAGAAGACTTGCGGTAGCTGTTTTCATGCTTTCGAAGAATAGAACGATTCCAGAAAAAATATCACTTTAACCGCTGACTGCTCATTCCCCTGTCCTTGATCGTTTTATTATTATTATTATTATTATTATTATTATTATTATTATTATTATTATTATTATTCGCAGTGACAAAGTCTGCAATTATATCTGAATAATCCCGTTTTCAGCAAATTTGGTGCACGATCGATAACTGCCCTAGTCCAGTCAAACGTTCATGCGATTGCAGAAAGTAAATGACGTTTTTGATTCATTTCATCTTCAGGTAACAAAAGATTCTCTCCCCCGACGCTTGTGACAGGCACAGTCAAAAGCAGACGCAAGGCAATATTGAGGTTAGTAAACAGGTTCATAAAATTTCCCTTGCAGTATTCGAGCACTGCAAGAGAGAAGGACAACATTGGTTGGAAACGCATTTATTTTAATTTGTTTCCAGGTTCATTAAAACACGCAGCTCTACGCGTGTGAGACACACATGTACCACCCCCACACCCTGAAGTTTGCAGCGCTGACTGCAAGCGTAAGCAAACTTTGTACTGTAGTGTGTTAAAATTAAATATCTTTATCGTAAATACAACACGGGCCCCTTGCTGCCTAGGGGCCCCATGCAATAGCATGGGTTGCAATGTGCCTAAAACCGCTACTGTGTCAAGCTGACCTGATCTGTTTTTTTTTGTTTGTTTGTTTATGCTGCAACTTGACCGACAGTATTTAGGGTTTACACTGTTTGCTTATCAATTGTATATGTTTAAAGCAACTGTCGCTTTGCCTGCAATGCAATGAAGGATAGTTATGTATAGCCAGTGCCAATAAAATACTATTTTGTTCTTCACATGGTTCTCCATAAAATGGCTTTATATTTTCTTTTAAAAAGAAGTGCTCAGAATGCAATTCATTTCATTTGCATCCATTCACAATCTGCGACCACCACGTTACATCAGCAATGAAAAAAGCTTGACCACACCATTTCAGAAGCCTTTGGCTTTGCGTGTCACCTAATACGAGTTGAAGAGGGAGTCTGACATAAACCAACAGACATCCGAAATCTGAAGGCTCTTAGTAGAACTGTACCACGGCTACTTGGAGGGGTAAACTGTTTAGATCTGGAGGCGAATCAGGAGCGACTCCGGTGGAGCGTCACCGGCTCCAGAACCTATAAATCCATCTCACTTACAGCATACTCTGCCAAAGAGATACGCTGCGTGTAGGCAGCGGCGCATCTGTAATGACTACACCCGCAACTGCCCAAGATACAGCTGTACTGTTTCTAATATTTGATCCCAAGACAAGGGTAGGGATTAAACGAGCTCTTCTCAGGTTGTCAGGTTGTTTTACTCCTCACATTCCAGTTGGATCTAATTGTACGCGATCTGCCTCTAAGGGAGGGAAGAGTGGCGCTTTTCTCTTCTTCAAAGTCATAATCTTGATAACTCGACTAAAGAGTCCTGTTCCCGCTTCTCAGCTGTTTTTATACCCATGCTATCTCAACCAGCTGCCGTTACAGGAGCCCTGATGTCTTCATTTGACTCCCTGCAGTTGTTGATGGTGTGTATTTCTCAGATTTCCAGCGTGGGTCTCAGCATCCCATTTTCAGACGAGTGAGTTTGGGAGTCTGTTCTCAAACAGACCGTTTGCCTTAACTGTGGCTCGTCGTACTATTGGCCTCAGCGGAGGGAATTAGGTACGAAGCATAACAAAAACTCGAGACTAAAAAAAAGAAAAAAAAAATATTTTAAGAAAAAAAAAGAAAATCACATTTTTTTCCCTTGTGGTGTCAAACCAGGAACAATTAAATGCATTTCTTGGCGTTTTACTTGGATTTTCAGATTCATGTTTATAATAGGTCTGAAGAGACCAAATAAAAGGTAGGTAGGCAAAGTATATATTGATTCCATTTTAAATGGGCTCTCAAACTTTACATTTCTGAACATATGTTTTATATTAACACCACTGTCATAACACGCATCTGAAGCATAAAAAGCATTTCTACCCTGTATGATTCCAGTATTTATTAAGCATGCTACATATGAACATGCAGTGCTTTAAACTTCCCCAGATATGTGTTTTTTGGCTAGCTATTGGGTACTACTTGGCGCTTTGCATTCTATTTTGTATTTTTGTATGTTTGTTAGTTTGTCATTAATTTTACGGTTAACATATGTACCCGAGTTGCACAATGCGTGCTAAATCGATTATTTCTGAAAAATACTAGAGGAGTATTTTCATTACTGTAAACACAGGGCATTGCACGGCATGCCTCCTCCCTAATGTAACTAAGGGTTTGTTTTGTATACGGCTGCTCGTCAAATATATATATTTTTTTCCACAATAATCCCACCAGACTCCAAATACTCATGCTGCACAGTTTACTGTACACTCCTGCAACTTGGCAAATGTATGTGGTACTTTAAATCATATGAGGTCTGACCGTAAGCTAATGTGTGTGTGTTTTTATTAGTTAAAAACAATTTATAATGGTAATACAATTTATAACTGGGAGATGGGAAATGACAGTATTTTGCCCAACAGACTGTCCTAGCGAGTTTTAGTGCACAATTAAAAATACTCACGCAGGCAAAGGGTTCTGACACCATCTGGGAAATTCATTTCTGTCATCAGATCTCGTGTATCCATCTATCAGACTAGTTCGGCCAAAGTTTCAAAGCTAAACTGCTTTTGTTATTACTGTACATTTACTGCCGCTGTTTCCCTGGATGTAACGTTTGGATCATACAAGTGAGGTTAAAAGTATGTGTACCCAAAGATGTATTACTGCTTAACAAAACATGTACTGCGGCCTTACTTAAATACATTGCTGTATAATACCTTGGAAGTAGTCACCTGTAATGCACAGTACTGCATATTTTGTGTATATTTCAGTAGCCTACTGCAAAGTTACCGCATACAAATACTATAGTACTTTAATTGTTTAAAAAAAGGATTATTATTGTTATTATTATTAGTAGTAGTAGTCGTAGTAGTTGTAGTTTCTTTAACCGGTTCCAGTTTATTATGCGCGTTCACCTCGCATGCGGCGGGCCAGCTGGTTATCTTTGGGCATGATGGTGACTGTCTTGGCGTGAATGACACTGAAATTGTTGTCCTCAAACAGCCCGACCAGGTAAGCCTCGGTAGTCTTCTGCAGCGGAGCTCTGGAAGTGAAGGTCGGTCTTGAAATCCTGGGCGATTTCTCTGACCAGCCGCTGGAAGGCAGCTTGCGGTTCAGCAGCTCGGTGGATTTCTGATAGCGGCGGATCAAATACCATCGTTTTGGTAACATGATCACAAAACCGACAATGTTTAACATACTTTAAGACTTTGTTTAGTGCGGATTCTTTAAAACTCGTTTGTTTACCCTTTGCTGTGTACCACAAGCAAAACCTTGAAAGTTAAAGAGGAAGTATGAGTTCCGAAAAATACAACGTTACACGTCCCCACGAGTTGCTACAACTGTTTAAATAATGTACCTGTCATTTTTCTTTTCATTGTTAACACCCTGACAACTTTTTACACTTAACTTTAAAGTTTCAAAGCTCTTATCAAAATGTCCGCTCTAGTGCAATGATTATTGCCCACATTGTCAAAGATAACACAGCAATACGATCCATGATATGGTACTGAAAAGAAAAGCCAGAGCATTTGTTGTGTTTTATTATTATTATTATTATTATTATTATTATTATTATTATTATTATTATTATTATTATTATTATTATCGGTCTTCTTGCAGTGATTTAGAGGACAGATCTCAAACCCCAAGGCACTAGAGCGAACATTTTGAAAAGAGCTTTGAAACAGACTTTAAAGTTATGTGTAAAAACTTGTCAGGATGTTAACAATGAAAAGTAAGATGCCAGGTACGTTATTTAAACAGTTGTAACAACACGTGGGGACGTGTAATGCTATATTTTGCGAACCCCGGTATTACTTTTTAAGACGAGACTAAATGTTTTTGTTTGCAATGCAAATGTTAATTTAGTGTTACCTGCCTTAGACTACTGAACATCTTCTTTATTTTAATATATGCCAGTGTAGTTTAATAAATACTACTACTACTACTACTACTACTACTACTACTACTACTACTACTACTACTACTAATAATAATAATAATAATAATAATAATAATAATAATAATAATAATAATGGTACTGTACGCACATACACCTTAATGGCAGGTGCTCCAGTCTGCCCTCTTGTGTATAAAGTAACATTTATGAAGTATCCCCAAGTAATATTAGTAGTAGAGACTGCTACAAGTATCAAGGCATAGTTTTATCGACAGTGCTTTATATTTCATGTCCCACCATCATCATCATCTATTTACTTTTTTTTTTTTAACTGCGACTTTGTAAAATTACTTTCAATTTCGCTTTCTCGCAGTTTTCTTAATCCATACATCTATGCACAGGTACATGTTCAAATGATGGTGTTGCCTGCGAGTGAAACTATTTAGAAATCCTATGATAACGAGTATTCTTAATCACTTTGAAAACACGTGCTCTTTTGGAATTGAAATGTGAAAGGTGAAAGTTCTGAACTGAGCTTGTGATGGGATTTACCATCAGGAAGTTTTCTGCAATGGGTTAGTTAAATGTATAGTAACATGCGTTCTAAATATTCTATTGGATTTGTTTTAAAAATGTTAAAAGAAAAAAAAATACAAAAACTCCACATCAATGTTTGATTTTTTTATTTAAAAAAAAACTATCAAGTATAGTTTCCATTACCTTTATGTAGACTCATTTCCTATCTAAAACGTATTGTATTTGTACTAATTGTGATTTGTAGTATTTAGTTTGAGATAAGGATAGTAGATGTGAAAATATATGTGCATCCGCATAAATGTGAACAAGGCATTTACTTGAAACCCCTGAAGCAGAGTTTGAAGTACAGTCTGTAGTGCCCGATATACAGTATTGCATCTGTGCACATGTCCACAGAGCAGGGTGGGAGAACTGATAGCATTCTACCTGTTTCCATGGTAAATACACAAGTGTTGCAGGAGCTTGAGCTGCAAAGTCATTGGATTGTGAGTCAGTGATTAAATGTATTTCATTATCAGTTTAATTTTAGGA
Organism: Acipenser oxyrinchus oxyrinchus; assembly: GCA_030684275.1. Taxonomy (NCBI): domain Eukaryota; kingdom Metazoa; phylum Chordata; class Actinopteri; order Acipenseriformes; family Acipenseridae; genus Acipenser; species Acipenser oxyrinchus. The sequence goes on along the minus strand of CM060248.1, from coordinate 34,386,580 downwards.
TTTACTGAAGGTGTGTTTATATAATTACACTTAATTGTTTCCGCCCCTCTGGCAACAAAAATACACACACACACACACACACACACACACACACACATATATATATATATATATATATATATATATATATATATATATATATATATATATATATATATATATATTACTGAGCTGTACGCTACTTTACACCAGCTGACATATTTGATATTCAAAATAATCTAAAACTGTTTCTTTAGGCTCTCTGATGATGAATTTAATCAAGATCTGCTCACGGCTTTGACAATAATAATAATAATAATAATAATAATAATAATAATAATAATAATAATAAACGATATTGTAATTGAGAGAATTCACCTCAAATGATTAGCGTATGTGTCGTCACAGTTTATTCCATTGTCTTGTTTTGGGAAAAGTGGTTTGAACTATCCGTTATTCACGCATTTGTAGTTTAATTGCGTGCACATCAGCCAGAACCACTTGGCTTAGTGTTTTATAATAAAACAGTTTTATTATTATTATTTATTATTATTATTATTGACATCAGTTTATCTTCGACCTTACACTTAGCACATAATGTACTACAATAACTTATTTTGTACTTATTCATTTGAAGGTTCCTTTATAGGAATTAAGTCTAAGATGAAGTTATGGGATGTATTGGCCACGTGTTTGTTGCTGCTGACCGCTGTCGCTACAAGTCCGCTCTTCGGAAATTGGTATTCTGGCAGGAAAAGATCGACATACCTGGAACAGCAGCAAGAGGTGCCTTCGTTGCTACTGGAAGATTCTGAACCTCTATCAGTTAGCGTGGAGTCCTCACTTGAAGAATGTAAGTAGGCGTATTTCCTCAAGATTTTTCCCATGTGTGCATATGAAAGTCCACAGCAAATTTTAGGCATATTTGCTGAATATAATGTATGAATACAATCACCACTGTGAGAACAAATATAACTTTTTCCTGCATCTACTTTATTTTGTGTTTCAAAGTTATCCCTGAAGGAATGCATTATTAGAAATAAGGACTGGTTTTGTGGTGTAACTTTTTCTTTTGGCAGGCAGTGTCACTTAATCATAGTGGATAATCTACTATGTATATAGTTTTTAATTTGTACCATTTTAATTTGTGCTTATTTAATTGTAAACCAGGTAAAGCTATCTGGGGAAGTCCTTTAGCAAATTACATTTTAATAGTTTTCTTTACTGTCCCTTTTTATGGTACTTGTGAATTTCTTATAAGATACAGATACTTTCTTATTAGATACAGGTTTTTTTACTGTATTAAGGTGCTTTAACTTGAGTTCAGAACTTCTTTGCAGTTGTAGATGCCAGCCATACAGAACACAGAAGTAACACAATTTAGATCACTCAGTGTCTTTATGTTAGAATGTGTCAGCACCATAATACAAAAGGAACATTCATCCACAGTATTTCTTCACTAGATGGTTGATTACGCCCATGTTATATGTGTATAGAGCTGACAACTAGGACTGAAGAGCAGCTTCAGGCCACAGCACCTACATTGTAATGTAATTGTTAATATGTATTTTTTGCATACAACTGTAAGTCGCCCTGGGTAAGGGTGTCTGCTAATAAATAAATAGTAATAATAATAACAATAATAAAGTAAGAGTAAACACAAGAAAAAGGACAGTTACAAAAAAAAAACTATGAACATATAAAAAAATTCGAATTAACACAACATTCTAGATTTAAATAAATCACAAACACTAAAAAAAATAAATCATTTGTAGAATAAATGTTCAGAATTATATGTGTCACAGTGTAAAATGTAGATTTGACTAAAAGAAAACAGCCTCTCTCACTACATGTACCAGTTCTATACAGAATCTGTTTGCTATCATGTACCAAGCAGCAGTATAGATGTCATGAGTGATATCTGACAGACCTAACAGACTTCACACAGTGTAACAAAGGAATTATCTCAGTTGGTTCAGATACAACAGTCTGCATCACAGCATTCATCTACAATTCTGCTGGTAGGTAAGATGAATAAGTAACACAATAGGGTTTTTTTTTTATTGAATATGGAATTGTATTGTACAAAGTTACTGATTCCTTTTGAAGATAAAGTCAAATTCCAAGATGACCTGGGAATATCTGAAATTTGCTTCATAAACAGATAACCCTTTACGCTGATATGTAAGCAAATGCTATGCTGTGTGTGTGAATTGGTAAGATTACTTTACACTTCACCTGGCAGTAAGACAGGTGACACCAGTCGTAGTGTCAGATTTTTGAACCATACAATAATGACAATGTCTTTTTTTTTCTGTCCTGACAAGGTAGTGTATGAAGCAATGAAGAATGGCTGTATTAATCATTTAAAAGGGTTCCTGACCTTAAGTTTCTTTGATGTTAAATTCCAAATGGCTCGCATTTAGCAGATTTCTTTCTGGCCTGTATTTGCCTGCAGCATTCTTCATTATTATAAAAAGCATAAAAGCATGTGTCCACCTCTGTTCGTTTCATCCCATAGGGCCTTAAGTGTGGCATGTCCCATATGCTGCTTCTTTATCATTTTAAATCATGTCTTTGGTGCAATCTGGACAAAATGGGTTCAATATTTACAGGTCCTTTTAAAAAAAATCTTCTTCCTACTTTTTTTTTTTTTTTAAACTTTACTGATCAACAGATTGCATCTCGGAATTATCTGCAGTATCAGGGTGGGCCAGTATATGTGCAGCCTTATACTTAAAGTAATCTGCAAGCTTGCAGTTCTGTAGGTCACTAGGGAAGTAAAGCTTTCAGAGATTATCTACAGCTGAAAATCAGATTTGGCAGCTCAATCAGTTAGCATATTCAAAATCAGGCAGCTCCATTTGAAAACTGGAGGAGGCAGAGCTGAATGGGACCAATGCAACATGCTTGGCACCGTGTATGCAGTATATTCATATTTCCAACAATACTAATTAAGTAACTCACCTACTGGTATTTGCTTTCATTCTCTGATAACAACCAGATGTTTACAAAGACCACCAGAGAACAGAAATTGGCACTCTTGGTCAGATTTCTGAAATTATTTTTATGGTTTTAAATTATTCCCATCTAGTTTTCGCCTACAAAAGTTAGTAGGTGCAAACAGTATAAAACAATTTAAATTAAAAAAAATTAATTGCAAAACATTTCAGTTGTGGGTTGAGTGCATTCCTTTTCCACAAATCAGAACATTGTCTGTGGTAGAACCATAGAGTTCCCCTGATTAGGTGTTTTTTTAGAATACTGGCAACACCTATACTTGAGATTTAGTGCTGCTGAAACGGTTAATGAGGGCCTGTGTTTATAGCACGTTCACTACATATAGCTCTCTTAACCTGTAATAAAGAAAGTAATTTGCTTATTTAGTTATGCAGTACTTGAAATTCACTTGCTATTAGTTTCTTTTGAAGCACTGTTTTATCTTTGACGGGTAGTGTTGATATTAAAACATTTTTTTTCTTACACAGACACTATGCCAGAGCTGTATCCGGAGCAATTTGAAGATGTAGTGGAGTTCATTCAAGCCACAATAAAAAGATTAAAGAGATCCCCGGACTGGGCACTTCCAGCTCGGAACAAAGGGGACAAGAGACGGCAAAAAGCTCCAGCAAACACAGACACTGCCGTAAAAAAACCTGTCAGGAACAGGAACCGGGGATGCGTTTTAAAGGAGATCCATTTAAACGTAACCGATCTGGATTTAGGTTACCAGACCAAAGAGGAGCTTATTTTCAGGTACTGTAGCGGGTCCTGCAACTCCCGGGAGACCACCTATGACATGATACTGCAAAATTTAACAAAAAACAAAAAGCTGGTCAAGGAGAAAGTAAAAATGCAGGCCTGCTGTCGGCCCACAGCCTTTGACGATGACGTATCATTTTTAGACGACAACCTGATAGACTATCGCACGCTTAAAAAACATTCCGCCAAGAAATGTGGCTGTGTCTGAATTGTTTGTTTTTTTTGGAACATGTTGCATTCCTGCAGTATTTGAGGATGGGACCAAGGTTCCTAGATAATTATCAGTCCCAGGAGGAGAACAGGACCAAGGATCCAGAACAGACCAGGGGGCTGCTGGTACTAGAAGTCTAAGCCGCCCAAGGGCCAGGAGGGAGAAGACATGACTGCTCCGGTCCATGTACATGGAGATACAGGAGCAACTGGTTTGAAAGCCACACTTTACAACATATTTTATGTTCCTGTGGTCACTGCAGGTTTACGGTATATGGGTCCCATTATTGTTCAATGAAACCTGATTCTATGCTCATAAACATAGCTGAAGTGTCAGCAGTGTAGTTGAATCAGTTATATTCTTTGCATTCCATCAAAGTAGTACCACTTAGCATACTTAAATTGACCAGTTGTCTAGTTAAATTATCCTAGACCCCTAAGAAACATATAACCTTTAACTTCTTATACATTGTATATGCAGCACACCCATACATGGTTATGGGTACAGTTTGTCTGTAATAAATGTATGTTTTTAAAAATAGTATTACTTCTACAATTAGACTAATCCAAGTTGTTGACACTACTGCATTTGCATTGGGCATAATTTAAATCAGCCATTTTCTTGAAAATAGGGGGGGAAAATATCCTAGAGCACTGAAGGGTTCACAAGTAGTAAAATATCAACAAGGGAAACTAGCGATAATGTAAACCTCAGTATAAAAGACAGTATGGTATGCCAGGTCTCTCCTCATTCCAGTTGTTGTTCACTTGGATGTATAAGGCATCCATAGGTTTTTGATAACATTAGCTGGTTTTACAATACTCTTGCATAAATGGGTTATGTGAAGAATTCATTATTTTCTTGAAATATAGGTCCAGATGTTGAATGCATCAGTAAGAAAAGGTAGCACGAAAGGGAGTTGTGTTTATGGGCATTTCTTTGGAAAGGCTACATGTCAAGGTTAGCTTAGATCTGGCTATGCTGCTCAGAACAGATTTATAAAGTTTACAAAAGACTCATACTTCTCTTTTAATCAGATCACTCAGTCAAAGGCTGGTCACTGAGGCCGAAGGGACTACCTGATGCAATGCATCTATTCAGATTCCTAAATATATAAAAGATATTTATTGAAATTTAATTAACTTATTATTATTTATTACAGTCCATTTTATGATGAAACTGTACTTTTTTCTTATTTATTTAAACTTCTCTTGAATGGTGCCAAAGTGGAACATGTGTTTGTGAAAATGTTTGCATGATGCTGGGAACAAGACTCCAAGTTTGTAATAGTATTTAAACTTGAGCTACGTGAAAGAAAAATCACTAACTTTACCTTTTTGTCTGTCAAAAGAGGTTTCTTCAGCGTTCTTACCATTTTGAGGATTCCTGCTACATTACTGATTTTTAGAATATACTCCTAGGCCTTTGTTTTAACTGTTGTTTGTTGCTGTTTTTATTTGGAGTTACTACACTGCACTAAAGACTGACAGTGGGTAATGCACTGAGGTTACCTATTTCTTCTCTTAGGGTGTCATAAAGCTTTCTTATAAATGTGCATTTTATTAAAAACTCTATTGTAATTTTTCATCAGGATTGTATTATTTGGAAAATGTGTTTTTAACCGCCATCTAAACTAGTTGCTGGAGCTAAATTGTGAAAATATAATTTCAAAGTTTACTTTTTATGACATTCAACCAAAGCAATGGGCAATGATCCAGTTAATATTTTTCTGCAATACTTGGTAACCTGGATTTAAAGACTCTTAATGAAATAGAAAGTCAAGGAAGATTCCATTACATGTATAAACATTAAAAATACATACTATATTTATTTAATGGCCAGTGCCTTTGGAAAATTTGATACACTATATAATGGCTTGTCCTGAAAATCACACCAAGATATATTATCTGTTGTAATTGGTAAAGCTTGATATAGATGGCTCATTTTGACATGCCTTTTTTTAAATACATGCTTACATTAGGTCTGGCAAATATAAAAACATCTTGTCAATTTCTGTTTGAAGGGAAGTGTTTGAATGGTAGCCATAAATGGAATCATTTGTATTCCGTTAATCTTTATTAATAGGATCATCAGTATAAAACACACACTGGACAATAATACTTGCAGGATAAGTTGAAAATATCTTCCAATAGAAAGTCACAGAATTGTAGAGACTGGTAAAGACGAGCACTTTGCTTGGTATGTGTTTAGCATGCTTCTTTTAACCTTGTAAAATGTATGAGCTTGTTAGCATTGCTCCAGTTCAAAGCATGCACTGTCCTATCATTAGGTAAAATGGAGACCCTTTGCATTGTTTTATTCATTAAGGCAAGCCACCCAGTTGGCTAGTACAAATGTAATCTGTGCATCCTTGCATGTTCAAACTTTTAACAATGAAAGGGTTATTAATATATAAGCTACAAAAAGGTAAAGTTATGATTTCTTTGAAAAACAAAGTGTGCATTTCCCTAAAGGATTGTAAATCACATACAACTAATGTCTCACTCTTTTGTGTTACTGAACCAAAGTTCTCTAGAGACTTTATTTTTGTACAATATTCATTTTATAACTTTTTACAAAATTAAACTTGTTTCTATCACTTCCAACTGCTGTCTGATCACAATTTCTTGGTAAGGTGAAAAAGATCCATGTTAATGTTACACAATGCGAAACAAACAACTTGAAAGTTGGACCTATTTTTTATTTTTTTTTAAACGAAGGGCAAAGGAAAAGGGAGTTTTTCAAGAATACTTTTTTTTTTTTTTAAAGTATACAGCCAGCAAGATACTTGTTTATTGGTTCTAGTTTTGTAAAGTTAACGTTTGTTTCTCCTTCCGGCAGTGAATTACACTGGTGTAAATACTGAACAGTAGACCCAGGGTGTCTCATGTATTCAACTGAGCAACACTATTAAAACGGCTCCTACAAGGGAAGATGTGGCTGCAAACCCCACTTGCCAGTATCACAATGGATTGTGCTGAATACCCTACCATTAGAAGGGCCATATTACTGAAAGCAATAACTACATTGTCAACTCAAGATTCAGCATTGATGCTTAATTAAACTAATTAGCAAATTTGGATGTAGGGGTTTAATGTGGAAGTTCCATTGTGTGTTAGAGACTGCTAATGCTCAGTGAAATAATATTGGCATGTGCGTTTGTAAAATACACCTGCAAATAAAGCCAAACAAGCAGCATACGCAGATGATCACTTTTAAAATATATTATATTCTCATAGTTTGCGGTTTTTGCATGGAATGTACCTGGACAGTGGCTAACAAAGTTATTTCACTATAAAACCAATTCTTCGGACGCATGCTAACTGAGTGGAGAGAACTGTCAATGCTAGAATCATTGAAACATCAAAAACTCAACTGCCATTGAGAGATGCTCCACATTACACAAAGATAAGAAAAACAAAACAAAAAACACTACACTGGGCATGGGTCATTTTACCCAACGACAGGAAAGGCAATATGTGCTTAGTATATGACTTCTGTATAGTGCCCCTGCTCACCCACTCCTTGACTTTGTGTGGTCAACTGATTGCCGGAGTACACATATACTGAATGAAACAGCAGGTACAGTAATAGGAATTAGCTTCAGGGTTTCTTAAGTGGGGAGGCTGAATAAATAATTGTGTAGTTTTTAATTGCATCATATTGAGAAACCATCAAAACTGAATAAGCGCTGCTCCATTCATTCATTCAAATAGATCTGCAGCTCACAAAGTTGAATATTTAGCTAAACAAATGTGACTAGGAGTAGCCCAGAGTCATACATAAATTAAATTAAAAAGCATGCAGAGCAGCTCCTGTGCTGCACCTTACAATTTGATTAGATTCTTTGATGTCATACTGCAAGACCGCTGCGACACCTGTACAGATGAGGCAGTGCCGTCTGCTCCTCGTATAGGTCTGATCTGCTACTGCATACAGTGCCTTCTTGAAAGTATTCGCCCCCTTGAACTTTGCGACCTTTTGCCACATTTCAGGCTTCAAACATAAAGATATGAAACTGTAATTTTTTGTGAAGAATCAACAACAAGTGGGACACAATCATGAAGTGGAGCGAAATTTATTGGATATTTCAAACTTTTTAACAAATAAAAACTGAAAAATTGAGTGCAAAATTATTCAGCCCCTTTACTTTCAGTGCAGCAAACTCTCTCCAGAAGTTCAGTGAGGATCTCTGAATGATCCAATGTGGACCTAAATGACTTATGATGATAAATAGAATCCACCTGTGTGTAATCAAGTCTCATTATAAATGCACCTGCACTGTGATAGTCTCAGAGGTCCGTTTAAAGCGCAGAGAGCATCATGAAGAACAAGGAACACACCAGGCAGGTCCGAGATACTGTTGTGGAGAAGTTTAAAGTCGGATTTGGATACAAAAAGATTTCCCAAGCTTTAAACATCCCAAGGAGCACTGTGCAAGCGATAATATTGAAATGGAAGGAGTATCAGACCACTGCAAATCTACCAAGACCTGGCCGTCCCTCTAAACTTTCAGCTCATACAAGGAGAAGACTGATCAGAGATGCAGCCAAGAGGCCCATGATCACTCTGGATGAACTGCAGAGATCTACAGCTGAGGTGGGAGACTCTGTCCATAGGACAACAATCAGTCAGTATACTGCACAAATCTGGCCTTTATGGAAGAGTGGCAAGAAGAAAGCCATTTCTTAAAGATATCCATAAAAGTGTTGTTTACAGTTTGCCACAAGCCACCTGGGAGACACACCAAACATGTGGAAGAAGGTGCTCTGGTCAGATGAAACCAAAATCGAACTTTTGGCAACAATGCAAAACGTTATGTTTGGCGTAAAAGCAACACAGCTCATCACCCTGAACACACCATCCCCACTGTCAAACATGGTGGTGGCAGCATCATGGTTTGGGCCTGCTTTTCTTCAGCAGGGACAGGAAGATGGTTAAAATTGATGGGAAGATGGATGGAGCCAAATACAGGACCATTCTGGAAGAAAACCTGATGGAGTCTGCAAAAGACCTGAGACTGGGACGGAGATTTGTCTTCCAACAAGACAATGATCCAAAACATAAAGCAAAATCTACAATGGAATGGTTCACAAATAAACATATCCAGGTGTTAGAATGGCCAAGTCAAAGTCCAGACCTGAATCAATCGAGAATCTGTGGAAAGAACTGAAAACTGCTGTTCACAAATGCTCTCCATCCAACCTCACTGAGCTCGAGCTGTTTTGCAAGGAGGAATGGGCAAAAATTTCAGTCTCTCGATGTGCAAAACTGATAGAGACATACCCCAAGCGACTTACAGCTGTAATCGCAGCAAAAGGTGGCTACAAAGTATTAACTTAAGGGGCTGAATAATTTTGCATGCCAATTTTTCAGTTTTTATTTGTTAAAAAGTTTGAAATATCCAATAAATTTCGTTCCACTTCATGATTGTGTCCCACTTGTTGTTGATTCTTCACAAAAAATTACAGTTTCATATCTTTATGTTTGAAGCCTGAAATGTGGCAAAAGGTCGCAAAGTTCAAGGGGGCCGAATACTTTCGCAAGGCACTGTATCTCATATTATTTTGCAAGAAAGTGGTATAATAAAAGCTGAGTGCTTCTTAATCTATGGATGTGTTTCATTTCTTTGATCAGTTTGGCACTGTCTAGATTCTACCAAATGTTGTTAAGTCTCAATCTTTTTGAAATCTTTTTGAAATCTGCATCTGATGCTGTTTAGATAAACTGATCAAACCCCTGCATCTTAACTTAGATCATAACTGTTCTCCTTATAAATGAAGACAAAGATGTTGTGGGAGCGAGTACATGAAAGAAGTGGCACACTAGACAGTGGGGATCGAGGATTGAATACATTTATTCTCTTGTACTGCATGTGGGTTGGTAGACCCTGTTGTTTTTCAACAATGTCCGTCCCCCAGGCAACTTTTGCTCAAGATTTTCATCATTCAATGTGTAAGAGGAATGGTTAAGTTACGATACAGGATACATTGACCCCCTTTTGAAGTGAATTAATATGATAAAATCACCAGGAGAAGCCTGTCAAGATGAGCTGTCTAGTTTCCTCAGGAGTAGGCCAGTGCAACAGAGCAGAAACACAGGCCTTGGTAGGCAGTGCTGGTCGGGCAGCAAACACTCACTGGAGACGAGTAAACACTGGAAAGAATGCAACATGTGATGAAGTGGTTCAGTGTCGACTGAAACCTCCTTCCTCTTCCTGTCAACTGTTGTGTTTCTGATCTTATGCACATCCAGCAACACCCAGCCTCCTTCATGACCATATAGAGCAGCCCCTGGCCAAGTCTCTGACAATGTTAGTTTTATTACATGCTCCACAACCCAATTTAATTTCCTTCTGGCATCAATTTACTCACATTTTAGACTTGGCTCTGTGGGAATAGTGTTACTCTCTTTATACCAATACATCATGTAACAGGCAGTGACCACTGTGTAACCCCCGCCCCCTCTTAGCCAAACTTTCTACTACATTTTCCAACACTGAGCAGGTTAAGAATCAATTCTGCAGCATATTAATGGTGTACTATTCTTTGTCATAACATTTTCCCTACATAATTCCTTTATCTCCAGTATATTTTTTTCCTTAGAAATATATTGTGTGTTTTGGTGGTTGTTTGGCAGGGATAAGGTTAAAACCCCTATACCTACATGAACATTTACTAAGTTCACTCAGTTCCAGCGAGGTGGATATAACATGGCAGCAGAAACCCCAATCAGGGCAGGAAGATATAGGAACAGTTAGTAAAAATTACAACAGAAGCTATGCAGCTACAGAGCTTTTCTGAGTCTGTATAAAGTGAAGCAGAGTGTCCCCTTAAAAAGCCTGAAGACCCCAACCTGTTTGTTTATTTTCTGTTGACTTAATTCTCTTTGTTGTGTTAAAAGCATGGCTGATAGTCAGGCAGGCAAAACACAACTGCACACTTTTATAATTTGCAGATGTAACAGGCAGTGTTGTGTGCTTCACTGCCATTACGGATCCTGCCTCCTGTTGGTGAGATGAGATGAGGTTACCCATAAACGCAGATGTCTATGGTTAAGATGCTTGCTTGCAGTGTGTGGGGTCACTGGTTCACACCCAGCCTCCACCCTGTTACACAGACACAAAATAAATGACCAGGTTGCAGCCAGGCTTTAAAATAGGCTTTCCCCTGATACGCAGACACGCTCTTCAGCTGCAGGGTCACACAACACTTTAAATATATTGCTTTGGTAGCACTTGTCTCGGAGCTGAAACAGTTTACTTCCCAAACTTCCTACAGCCTACTGCTATAACTGGGCTCTCTGCATCCTTTTCTTATTAGTTTAATTGATTCATTGGTCGGCCAACTGGATCCCAGTTCCCTCCATTCCTACATTCTCATATGGCTGGAATGGAGGGAACCGAGACTATTTTCATGCAAAGACAGAGGTTCCCAATACAGAAGCTTCCCTTGTAGTTCAATCTGTAAATCAGTATTACAGGTAATGTACAATAGATTAGTAAAACAAATCATTAAAAAAGAAAATACAGCATGGAAACAGATTACAGTATTAAACTGCATGCCAGATTTCAAGTAGATTATATAAAATGTGTACCGGTGGTATAAATATAGTCTACACTTACATTACATGCAAAGAGATTAACATTTCAGTAGCTTCCTATGAATAGAGAAAAATTAAACCAGGGATAGAGGTTTTCATACTAATAATACCCATTTGTAGTATTTTAAACCCAGAACAGCAAATGGATTACGGTGAAGCAGAATTTAACAAGATAATTAAAATGTCTAATAAAATGCAAGTGATATTACATATATTTTTTTTTACACCAAATAGTTATATATATATTATTTTTTACACAAATGTTAGGCATTTAGAGTAAACACAGTAAAATGTATCATGTTTTTACAGTTCAGAACTATATTTTAATTTGAAATGATGCATTTACAGTGTAAAACCCCATACGATCCTTCGCATACTAAGCAACATAATAGGATAATATAATCCTCCATTACCGATTGAGAATTTTTTTTTTTTGTGCTGATATAGACCATTCATTGTTCCTGCGCATTTGTCAAAAAATAAACCGTTATACAATTACAAGGAAAAAGACACATGACTGGTGCTAAAAACAACAGTAAATAAAATTAACAAGGTAATGTTTATATATTTTACTGTCATCTTCATGAACTACTGTATAAATAATCTGAGTGTCCTGCCATGATTTCCTTAAAATCACCATGTTGCCAAAATCTCTACTTGAAGAAAGCCATGTAACATTGTACTTACTGTCATCATACAGCTCACTATATATATATATATATATATATATATATATATATATATATATATATATATATATATATATATATATATGTTATTATTTTTTCATAATTTGAACCATTATCACGAGTATGCAGGAAAGGTGTCCAGGTTTTTGTAGTGATGTAGTGCTAACGGAGGTTTTGTTTGCATTAGTGCCAGTTTTAGATATGTCAAATATATTATAAACAATTGTAATTATTAAAAAAGGAGACCAAATAATACACTTCATACACATGTTGATCAGTGACCTCAGCAACAGAGACACTGTTATTGCCTCATTGAAATGTACTATGAACTTGTGTTTAGTACATACATGGCTTTCACACATAAGGATTGCCAAACCACATGATTCTAATTACATTGCAGCTAAAAGGGTAATGATGACTAAAGCAACATTGATAATGTATGACATCATTATCCCAATACAGTCAGTACTGTAACACTGTGGCCAACTGACATTATAAGCTAATTATAGGCACTATGTTCAATTGCTGTGCAACTCACAAAAGCACCAGTGCATTAACAGCTACAATAGTTATATGTCCGAGACAGATGTGCTGTAAAGAAACATATATATGTATATTAGGATATCGGGATAAACAAGCAGCAAAGCTTAATGCTGTTGCTTGGAACCAAGGTAAATGTTTGTATAAAAAAAAAAAAAATCCTGGTAGGCCCATAACTTTATAATTAAACAAAATGAGTCAGTAAAATTCAAATCCCCATGCCAGACAACATTACCATGTAAAAGTGTGCTGCCTGCATCCACAGCATGCCCATGCATAGTTTTTTTTTAAATTTGTATTTAGTTTAAGCAAAACCAGACAATTGGTTTCAGAGACAAAAGCCTTCAGTTTCTTAGCCAGGATTCAATGCTGTGAACAAGTAGATCACCACGACTTGCACGGACAGTATGTGGAATAACTTTAACAAGTATAGCAATAATTATCCCAACCATCACAGGCCAAGAACACTCCTTAAAAGCTGCATCATTATTGCAGCTTTTGTGATATTAATGGTGGATTCATGAATATTTAGAAGAATATTTAGAAGCAGGCATTTCCAGTTCTTCAAAAATAATTGTTGCTTGGTTAGAACCTGGTTTGTAACAACCCCACACTTACGGACTAAAAATGAACTTGAACAAAGTGTAACTTTGGGGTACAACTATATTACATTTATTTCTATGATAAACTTCTTTAAATACAACACATCAATGTTATTTAGTTCACAGCCTTTCTCGCCCACACTGTGCTTCTGGCTAAGACAACTATGCAACCGGCTATCAATCCTAACCAGCCACCCCGTCTTTGTGCCAAATTATAACCTTCTAGGAACTAAGACTAATGAATCAACCTGCTATACCACCTAGCATCCCCCAGATCCACTGTCGCAACTTTCATCACCATTATAATGACCTAATCAAGGGTTCTTCCAGTCCAGGTCCATATTCCAGCTATGTTCAAAACTATTAACTAAATCTCCATTTCCGAAAACGTAGTTCATTGTTTCTCAAATCTGGAGTGGACAGGCTACAATGAATACTGTAAAAATACTTTCTGGTGCCGTTAGCAAATGGTAAAGCCACCTACATTCACGTGTTGACCCTAGAAGCATATGCTCTTCATTAATCATTCCCCTAAGGTATCCAACTTCGGTATACCAAGGATGCCTTACCTTTAGCAGAGCTAATTAATTCACCCCCAACACATGCTGTTTGGATATTTGATCCCCTCTGGACATAGCTGAAATCTGTTAACCCTCGCATAAACACACCTTCTGGTTTTCAATAGACAAACTGCGCTGCAAGGTACTGTGATTACATATTCTGTTTTTATATTTGTATTAAGTTGGACTGGGATTATATACTCTGTAAGCATATTTTAAATCTAATTTATTACTACAAATATACTGTACCAAAGAAGAAAAAAAATAACAAACTAAGAAACTTGTATCAACTGCATTTACCACAAAACGAAAGAGGACAACAACTTGAGACCCAGAGATAAAAAGACTCACACCACCAAGTTGTCTCATTCCACAGGGTCTGCTTATTTACAAAGTTATATGCAGTGTGTAAACTTCCATTCTTCAGTGATTTTTTACTTTAATGTATTTCTGTATAAGTTGTAACAAAATGCACAATACCAGTCCATCTCTGGGGCTTGGATATCTAACTCCTATTTTTTGTACAACTAAAAGAAAAACTCTACTAAAAGTTATAAAAAATAAATAAATAAAAGAAAACTTTGTGCAATTAACATTTAAACATGAGGTGTCTGTTGATGTCTTTTAAGGTATGTGGTATATGTTAGAAATCAATTTCTTTACTGTCTTTTTTTTTGTGCTAGTTTACTGAATAATTTCGAAATAGGGTCATGATAATGTTCAGTCTATAGACCAGTAAATACAATGGGCTACATAGAGGGAAAAAATACATCTATTAAGATGTGAATATTGTGAAATGGTCAGTTTACAGAAATATCAGACCCTGGAAGACATATTCTCATAAGATTGCTATATAGCTTTCCAAAATGCATATTAATCTTAAAATGCTGCACATAGCCTTCGTGTAACCTGCACAGTGCTTGTTTTTTAAACATATACGTTAGCAAATCATGTTTACTGAACAGCATGTTTATAGGGACAGAACAGTGAAATTACATCTTGTGACCTGTGAAACGAATGTCCATAAAGTGTTTTACACAACAAGCATCAAAAACATTAATTAAAATATTGTTAATTATGGCTGGAGGAATTTCTTTACATAAACACGAGAGTTAAAATCTAGCCATTAAAAATATACAGCATCTGTTATCTGCTAGGCATTTGAGATATGTTTGGAATGGGACTATTTTTTGAATTATCATTTCAAACCTTGTATCTACACCCCTATTCCACTGTGGATATTGTAATATATCTGAGCATGTAAAATAGTATCAGAAGAGAGGGGAGCAGTTCTTTTTAATTACTCTGAGAAGATGCTTGATAGTGGGGGTCACTTTGAAACTTTGTTTGATCATGAAACAAAAGCATAGTAATAAACTGACATTTTGTGGTGACGTTTCTTTGTAAATCAAAGCTTTTTCTATGAAAAACATTGTATGTGAGGGATGAGCATTCAATCTTACAAAAATTAAATCACAGAAACGGGAATAAAATGAAAGATAAGTTCTTGCTCAGATTTAAAGACTACAGTAGATTTAAAGAGGCACATTCCCTGATGACGATTCTTGTTTGGAGTTCCTGAGCCTCAGGACATAATGGTCTGAAACTGAAAACTATGAAATCGAGTCTGACTACTAATCCTTGGGACAGAGAGCATCCTGAGGTCAGAGGAGCGAAGGAACACTGTGTGGGTGAGTAGGGAGTAGCTTGATGAGATGTGCAGGGTACAAACCATGAGCAGAGTCCAGTGTAAGGATGCAAAACAGGTGCTTAGTTTTAGGGTACTTGGTTTAGAGAGAGACGAGGTTTAATTTTAGCAATATAACGCACATGGATGAATGAAACTATGCATTCCTGTCTAATACAACAACGAGATTCAATACACGAAAGATTCTTAACACACATGAACGTTTTGGATAAAGCAACTTCAAATGATTCTAACAAACTGTTTTCATGAAAAGGCAGAAGATGTGTTTCACTTTCATTAGGGTTTGGGTAACCCTAATGCCACCTCTATAGTAACAGTAACTACTATAGTATAATATAATGAATAATAATATATGCTGAAAGATGATCATCTATTAAGCCAAGGTTATCTGTACACTAACATACACAAACAGTGTTGTTTATTTTGGTTTAAAATAATAAATAAATAAATAAATAAATAAATAAATAAATACATACTAAATAATTGGAATATTTCCTCCAAGAGAAACAAGTCATTTTTTTCCCCAATTAATGCTAATCCAGTAACTCATAATTTCCTAAGAGCACTTTACTTTAGGGTAACTAAAGTGACTAAGTGGACATTAATGAAATCAGCAGATTTTGAACCCCAAGAAGAAAACGACAAGAGAAGTAGTACACACTTTTCTGATTAAAAGGAATGCTAGCCCTTTGATACTATGTAGAAGTTTTACAGCTCCTTGGAAGGGTAAACAGATCTTATCAATACACTTTTAAACAAGCCAGTCTGCCATTACTAATGAGAAGCACTTTATATTGCTGATCCATAGAGAGATTCTATCAGTTATAATGTGATCAGTATCTGTATCCAACAGGAACCAATTGACCCAGTTTAGATTTGTTGATGCAATCCAATATCAAACAGCAACTTGACAAAACTGGGATCTCATGATGGTGGCCAGCTGTTCCTTCACAAAAATAATTGCCCTTCCTCCATCAGTATTACTGAACCTATTCTATAAACAGCATATTCCATCGTTTGCGCATGTTTATATAGCTGGATGTAAAATATTATACCAGGAATAATCAGTGGTGACAATGTCTCATAACATGGCACCACTTTCCTTTTACAAAGAAACAAGAATATGGTTCAGGCTTGACTGCATAGAACACATGTGCATTTTTTAAAGGTTGTGTTTAACGGAATAGGGAAGCAAGGGTTTTAATAGAGGATACACAAATAATCTACATATTAACTGTCTTGGGCGAATTATTGAAGTCAGTACATTTCTTGTAGTTTAACCCGCTAACTACAAGCAGGGTGATGTATTTCAGCATCTGCAGGCAATGAATTATTCTTTGATATCCATCATTCTAACAAGATTGTGAATTACTTTTTTAAGATTGAATTTCCAAAGCACAACTACAAACAAGATCAACAACTCCAACATGAAATAATCAAAATAGATAGAATATATTTTGTTTAGTTATATTTGAACTTCTTGTATGTGAACTGTGGATCTAATTTAGATGACTCCTTACCTTAGGCAGAAAAGGATGACACTTTCCAAACAAAACAAAGCAACTGGGATGTTGGGAGTTTATTTTAATATTTTTTATTTTGTTCTGAAGAAATCAGCTTTTCATTACCAATCATTTAGTCTTGGATATGGTCTGCTGAGAATTAAAAATAAAAAAAAGAATGTTGTACGGGTTCAAAAGACTTTGAGCCCACTCAATAGCATTGTATTCATCAATACAGCGTTATGTGGGTTGCTTTGTAAAGACATCAGAAGTAATAACTGGAGCTGATTCACAGATTATATAAAAGCAATGTTTCATCAAAAGATATCTATTAGGGTAAAGGGGTTACAAAGTCAGCTTTTAGAGATGAACAAACAAAAAAAAACCCTAATGCTGATGCAGATCTTGAGACAGCAGAAGTCAGTTCAGATCTTGCGCTTCTTCCATTCCGGCTCCTTGTCTGCTTCCTCGTCCTCCAATTCCTCTTCAGCAAACACAGGCTCTGGTTGGGTCCTGACAAAAAGATTAAAAGTGTATTTTTTATTTTTTCAGACACTTCCCGAGTTGTTCAACCATTGAAAACCCCAGTGCGGATCTTGAAACCGAACTGGAATACTCTTGTTTCTTTCCACTAAAGAAAGAGTCCTATTAGGGCTATTCGGGGCAGTCAGACTGCCCTAAATGCTGTGTTAATGAGAATCTCAAATTTAACACTGAAAGGAAAAGTGAGGTTTTCAGGGTTTTTAGTATCAAACTCTGCCTTTCATATCAAAACTGCCTACGCCTTTTTCATGTGGAATAAACAAAATTCCGGCTAGCATCCAGTGTGTTTAAGGTAGTTTCCTACAGATGTTAGTGCTTGTTACATTAACAAAACACAACATTTGTTGGCATATGTCATCAACAATAATAGAAATGTCACAGCTTTTTGTATACATTTTATATATTTTTTTTATGCGTCATACTCGCTTCAGTTTATTACTGTACTTTGTGTTTGTAGCATGAAAAAACCTCTCCACCATAATTTAGCTTTTCAACCAGTACTGTGTCTGAAACCTGTTCCCCTGTTCAAAAAGTTTTATCTTGCAGGTTATTTAAAGACAAATTCTGATCAAATAAAGTTTGGCACTCGAGAAACAGTATCGACTTCACTTGCAGTCAGATATTGTCTAATTTTGTGAAAGACCAAGAATCACAAAAACACTGGACACTGGCACAGATTTAATAAACTGCAGTGAACCACCATAACTCACTCAGTCAGAAGACCCTTCCTAATAATCACTGCACTTCTTGGGTGTAAGCTTATGATGCATGGATCAGTGTGGTAGCAATTAAATACCCTTAATTTACATATCGTGTCATATGTGTACTGTAGGTTTTTGCACATACCCTTGCTTACAAATAATGAATTAAATAATGAATCCACTTTCATTTTTTTTTAAATTTAGATTTTAATTAGTTACAACCTGTAATTTAAACCTAATAAATAAATAAAAAAGGTGTTTAAAACAGTTTCATCATTGCATTACAATAGCCAGGTTGAGTAATCAATTGCTCCTGCAGACAAAATAGCCATTACAAACGACAACAGCAACGTCTATTTTATGTTTCCAACTTTTCAGAAAAATACATCAATCAGTTAGTGGAAGATGACCATTTTCTTACAGCACACTAAGATCGCTCATGCTATAGGAAGTGTGGGGACAAAACATGGTACAAGGGGTTTAAAGACCTCTTAATTCAGTGTTTTTTTCAGTGTTTTTTTCAGTGTCATTTATTCAACATTTCAAATTTGAAGACATTTTAAACTAATTGTGCAGCTCTATGCAGTGTGTTCAATCATTTACCGAAATTGTGAAATACATGATAACTGTGAAAAAAATACAGCTTTAATTATTTGTGTTTGCCTAATTGAGCTCACAGTAAAATAAGGATGTTTTATGATACGCAATTTGAACTCTTTTCCAGATCCTTCCACTGCAGAAGGTCTTTCGGTTTCCTTCACATACACAAAGCTAAACTTGGAGTCCAAGCATCTGCATGAATTTTTTTTTTCTGGAAATGTATAAATAGATCTGTTTATAGATGGATTAAAACAAAAAAAATAATTTAAAAAAAATTGGGACACAAGACTGCAACTACAGTATTTAGATGTTCTAGATTATGACAGAACAAACATAAACACCTGCTTAACCCACCCTCAGTGACTCATTCTGTCTCTTGCTCTCTCACACATACTGAAGCCAAGATAAAAACTTTGTAGCAACTTAGCCTTTTGTTATGATGGCAAATAAGTGCTCTGATGAAATGAAAGGTGAAGTATCAGGTCATATTGACTGTAGCCTTGGAGAAGCGCATTATGTAACTGTAAAAACATACTGTACACACACAAAACAGTGCATTTCATATTTTATGAATTAATAAAATAAAAACTGAATAATAAAGTTACTGGCTACTATAAAGGTTAATCATATAGAATGTCTTACCAAAAAAGCACACACAATAAAAAAATGTGTCCACTTCCCCAATTCATCTTTAAAAGTATAATTCACACTACAAACTCTAATGTACAGTACTAATGATATTTGTATTACTAATTATACTATTACCACACTGCAAGATGATCCAATTACCTTTTCTTAAACTCTAAGCAACCTTCTCCTATTTAGAATTCACAAACTGTTACATTATATTGGCAACACAAAATCATCTCTTGTATGAACTGTTTACTACAGTTACTAAGAAACCTCCGTGGGGAGTGGATTGTGTTTCAACCACACTAGCTTGCATTAGCATTTTAATGACTATCTTTGACATTGACTACAATATAATGTACTACCTCGTTTCCCCTGCTTCAGTATCCATTCTGTTTGTCCAAGTGGCAAAAAAAAGTAAAATTAAAAGGGTTTGTCCACACACACACACACAAAAAATATCTAGGTTATTCATGTCAGGTATTTTGTAAAGCAGCACTCATGCAAGAGAATAATCTACCTTCAAAAACAAGGTTTGCAAGTTTCAATAATGTTAGTACAGTAAAACCTGTCTAATCCAGCCCCTCTACATACTGGCATTCTGTATAATTCAGCATGATTTTTGGGCCCCCGAGCAAATCCTAATGTAAATTAATGGTGTGATACCCTCTACAATCCAGAACCTGTCTTCTTGAATTCTGCCTAAAATCAATGTAAATCTTACTGTGTGATCTGGCATGGAGTTGTGTAATTTTAAACTTTAAAATGAGTATTTGAACAAAACAAAAACAAAACGTTGTGTAAATACTCACATGTCTCGTCGACAACACTCTCAATTGTGCAGTTGTTGAACAGCAAATAAAACGTCTAAATGTCCGTATTATGATGTAGCTCTTGAAAGAAAATTTGTGCTTCTCCAAAAACCTGAATGTTCACCAAACCCAAAATTATATATATATATATATATATATATATATATATATATATATATATATATATATATATATATATATATATATATATATATATATATATATATTTTAAACTTTACAACATGCTCCACCAACACAAATATACATCTTCAAAGTCACTTATTTTTTTCTTTACCCTGAACTGCCTGCTCAAAGTTCACAATTTTCTTTACTGTAACATTCCATTTAATTGCTTGTTACTCATCTGTTCTGATTCATGTACAAAGCATAAAGATGCCTTCAGGCCTGAGTGGGAATGTGAGGGGGGAATCCTTTGTATTGGCAAGTCACAAGAATGTGAGTGTGGACCGCAGACTACTGGCGCTGTGCCCACAATTTCCGAAAAAAAGAGGAAACCTCAAAGACCTGTGCCAACAGCTTGATAATCTGACTGCTTCTGAACCTTAACCCTTTTGAATCAGGCTGAAATGACTAAGACAGTTACTACATGCTTTCTTCTTCAAGCGTTCATGCATCAAAAGTGTCGTTGTCCATCAGATCAACAGTACGAAGGTCACTCTTGAAATTAGCACACAGAAATTTGACTATGGAACAATGGTCAATGGTGCTTTAGGCTGTTGATGGATGGACAACGACACCTGTGCCTTCTGCCAGTTCTGTTGTCAATTCAATGCCTGTCTTCTTTCTATTCCTTAAGGATATTATCTTCAAGTATTGCTCATCCTTGTCAGACAGCTTTTGGGGTCTTCCAGTCCCGGGTTTGTCAATTACAGATTATGTTTCTCTGTACTTGTTGATTATGCTTTGGATACCACACCTTTAAAATCAAGTGATGCGAGCTATTTCACTCAATGTTTTTCCTTCTTTATGCAAGTCAAGGTTGTTATAATAGTAGAAAACACTGGTGGAGGCTTTGAGTAAATTTAATGCATCAGAGTAGAAAAATGCAACATGTCTAAGACTTTTGCACAGTACTGTATGTATATGTATATATATATATATATATATATATATATATATATATATATATATATATATACAGTACTGTGCAAAAGTTTTAGGCAGGTGTGAAAAAATGCTGTAAAGTAAGAATGCTTTCAAAAATAGACATGTTAATAGATTATATTTATCAATTAACTAAATGCAAAGTGAGTGAACAGAAGAAAAATCTAAATCAAATCCATATTTGGTGTGACCACCCTTTGCCTTCAAAACAGCATCAAGCATCAATTCTTCTAGGTACACTTGCACACAGTTTTTGAAGGAACTTCGGCAGGTAGGTTGGCCCAAACATCTTGGAGAACTAACCACAGTTCTTCTGTGGATTTAGGCAGCCCCAGTTGCTTCTCTCTCTTCATGTAATCCCAGACAGACTCGATGATGTTGAGATCAGGGCTCTGTGGGGGCCATATCATCACTTCCAGGACTCCTTGTTCTTCTTTACGCTGAAGATAGTTCTTAATGACTTTCGCTGTATGTTTGGGGTCGTTGTCATGCTGCAGAATAAATTTGGGGCCAATCAGATGCCTCCCTGATGGTATTGCATGATGGATAAGTATCTGTCTGTACTTCTCAGCATTGAGGAGACCATTAATTCTGACCAAATCCCCAACTCCATTTGCAGAAATGCAGCCCCAAACTTGCAAGGAACCTCCACCATGCTTCACTGTTGCCTGCAGACACTCATTAGTATGCGCTCTCCAGCCCTTCGGCGAACAAACTGCCTTCTGCTACAGCCAAATATTTCAAATTTGGACTCATCAGTCCAGAGCACCTGCTGCCATTTTTCTGCACCCCAGTTCCTGTGTTTTCGTGCATTAGTTGAGTCGCTTGGCCTTGTTTCCACGCCGGAGGTATGGCTTTTGGCCTAAGTCTTCCATGAAGGCCACTTCTGACCAGACTTCTCCGGACAGTAGATGGGTGTACCAGGGCCCCACTGTTTTCTGCCAGTTCTGAGCTGATGGCACTGCTGAACATCTTCCTATTGTGAAGGGAAGTAAGCATGATGTGTCTTTCATCTGCTGCAGTAAGTTTCCTTGGCCGACCACTGCGTCTACGGTCCTCAGCGTTGCCCGTTTCTTTATGCTTCTTCAAAAGAGCTTGGACAGCACATCTGGAAACCCCTGTCTGCCTTGAAATTTCTGCCTGGGAGAGACCTTGCTGATGCAGTATAACTACCTTGTGACTTGTTGCTGTGCTCAGTCTTGCCATGGTGTATGACTTTTGACAGTAAACTGTCTTCAGCAACCTCACCTTGTTAGCTGAGTTTGGCTGTTCCTCACCCAGTTTTATTCCTCCTACACAGCTGTTTCTGTTTCAGTTAATGATTGTGTTTCAACCTACATATTGAATTGATGATCATTAGCACCCGCTTGGTATAATTGTTTAATCATACACCTGACTATATGCCTACAAAATCCCTGACTTTGTGCAAGTGTACCTAGAAGAATTGATGCTGTTTTGAAGGCAAAGGGTGGTCACACCAAATATGGATTTGATTTAGATTTTCTTCTGTTCACTCACTTTGCATTTAGTTAATTGATAAATATAATCCATTAACATGTCTATTTTTGAAAGCATTCTTACTTTACAGCATTTTTTCACACCTGCCTAAAACTTTTGCACAGTACTATATATATATATATATATATATATATATATATATATATATATATATATATATATATATATATATATATATATATATATATATATATATATATATATATATATATATATATATATATATATATATATATATATATATATATATATATATATATATATATATATATATATATATATATGTTATGTGTGCAAAAGTATGTTCAATTAAAGTGTTATTCATATCAACTACATTTCTTTCACTTTAAAAATGTGTTTGTTACACATAAATACAGTATTAAATGGCAGTGTTTCTATGATTGTGAAAAATAAATATCAAGATAGATAGATAAATAAATAAATAAATGAATAAATGTCTATGTATTGATTTATGTATTCATTTATTTAAATATATATTAATGTTTTACTTTTATACCAAATATATAGGCTATATCTTTCAGCATATCTAATTCTCAGAAAAATTCCTTTTTTCTGAGAACGCTATTTGTGGTCCCCTTTTTGTCCAGTGGGGACATACAAATAGCGTTATTCTCATCAGCCAGTATCGAGAGGAACCGTACTTCCTTGCACCAAAAGGGACCACAATGAGCGTTACACTGAAAACCAGGAAACCAAAATTCAGAGCTCAAGATCAGAATCTCAGAATGATGATGATGATGATGATGATGATGATGATGATGATGAAGATGACAAAAAAAATCTCCAAAATATAACAAAGTCCTGAGAATTCTCAGCTGGCTGACTTCATCTTTCAAAATACTGCTTGTCTCAACTAATCGTGTAGCACAACACACTTGCAAATTGAAGGTTATACTTTCAAAGCCCACGCATGTTCCATTTTAAAACAGAAATAAATCATTAAATGATACAGACATCACAATAAGTGCGTTCCCTAGTATATTTCCATGTTGACAAAAGTTAATTGTCATTAAAACTTGAATGTCCTGTAATATACATATGCGTGGATAAAACTCCCTGGGGTCTGCAGAAAAATACGTTGGGAGAAAAAGGAGGACATTTTTACCTTACTTTGACGACTTATTTCTCTTACTGTGTGACAAGTTGTGGCAGAGCAGGAGGAGAGAGCAGGGAAAAGCCCTGTGTATGTTTATTAAGAAAGGGTGATTTAATGTATTGTTTTGTGTGTGTATTTAAAAGTAATGGTTTATTGTATTAGTATGACTTGAATGTATTTTGTGTTTATTTAAAAACACGACATTCTGTTTGTTTATTGTTTGGAAGCAGGGATGGGGAAGCCCCATCCCACAAAACCCTGTATAGAAGGTGGCCATCTCCCGAGTTAATTAATTGATTACATTTGTTATCATCTTCACCCCAGTACTACCTGTCTGTGTAGTTCCTGTTTCTGCCCTGACATCACCACCCAGCTACCCTGTCACACAGGTATTGACTTTTTTCTGCATTTCACCTAAAAGTGTTGGGAACTACAAATTAAACGTGAAATGGTGCTTTTGGCTGATTTACTTTTGCTGCGCCAATACCCTGAAAACACGTAAACTATCCTTGCTGTATAGAGAGTCTGGCAGTTCACGTGCTTCGCTGATAACTTGGCGCGAGGAAGTACCGTTCCTCTCAATATATATATATTATATATATTGTATATAAAAGTACATTTCATTTTTTTTTTTTAACTTATACCTAACTACAGAATGTCTTTAGCTAGATGTTTTGTGCCCCTAGGCTTGAATGGAACTGGAGGTCACGTTCTAGTTCAAGTGGCCATGAGCTGTGATAGAGGTCATGTAAAATAGTTGGGGCCACTTTGGGGAGCCTGTTCACTGAAAAGACAAATCCAATATGGTTGACAGTGTATAGTGAAAGAATTACCAGCACATACAGAATTCGGCAAAAGTCACCAGATGTTATTAAGAAGTCTCGCAAGCTGTTTAAGTGAGAAAAAAAATCTGGCTCCCAAGTAGGTATACTTTTCTTAATTTTTCTTACATATTTCTGTTGAATCAGGCACTGTGGTAAAGGGTTAATAGTTTAAATGCAACCATGTCACAGGGGTAGTGTGAATAAAGCCGAATAAGCCTGGTACAGTGTGTCTAGCGTCTTTTCTCCAACTTTGTTCATGAGATCTACAAATATGCAGATGAAGCTCTACATTTATAGGAGATAGAGATAATGCTTACATTAAGTAAAAAGCCTATAGTACTTAATGCAATCCCTCAGTGGATTATACTAGTAAATCATTGCCTTTTTCCTGTCTGTCACTCTTACGCAGACTTTCATTACAGTACTATTAATGTAGTCGTCAGGAGCCATCAAGCCGGCACGATGTTGGCTAAGCTTTAGTCTCTCTCACACACAAAGCCCTATCTGACAAGTAAACCAATAACCCTCCCTCCCTCCCTTCCTTCCTGCCAGCTTTTCCCCTTTCAGCTACAGCTTTAAACAAGAAACTGTAACTGTATCCACCCACTGTAAACTGCAGCCAAGCTTCTGAAATAGCACCACTCTTTAAACTTTCATGACTATTACAGTGCAGGTGTCAGGGATGTAACCTGAGAAACAAACAATGAGGTTAATGGATCAGGATCTTACTGGGTTACCTCTGTGTCAAAGGTGCAGAGCTATTACCTGCATATTTTGCTGATAAATTGATAAAAGACAGTAAACAGACAGTATTGTTCTTTAAATAAGAACATTCAGAAAAGGTTCACATAAGCAATTGTATCAATTTAATTGTATCATTATTTAAAAAAAAAAAAAAAAAAAAGTCCCCAGGCTCCAAAACAGGTAGCGCATCAAGAATGCTATTTATCTAATACCCAAAGCTGCTCCTTATGGGATAAGTTAGTATTCGAATTAAGTAAAAAGCAACAAGCATGTGAGTGTGTGAGTGTGTGTGTGTGTTGTATCAACCACTGTTAAAACGCGTGCCATTTTAAAACACAATTTTATGTTTTGAAATGTCGGTACATTTTTTGCCAAACCCATGGACCACCCTTGGTCTCCTTTTGCCAGGCTTGTTTAACAAACCCTGTCCAACCAATCCAGTGGTTATTTTATAGTATACAACAGTGGAATCCAGTGGTTATTTTATAGTATACAACAGTGGAATCCAGTGGTTATTTTATAGTATACAACAGTGGAATCCAGTGGTTATTTTATAGTATACAACAGTGGAACTGACTGCCCCAGTTACTACTATTGGAGTCAGAGGAATATTCTGTATGATGAATAAATCCATCATCATAAAGGTTTACACTTTTTAAACCGCCACTCAGCTTAGACTCACTCAAAATGAAACTTTCAAAAGATTGTGACTAGGATATGATTTCAAAATAATAATAATAATAATAAAAAGAGATCTTACCCAGATACTGTTATCTGTTTTTTGGGAAAAATAAATAACACATACACAAAACCGTCACTGTCTGTGCAGTTGAAATACACACATTTTCACTTCCTCTTTAAAAAAAAATCTGAATGCACTATTAATCTGTGTTAATGCATTTGGGGGTCGGTTATTTGCTAGTACACTCAACCAGCCATAAGCTTATTGTTTTATCAAAGGCGCAAGTTTACCTGGTATATGCAGGTGCAACCCAGTAAGGGTTCTCGGAGGCTTCCTTTGCATGGCGCAGTATAGCCTCTCGGGGGTTGCTGTCATCGGTTTTATCCAGGGCTATGTTCTTCACAATAAATGAGGATAAAGTGCCGCCATGCATTGCCACACGCCCACCACGACCTGTTTGTGGAGAAAGTTATCACAGAGAATTGAACATCTGATCCCCTACTGTTTAGCTTATAACTAGGGCGTCTGATTTTTCTGTTTTAACCAATAAACGATACAACACCCTCCCGATACAAAAAAAAAGAAATTGGTGTATAGCCAATAAACACCTGAAATGGTTATTACTCAATTCACTTTGACTTCACCCCTTTCCCATTAACAAAAAACACAAAAACAAACTACCGTTTCCAGTGCAGTTGGGCAATGTCCCTCCTTCCTGAGTTGTATCTATCATTGATTCGTTCTGAATACTTTAAACTCACCCCAACTACAGGGTGACAGCAAATTCCTACATTTCTAGTGCAGACTCCGCTTGCGAGATTTAAAACGTGATTACAATTAGGAATCAAGGCTTGTTCGCGGGATATTAAGCTGTATTATAGTTAAGAGACAGAGAATTTAAAACAGAATTGCAAATTGTGGTGAAATGTAAAAAAATGCCTATACACAAAAACTCCAGAAGAATGTGCCCGTGACTATAAGGATTTCATTGTGGAAGACAGCAAAGGTTAAAAGGTACAAGTACTGTGCAAGTACTGTCAAGTTACTATACATATTTTGGCAGAAAAAAACTGCCAAGCATTTTGGAAGGTAACCGAAAACAATAATTATATACAGTAAATAAAAAGCGAAAGCACCCCCAAAAAAAAGATTTACATAAAACTCAAAAATCTAAAAAATCTGAAAAATGAAATTAATAAAAACTGAACAGATGCCCTACTTTATAACTTACAACATTTACTTAGACAGCACTCTTGCATTATAAAAATGATAATTACATGTAATTTAAGACTCAAATTGAAAAAGCTCTACCTTTCACCACAAAGTGGGTAAAGAGATTAGCCTCAACAAACACTTTATTGTATGAGTAACATGACTTATAAAAACAATTTGTGGTTTAAGGCTATAGCATTAATAAAATGATATCTTAACTAACTCTAGGAGATAAAAGCATTATAGCCAAACACAATCTCTTACATAAACCTACCTTATTTGGCTCTGGCACCAGAAAGAAAAAAAAAAATGTTAGCTTGTCTTTCTGAACCTGAGGCTGAAACACAAAACATGTCGTCTTACTGTGCATTTTTGGTCCCTGGAAGTGTCTGTTCTTTATTGGCAGTGTAACTTCCTGGGTTGCCAATGGTTTATAATAGACTTATAGGCCCAAAAGTCAGCAACTGGGCATGAATAGGACTTCAACCTCGCTTGTACATGTGAAGCCAGGCAGGGAATGCAATTTAAAAGTTTAAAAAAGTGATCAAAATGTAAAAATTAAAACACACACCTTACGTAAACAGTTGTAGCAACACATGAATATGTAACACAATAAAATAAAAAGGTCCTTATGTACACTTTAACAAAAATTGTATAGCACAGATACTTATTGTTTTCTTGGTCTTTGTGAAGTGCGATTTTCTGAACTTGTACCATAAGGTATGAAAATTGTATCTTAATTGTGTAATTTCAAAAAAATGACTAATGACGGTTGTTTTATTAGCCATAGAGTAGGGATATGTTGACGTTTACAAAACAGGCCACAGCAGCCAACGCAGTTCATTTGAGCTGCTAATACAGTTGACTTGTACATTTTGTTTCATTCATTCATAGCTCGCACTGATTATCTGCTACTTACTATCACAGTGACACCTACTGTACCCTCACGTACCACACTCTCATAAGAACTATGTTGTCTGAATAATTCACAGCATTTCTAATGTGAATCCAAGTAAAAATGCAGATTGGCATATGACTTGGTGGTCCGGGCAAAATGTACTTGTGATCCGGATTTGGACCGGAGTCCACCTATTGAGTACCCCTGGTATATACCATCAATATTTGCAGATGTATCCCTCTCCCCCATTACCTGAAATAACAGCAAACACTTACACATGGCATTTCACATGGTAAAGTGCAGTTACCTGGCCCTGAGACTGGAGGTTCAGGTTTATGGGATTTCATTGGGTCCAGTCTGTCCTTTTCCAGCTGTTTCCTTGTGCTGCGCTGCCGAGCTTCCCGGAACATTGGTAGTGCATGAGCTGGAATACAAAAGCACTTTAAAAACAATCAGCCTTTGAATTAAGACCCCCTCTGTAGGCTATTTTTGCATCTTTATATATCAAAAAAACACAAAGACACAAAAACAAATTTAGAAGACTGTAGATTTTCTTTTTTTTTGTCGTTGCCAATTATTTTTTAAAATTATTTTCTCCCAAAATGGCCAATTATTTTTTAAGCTCAGCTCATCGCTACCACCCCTGTGCTGACTCGGGATGGCGAAGACGAACACACACTGTTCTCCGAAGCGTGTGCCGTCAGCCGACCACTTTTTTTCACACTGCGGACTCACCATGCAGCTACCCAAGAGCTACAGCGTCGGAGGACAACGCAGCTCTCGGGCAGCTTACAGGCAAGCCCGTAGGCGCCCGGCCAGACTACAGGGGTCGCTGGTGCGTGGTGAGCAGAGGACCTAACCCTCCCGCCCCCTGGGCGACGCCGCCACCAGCGCCACCCTGGGAGCTCCCGTCCACGGTTGGCTGTAGAATAGCCTGGACTCGAACTCGCGACGCCTTTACTGGATGCGCCACTCAGGTGTCCCCTAGACCATAGATTTTCTTATCCCATGTGTGTATGCTAAGGACATAGCTATATCAAACAAGGCAGTAAAATTTTAAAAGGTAAAGGACATCCAGTGTAATTTTTGTCCAAATCCACAATTTACAAGTTCTGTTGCTGTAACAGATTTAATAAGAAGTTTTAGTTTAAGCTTTTGGGGGCAAACAGCTTGTCAAGGGTATATCAAATATGGGACATGGCAAAACAGATGTCTGATTTACTCCACCACTTTAGATGCTGCTAGCTTGGAAAGTCTAATAAAGAAGGCGGCGGCATCTAGGAAAGACTGAAGATTGCCAGCAAACATGGCTGATTTTAAGAATTCATCTGAAAAGAAAGGCTTATATATCTTAACTCACTGCACTGTTAAAGCTGTTAGACATGTCAACCACTTTCTGGATTGATGAATCTTCTTTCAATAGATGGAATATAAATGCTCCAATTAAACTTGGCACAGCTTCATTCTTGCTATACTATATTATAGAAACCTAGTTTTCTCTTTTTTTACACTCCAACATTAGAGATGTTATAGCAAGCACATTCCTTATTGCAGAAAAAGGACTCTAAAGCAACAGTGATTGACATCTGAATTGTCTTCCTTTCAAAGCCTGTTCAGGGCTTCCTACTCTCAGAACCACATCCAACAGTGAGCCAAGAAACTAATCAGTCTGCAACGGAGCTTCATTTTGTACAAGGATGAACACCACAGGAGTCGAGTTACAGATATCTGCAATACCCAGATGGGGGTTGCAAAGGCATTGTGCTTCTACCCAGTTTCAAAGGCAGGTGGAACTGAAGCTATTTGACAATAGGTAACAAGCTCCCAATCAATGACTGGCTGGGATTCAATAATGCGGTCCCACAGTTTTAATCACTATACAATGGAAAATTTTGGAGAAACATTTCTATCCAACCTTTTGAGAGCATAGATAAAGACAAGCTAAAAAAAAAGAATAGTTTTGCATACAAAAAGATGAAACTTAAGGCTGGAAGATGCTAAAAAAGTGCATGCCTTGGCAATATAAAACAACCCATAGTTGGGATGATGAAAAACATACTGACCAATCCACAAACACATATTTGAATACGAAACAGAGTAGCTTGCTACAGTCGAAGGTCTGTATTGCTGCATACCCAGCCCATTCAACCTAGTGTCCTACATCTCCTATACAAATAGGGTTGCAGACAGAAATCAGACCACATTTCAAAACTGCTGTTTACTTTGTACCTTTTCAGTTTTACTGTTGTACAGTGCCTTGAGATGCTTTGACGAAAGGCAATGTCAATGTAACTTTATTGCATAAGCAGCTGTCATTTCAATTTTTTTTTGTAGCTGTATTTGGGGTGGGTGGGTACATACACTGACAGATTGGTCAGAATTTGTGAGCATTTAAGGCATTAGTACATGGCTAGGTTGGATGAATTATGGCAGTCCCTGGCAGCACATTTCTCTGAAAGTGGTAAATTTAAGACCCTTCAGTTCCTAACACAGTGGACGAGGGAGGCTATTGTAGTGGAATGTGTGGTGCAACAAGTAGTCAACGGTTGAGTGCTAAAGCACAGCTGCGATAGAAGACCACACTTCACAGGTTTGTCAAAAGGGTTTAACACCAAACACACTGCAGCCATTGCGGCTTTAAACAGAGTAATGTGATAGGAAATAAATAAGCCATTGCTACATCTGACAAACCTACAGTATGAGGTCATTTTAAAATCTGCTGGGGCACTGAATGAACAGACACAATCAGACTCTTACTTGTATCACAGAGTGACAAAGCTGCAATTAATTTTCCACACAGGCGGCTTGTTGCTTTTACACCACTAATTGTTTACAGGAGCAGCACTAGATGGGGTTTGTTAGGAACAGTCAATAAGCCACTTATACAGTACATTAAATAAAAAGGTTACTGGAAACAGAATTTTTGCAATCATTCTATTTTCTAGCACATACACATTTTCCATTGTGAGGACAACAGCAATGCAGTGTTTTTGGATAAACAGAATACTAAAGCCTTTTTTAATTTAAAATATAAATACTAGAATTAATAGACCTCATATACCATTATATCATTAAGCTGTGTCTTTCAGTATACAGGGCTTGTCAATGTGCTGGCTTTTCCACTTCCCTTATTTTCCTGGGTAGAAAATGCCCCTTCAGATTAAATGTACATGCAATAGGAAAAAAAGTAAGTAATTTAGGAGTAAACGCAAAATATGAAACAGGTGTGTGATTATATGTTCATATGTTGATCTTAATAAACCAAATGAGTCATGTCTTATTATTATAGCACATAGGAAAATAAGGCCAAATTGCTATACTTTTCTGATGCAAAACCAAAGGGGGATATTACATCAGAGAACATTCAATTTTTGGCTTTTAAATGTCAAAATCAAAACTAGGAGATTAATATTGATATGCAAAATTCAACCAAGGAAGGACACTCAGCAGCATACATAATGATACAAAACACTGACCATTCTGCATGATTGAACAGACAGCTGTATTTAGAGTATGCTCCCAAGACCAAAAAAAGCAATACAATGCAGTAAGCAGGCTTTCATCTCATTGTCATTTAACTAAGAAAAATGGTTTACAGAACTGAGCAGTGACACTTGGTAAGGCACCTGCCTTTAAGGTCATACGTATTGGACTGAATTTGACTGAGGTCAGTGTAACCAATCATTTCCACCTTAGGCCTTTCAGGAATTAAAGATAACTCAGTGCTAGTGTATAGAATCCAATAAAAATAAATAAATAAATAAAACCTCACTAATGGCAGTAATTGCCATCTAATTCAGTCATTGTGGATAATGCTGAACAAGTGAAAGTACAGTTATGTAAGGGATCGTAAAAAGGGCATAGTGGTTTCATGGTCAAAACTAGGAGTAGGATTCTGTTTGAGTCGTCTCACTAGCACATATCCGACCAACACACACCCAGCCTGTAAATCTGGATTTAAAAAAAAAAAAAATTGAGCTTTGTGGAAATTAACATTATAGGGATACTTCATATCATCAACATTTCCTAATATTCATTTGTTTATAATAATGCTTGGTATGATTCTCTATTCATTGTTTTTGCTTAGATCATTACAAACAATTGCAGAAAAATTGTTGCTTAAAAGACACCTCAAGATGGTGAAAAAGTGAGGTGGGGAAATATTAGTGTTGCGCTGTTCACTGAAGCACATTGGTGAAGCAATGTGGACCCAAGCCAGTGCAACTCTAATATGCTTCCCCACAGCTTTAAGGTGTCTTTTCAGGACACATTTTACTGTAATAAATGGTAAGCATGGCAAATAAAGAAATTATACATAAAAGGAAAATGTAAATCATATATAGATGATATCCCTGAAACAACTTAGACAGCTGCAATTTGACATGGAAACGGTGAAGGCAGGATGAAAGTGGAGTCTATGTTGACACACTGCTTACGTGTTATGATGTAATCCTGCGTGAGAGTCTCTGCCTGCTTTTCTTTTCGCTGACTCTTCACAACACACAACTTCGCTCCTCTGTGAAACAAAAGTAGAAAATAAAATGATTGCATGCCTACAGCATGCAGTGTTGTCTTCTTAGTTACATACAGCAGGTTTCTAAGGGAGTTGGGATTGAATCCGTTTGCAAGAGAAATCTAGGTCAGGCGTTAAAATGGCCATTAAAGGGAAGATTTACAGGCATTACCAGGTCTAGCATGAAAAGATTAGTGAACCAGCATTAAAATAAAACAAACAAACAAACAAACAAATAAATAAATAAATAAACCAATAAATAAACCAGTTGAACAGCTTCTGGCTGCTATTGCCTTAGAGGACGGAAAAGATAAGTGACTGGATATACTTACAATTATAATATTTCTTTAAAAAAAAAAAATCTAACATTAGTCTTTACCTTTGACTCTTGATAGGGTCATAGTATACTTTGGCCAGTCCATTCCCAGTCCCAACCATGATCTGGTTTAGTTTTGGGTGCCACAAACAGCGGACAACACTCTACAGAAGGAAAAACAAACACCAGAAATAAGTATTTTTTCATGTCCACATCAATGTTATTTTGTAAGTAAGACAGCATCTGCCTCTGTACTTTGACGTACTTGCTAATTCAGATCTCAGATGGTTTAAGAATAAACAAACATAGACGCTTAAGAATGGAAGGACACGGAGAGTCTGAACCCAGGCTAAACAAAATATGTGATACGGTAAGGTACTGAGACATGACCGCTCCTCTAGGATCAGTCCTGCTTCTGAAAAAGTTAGAAGTGTCACAATAGACACCTCTTTTTGGACAAATCAGAATTACTCTTAAAATAACACGATTATAATACTATAGTACCCATAATAACTTCTGCTAAAGACCATGACCATGTTTTTTTTTTTTTGGTTTTTGACAACGGCTGTTGAACATTTGTTTTTAATATGCTGCAATATTATTTCCCAGTTATTTTAAGGGAGGTCTTCATTAGATTCCCATTCTGAATTAGATTAGGTTTTCAAAGTCTGTAAACTCATTTAATGACTGTGCGTCTAATAATGCAGCCATAATTGTTTTCATGCCTTTTACAAATTTCATTTCAAAACAACAATAGTGTCTCACTCTGGGAAATGCACACAAACACATTGCTGAAAACAATGTGCTGTTGCAAGTTGTTTCACGAACCCAATTTGTCCATTGCCAAGGAATACGTCTTGTTGCGATTTGCATTGCAGGATTCTGACCTGGGGTAACTATGAGGTTGTGCTGGCCTCTGTTCACCTCCTGGATTTCCAAACCTTGCAGGTGTGCATGTGCAAAATTGAGGTTTTACCACCACAGGCTGCACCTCAGTGGTTGCTCTGTATTCAGCTGTAGTGTCTATTAAGCTTGGAGATGGAGTGTGGAATGAAGTTTCTTTCTAAATGCAAATTCCCATTCCAATTACAAACAGAACGTGTCAAGGACTCCATGATTATTGGTCAACATCGTCTGCTGACAAAAAAAGTTCTACAGTATTTGAAACCTTGCTTTCAACCTTGGTCCATCCCTCCAGCAACCAATCCACCTATTACTTATGTGCTCTAAATTACGTAGCCCAGATATAAATAAATCCACAAGCCCGCTCCACAATGTGCCTATTGTGGATCATTGCCTTTCATATATTTTCTCAATAAATTGAGCTTTTAATGCAGTGAAGGTTTTTATGGATGAAATGTGTGTTGTAACAGAATACAAAGGGTGCATATTTCAAGTAACTTCAATTTCACGTTTATCTCTATAACATATTATAATAAATGCAGACCAAACCTCCATCTCAGGACACATTAACTGTCAAGCTGTGCCATTTTAGACCGTTTGTTTGGATGTAAAGAAACCTCAACTCAGTGCCATAGAAATTTGATTTATAATGTATTGGTGTGTGAGAGCTTGTGCTTGTGTGCTCGCCACTCACTGGATGCTTGAAATGTTCCCTGAAAAGAGGCATTACTGCATTTATTTACAATCAAGGCCAACTTAAAGCCAACAGTGTGGAGCATGGTTTGTGTAAATTCAGGACAGCTGAATTTGCTGCAATCAATATTTGTTAGACCACACAACAGCAACTCCTTCATAATACAATATGGTAAAGTTTAATGAAATCAACCATGAATCTCCAGATTTGCATCATTAGCTCTTCCATTAGATGTACGTTATCCCTTTAAATATACGTGTAAACTATACAGTACTTTCTTTCTAACCCCATCTCTCCCTCTTTCTTGGAAGTTTCCGTTTCAGAGATACCAAGAATGCCAAAGAAAAGCAGCACATCTCATAAATGTCTTTGCAAGCAATGTAGTACAAATATGTTTGTAACAGAGCTATCAAATAATAATAAAAAAGAAAATATATTTCAATGTTTTGTTTTTCTATAAAGCTGTTTGGTCTTTTGCTATTTGTTTATGACACATGCTTGTTTGACCTTTATAAGAAGTTCCTGATGTACTGTATTCCTCTACTTTGTACTGTTAGTAGATGTATCTAATAGCACTTGGCTGGATGACAGCCAAGAAAAACAAACCCTGGGATGGTGTGATTCACAGACTATGGCTACAGTACTGTTAACTTGTCAAACATGCATAGCAAACTTAATAATACTGTGGCACTTGCTTCCTCACTGGTTAGAATGATTTTCAAAATGTGGTGCACATTGTACAGAGCATTAGTTATAAAAAGAAAACTATATCTCCATAACTTGTTAGGTCCCACTTAACCGTCATATGGAAAAAATGTATTTGTCCATGCACAATCTGTGTTTTATTAGCAAATATTCAATAGAAACTTTTTTTTTTGCTTTGGCCTGCAATCATTGCATAACAGCAAATAAAGAAAAAAGAAAGATTAAAATTCAGGTACAGTTGACTGCCACAAAAGTGATTTGTTATAAAACAATACCCATAATCAAACTTGACCAGGAGAAACACAGAATACAGTTCTGTAGTGCTTGGAGTTTCAAGAACACAAATGAAGGGATCTCAAATAATGTAGGAGTTATGGTCTTTTGAAGACATGCTGGTGGCAGATTTAAAACATAAATAAATAAAAAGTTCCCCTTATAAGGATGTTTAAATAATAAATGTATAAATGCTCTGAGGTAACAAAATATGCATATGATGACATCTGTGTAGTTTCCATGAGATGTTTCAGTACTATACCAACACAGAGCAAGGATCTGCAAGAATCTGATCTACTTAACCTTGGTTCTTAATAGCCATGAATACATCTGTTTGCTTTAGGGTTCTTGGAGTGGTTGGTGATCTTCTCAGGATTCCTGCTCCTGGCCATGCCCTCGAGCTATAACAGATGGATAGCTACGCCCTGAGCCTCCAAAGCCCAGTACGTTCTACAAAGAATAAAAGGTCCATCAAAGAGTTTGTGCAACTTACCAACTGTCTTTGTAATGTAGCACTTTAAAAAGACAGCAACCCAATCTCCTGGTTTAAATAGAGGTTTGAGGTTTACCACTCCGTTAGAGTGCCAGTGTGTCTTGGTCTCATCAGCTGGAAAGTCAGTCTTTTGGACATGGTTTCACTAGGGCACCTGTAACTTCGACAACTAGATTATGCTCATGAATAAAGCACATTTGCAGTTTGATTTCTCTCCATATTCAAAAAAGTTTAGCAGGTGTAACAGAAATGATGCTGCTCACTTCTGGATGGAGTGACCAATCAAGAGGGAGTAAGTTCCTGCTTCAGAAGCAGAATGACTGATGAAGCACAGGAGGTACTGATTTCTCAAGGAGATTTCTGGAAACTTCACCACAAGATGAGGTACAAATCTGAACAGAATGCAAATGGGCTGTGTGATTTTCTTATTCCATTACCACAACTGAACCATAAAACCAGTCTGTAATACTCATCAATTTCCTCATATTCGAGTATCAAACTGGGGTTTAAATTAATTAGTTGAATAATTCACAGCCCTCTGTTCTACCACCATGTTTTTTTCTGATGAGAACAATTCTGTATAATCTCTGAAGTATTTACTAAGGCAGTCCTCACGTGGCACTGAACATTTTAACAGACCAAAGCAGTCTCGGTTTTGACGCAGTTAGTGCACATTTTGTTTCACTCAGTTGCCACAGTCATACCTTGCTGGCAGGCATGCTAATTATCATAAAGCTTTGTGAATACAATTGAAAAGGTCACCCAACAAACGGCACACCTGGAACACTAACAAGGTCTGTTCACACCCAAACTGTTTCAGATCTCTTGCGGCACCATCAGTATTTACTGCTCTACAAAATATAACCATACTGTTGCTTAAGAAAGTATTATCACAAAAGAACATTCATTCAGCAGGGGATCCTTTCTCAAACAGTTTTGCGGTTTTAACAATACCAGTATCCTCATCCTGAATATCACCAGTACATTTGGAGGAAAAATAAAAAAGTGGCCATGTGCATTGTACCTTCTCTATTCTGGCAATATGTAATTGTTTCTATATTTAAAATAACCAATTCCTACTATAGTTTCCCCATAATGTCACAGAAGGAGGAGGTTCATTTTCTACATGTAAAAGTAATCTTCTGTGTAGAAATGTAATCAATTATATAACTATTATGATTTAATTGAGTGTTTATTTTGATTTATTTCTGCTGACAAATTCTAAAAAGTGATGACTTTGTTGGCAGCCACCCGAGTTGCCTTGGGCTCCTTCTGTTTTTATGTTCTAAGTACCTTAAGATGCAGCTTCTCGAGACTTTTTAAATAGTTTAGAAATTCTGATCATGCACTTACTGAATTAATTGTCTTACATTTGGTTGACAGTTTTTCAAGTGCTGAGTCTATTTTCCAGCACAGAATGGACAACCTAAAACAGTTAGAAACAACCCTATTACTCAATCATACCACTTGGAAACTGTGCCAACATTGTTCTTGAACTAGAGAAGCTATTCTTAGGAACTGAAGCCACTAACAGCACCAAAGCTGACAACAGCAAGGTAAAAAGCTAAATGTTGCAAACACTGCACTTGTAAAACACATGACTGAATCAAAGACACTCAAGATCACACTGCTTACATTGCATGTTGTCAGTACCACATTCAGCACTGGTCTCAAAGCACTCTAAATAACAATGTTAAACAAGATTAACTGTAACATGTGTAGTACTTTAGTTTGCTAGGTTGCATTCCAAAAGAATAAATCAAAATAAATTTGCTCCCGGTATGAAAAAAAAAAAACCCAGAAAAACCCCAAAAGCTCACCAGTGCTAGTCCTGAAAAGCTAAGTTACTTAGAAAGTATCATGTAAATATACTGACAAAAGATATCCATTAAACACGTAGACAGTCTCAAAATGTTTTCCTAGTACTTTGTTATCTGTTGTGTTTTTTATTAAATTTTTTATTTAGTATATTAATAAATGTACAAAAGGAAATTATCAAAGGAATTACCAATAATATAGCCAGGTAAACAGTAATTTTGATTGTTCAACACAGATATTAGTTCTGTTCAGTATCTTAAAAGATTATGCAAGAAAACATCCCTTCAAAATATATCAGTAATCCTGTCAGTCACAAAGCATCTCCTGAACGGCACGTCCTCCAATACATGACAGCAACATCTGTTGCTATGGGAAATATTTTGCCCAAAAAGGTGAAAAAAAATACTTCTCTTTTAAAAAGTGCCAACTCTGCTTTCTGCCTCAGTGGCCATGACGGTATGCAGGGGTCTGCTTGAATAGGGCTGTTCCGATTTGCTGCACTCAGCCGCTCATGGAGCGAGATAAGGGGCCTGTTAGCAGAAGAGATACTGACTGTGCGAGGACGTTTTGACAGCTGCGGTTGAGCTCCATAATTACAGGCCAATGCAACAGCAGTCGTGCAGGGAACTGACAGTATGATTACTACTTGTGTATATGTGTGTGTGTGTGTGTCTCTCTCTCAAATCTTAAGTCAACAGTACTGACAGAACCATGGGGTACCACAAATCTCAATTTACAGCATGGAGCTTGGAAAGAAATGACAAACATTTACAGTAAAAAGGACATTTAATTAAAAAAGGAGTTTAATTAAAAAGAGCAGAAATAAAAAAAATGTGTGAATTAATTAATATATGAATGAAGATACCACTTTCATGCACGGATGTGTTTTACCAAGTGACTATGGACAAGCATACGACATACTGAAGTCAAACTATACAATGCTGACTCCCTTTCTAAAGATGCAGCAGTTGTTCAATATGACGTCCAAACTTCAATTCAGTGGCCATCCATATCACATCCACTCTTCGTATGGGGATGTTATGTTCATGCTTTTCCCATGGTTATACAATGCACTTACCATTGTTTACAGTTTTTTTAATATGCTTTACCACACCTCTCTGAGCTTAACAATACCTATGCTTTACAGTGCTTTTATTACACTTTGCTAGGTTTTAACTGTGGGAAACTTTTTATAAGGAAGATCACAATTATTTTTTCTTATTGAAGGCCACCAGTGTATACGAAATCATCTGCATATCAATTCATACTTGAAGTTGTAATATTACTATCTATCTTACTGACAGACGTAGTAAACAGCTATGGTCCCACGATAGAAACTTGTGATCCCCCTTTCCTAATTTTATAGCATTACAAGAATTTCCATTTTAAATCAACAGCGCTTGATTCAACAGTTTATTGTCAATTGTGTTTAAAGTCTTTGTGAAATCCATAAAACAAAGCTTTGCAAACATGACCCGTTTGAGATCAATCCTATCATCGTCCAAAACTTTTGCAACAGCATTAGTTTTACTAACTGAAACAATCCTGAGTCAACATATTACACAACTCTAAATATTTTTTTTATTGTAAAAATCTTAGCAAGCACAAAACTGCACCCCTTCATTCAAATGTTTAGTTTGCATGCAGCTGATGTACATTTTGCTCCAGACAAAAAAGCAGTTTTTTGGAAACAGTAACACATAAAACAGTATTGGTATGTTTTTAAAGGATAACATTATTTGGTTGACGTACATACCAGGGTCTGCCTTTCATTTCCAGTGAGTTCATCGGCCCTAGAAAAGGTTTACAGGATTACAGCCAAAGGCTGCCAGTATGCTGCAGCCCTAGTCTTGTCTGTCACCACCAGCATCATTACATTAATAATCACTCAAGGGGAGGAAATCATTTACCACTAATACACAACTCTCCTTAGGTTACTGGGCAAACATACCTTAGTTTTGCTGTCCACCCATGTGCACACAAGGGATATGTGGGAGGTCTTTGATGAAATAAAGTTAACAAAAGGCAGACCAAAACAAACAGAAGGTGCAATGTAAACTGTCCATAGCTCAATGCACAACCGTTAATTAGTAGGGGTGAGTCCGGATATTCAAGTAAATCGAGTATTCTAAACAAAAATACTACTTGAATACTTTGATCAAGTTTCAAAATACTCATTTCTAAAACAAATGAAAAAATGTGCAAACTTGGCATGGTATTTTTGACAGAGGAGGAAGTTAAAAGTGATTAGCCACTACAACTGTCACCTCACTGATAATTGACAGGGAGGCAGGTGCTATTCATTACCTAGCTCTGCTATTGGCTAAGGGATTACCTGAGCAATGAAAATGGCATCTTAAAAAAAAAAGGAAGTATTTTGAAAAAAGACCACCATGCAATGTAATCTCTGCAGCACAAGTATTTCGGGCCTTATTTACAAAAGGGCAATCAATTTGGAGTTGGCACGCACTTAAAGTAGCAAGCCTTACTGCCCCATTTACTAACAGAGAATGCATTAATTTACACGCACAGTATTTGGCTAATTTACATACCATACCGTGCACGCTACATGTACTGTGAGCGATAATGTAATGTGCATGATAATGTCAAAGACTTACCCATGACCACTGTGATATCAAAAGCCCCAGCAGTCCTGGCGTATCTTTTGGTCAGTAGCTTATTGTGAAGGTGGAGGTGGCTAACACTGCCCGAAAATGAGCGATCAACAGACACAGCACTCAGCAGGGGACAGGCAGAGGCAACGTAAAGTGAAACAGCGCTGCTTACCTTTTAATTTTAACATGTATTCCTTTTCTGATGTTATGTAAAAAAATAAAAAGCCTTTTTTCCTTTCTCCTTTAATGCGTATACAATAAAAGTCATGTTGTGTAATGGCATATTTTTCTTTTTGTTCTGCTTACTCGAGAAATACTGATTGATAAATCACAGTTTATTAAACAGGTTGCAGTTCAAGCTCAAAGACATTGTTTAAAATAAATAATTAATACTCTAAAAGCAGGGGTGTCAAACATACGGCCCGCTGGGCAATTTTTGGCGGCCCACCCATTACTTTATAAAATTGCACTGATGTACTGTATCATTTTGGAATTACAGTGCAGTCTGCTTATAAGAAATCACAGCCGTCCCAGGTGTTTTGATTCTTATAAGCGGATGATTCTTAAAAGCTGACCGA
The DNA here is from genome assembly GCA_030684275.1 of Acipenser oxyrinchus oxyrinchus. NCBI lineage: Eukaryota > Metazoa > Chordata > Actinopteri > Acipenseriformes > Acipenseridae > Acipenser > Acipenser oxyrinchus. Next base: position 34,345,111 of record CM060248.1, on the reverse strand, counting down.
TATGATTACTGTGGTAAACTTAGTATGAGAATGATAAGAGCTTGTTCTCTGGCTGCAGTGTAATGGGTTGACCACTAGATGTCACGAGTTCCTGCATGTATGCACGTCCACGAAAAATGCACAGCTGCTTTTCCTTAACGAATTATGGATAATAGTCAAAAAACATACCTGCACAATGCAGTGGCACAGTCACGTTTGATTACAAACAATGCAGTGTTTCCTGCATCGTTGCACTATCCACGCTGCGTACGTGCCTAATCACGCGAGATGTGATCAAATTAAAATTCAAAAACAGCTTTATTGGCTGTACACATCAATGCACTTGATCAAGTACCGTATTACATGTAGTCAGTTTGCCCCGAAATGATTCTTATAAGCGGATTGCTTGATTCTTACAAGTGGATTATTTTACATTGGTTAGTATAGGAATGATTTGGTCCCAGTGGTTTTGATCACTATATGCAGTTGATTCTTATATCAGTGATTCTTACAAACAAACTGCACTGTATTTAAAACCACCCACCTCTTTACTATAATACGTATATTCAACATGTGCATTTTGCATAGTATGAGTGACATTCCCGTTAAGCCAATCACAGCTCACAGAGGTAGAAAAATAGCCAATCAAACAGCGATGCGAAGGCTTGTTTAAACAATTTATTTTACTTTGTGTAAAATTTTAAATCAGTAGCGAAAAAGTAATTGGAGATGTCACGGAAGCAAAAGGTGGACAGAGGTGGAACACAGAGGACTCCAAAATCGTTAGCCAGGTGATTATTTTTTCACTGAATAATTGACGACAAGGCAACAGGTCTGATTTGCAGTTCAACGGTTGCAGTTATGAAACATTATACCATACAACGTCACTATGATACGCTGCACAAAGCAACGTATTTTGAGTTTACTGGAAATTAAAGATGCTATGGAGTCTCAACGAAAGGGAATGACTTTAATTTCAAGAAGCTATGGAAAGTGCAGAATTACCTTGGAAGAAACTGGTAGGATTACAACAGAGGGTGTTCCATATATGAGTAAAAGTCTGGACTGGCAAGCAGAGTGCTGGAAAAAAATTAAAGAAATGCAGAAGTACCCATTTTTTTACACTGGATTCTGCATCAACAGGCATTATGTGGAGAAGTTGCAGAATTAGAGCAGGTAATGAGCTTTGTTATAAAGTGTGCGATAAAGTCGTCAAGTGTCCAGACAGAAGACATAAAAAGGTACATTTCAAAGTGGTACTGTTTACTATTTCACATTTTCATAGCTTTTTTTTTAAGTGCTGTTAAAAACGTTATATTTTGGAAAATAAGTTAGATATTGAGACTTAACATTATATATATGTATTTTTTTTTTTGCTTTTTGAGATTTTCATTGTGATAGTCAGCACTCACATATCCGACCCTATAAAAATTTGACTTCAGTGACGCTTAAACGAGTGTGATGCGTATCTGCTTATTAATGGATAAACAAGTAAACTAACATTGAAGAGATGGGCTTGTATCAGAAAACTGGTGCCGGAGTCAGAAATCGCGTGTGACGGGCAAGTGCATTAATTATATATATATATATATATATATATATATATATATATATATATATATATATATATATATACAGTACTGTGCAAAAGTTTTAGGCAGGTGTGAAAAAATGCTGTAAAGTAAGAATGCTTTCAAAAATAGACATGTTAATAGATTATATTTATCAATTAACTAAATGCAAAGTGAGTGAACAGAAGAAAAATCTAAATCAAATCAAATCCATATTTGGTGTGACCACCCTTTGCCTTCAAAACAGCATCAAGCATCAATACTTCTAGGTACACTTGCACACAGTTTTTGAAGGAACTCGGCAGGTAGGTTGGCCCAAACATCTTGGAGAACTAACCACAGTTATTCTGTGGATTTAGGCAGCCCCAGTTGCTTCTCTCTCTTCATGTAATCCCAGACAGACTCGATGATGTTGAGATCAGGGCTCTGTGGGGGCCATATCATCACTTCCAGGACTCCTTGTTCTTCTTTACGCTGAAGATAGTTCTTAATGACTTTCGCTGTATGTTTGGGGTCGTTGTCATGCTGCAGAATAAATTTGGGGCCAATCAGATGCCTCCCTGATGGTATTGCATGATGGATAAGTATCTGCCTGTACTTCTCAGCATTGAGGAGACCATTAATTCTGACCAAATCCCCAACTCCATTTGCAGAAATGCAGCCCCAAACTTGCAAGGAACCTCCACCATGCTTCACTGTTGCCTGCAGACACTCATTCGTGTACGCTCTCCAGCCCTTCGCGAACAAACTGCCTTCTGCTACAGCCAAATATTTCAAATTTTGACTCATCAGTCCAGAGCACCTGCTGCCATTTTTCTGCACCCCAGTTCCTGTGTTTTCGTGCATAGTTGAGTCGCTTGGCCTTGTTTCCACGCCGGAGGTATGGCTTTTGGCCGCAAGTCTTCCATGAAGGCCACTTCTGACCAGACTTCTCCGACAGTAGATGGGTGTACCAGGGCCCCACTGTTTTCTGCCAGTTCTGAGCTGATGGCACTGCTGGACATCTTCCTATTGTGAAGGGAAGTAAGCATGATGTGTCTTTCATCTGCTGCAGTAAGTTTCCTTGGCCGACCACTCGCTCTCGTTCCTCAGCGTTGCCCGTTTCTTTGTGCTTCTTCAAAGAGCTTGGACAGCACATCTGGAAACCCCTGTCTGCCTTGAAATTTCTGCCTGGGAGAGACCTTGCTGATGCAGTATAACTACCTTGTGACTTGTTGCTGTGCTCAGTCTTACCATGGTGTATGACTTTTGACAGTAAACTGTCTTCAGCAACCTCACCTTGTTAGCTGAGTTTGGCTGTTCCTCACCCAGTTTTATTCCTCCTACACAGCTGTTTCTGTTTCAGTTAATGATTGTGTTTCAACCTACATATTGAATTGATGATCATTAGCACCCGTTTGGTATAATTGTTTAATCATACACCTGACTATATGCCTACAAAATCCCTGACTTTGTGCAAGTGTACCTAGAAGAATTGATGCTGTTTTGAAGGCAAAGGGTGGTCACACCAAATATGGATTTGATTTAGATTTTTCTTCTGTTCACTCACTTTGCATTTAGTTAATTGATAAATATAATCCATTAACATGTCTATTTTTGAAAGCATTCTTACTTTACAGCATTTTTTCACACCTGCCTAAAACTTTTGCACAGTACTGTATATATATATATATATATATATATATATATATATATATATATATATATATATATATATAATGGGGATTGATTGACTGACTGAGTATCTGTATCTGAGTGTCGTATATCCGAGTGCTGACTGCATTGAGTTTTTTTGTCAGTGTTCTAGGAAAGCTGCTTCTAGCTAATGTGTTTTGTGTAAAGTACTATATTGGCTTACATACAATTTATATAGACATTTTCACGTACATTACGATGTGTGTATATATATACACACACACACACACACACACACACAGTGCCGTGAAAAAGTATTTGCCCCCAGTCTAATTTTCTGCATTGTTGCACATTTTTCACATTGTATTTGGTCAGATTTTTTTTTGTGGGTTGTAGTAGTATATAGAGGGAGTCTGAGAGAAAAAATGACACCAAAGTTTGGTGCTTCTTTCATTTGTTTGGTGTGCAAGGTAATCAAACATGCAATCTTCAGGTGTGAAAAGTTATTGCCCCCCAGTTAACTCAACCCAATTAAAGGGATAATTAGGGTCAGCTGTTTGAGTACTTTGGTTAACAACCAGGCCTGATTTGGGCCAGTCCTGCCCAATATAGATCTGACTAACTTTGGCCCTTACCATCAGAGTGAAGTTGTCAGCACACAGGTTCTAGAGGCACATCATGCCACAAACAAATTCCTGAAGACCTCCAGAAAAAAAGCTGTTGATGCCTATCAGTCTGGAAAGGGTTACAAAGCCATTTCTAAGGCTCTGGGGCTCCACCGAACCACAGTCAGAGCCATATTGTCCAAATGGAGAAAGTTTGGGACAATAGTGAATCTTCCCAGGAGTGGCCGTCCTGCCAAAATCTCTCCAAGAGCAAGGCGTAAAATCGTCTAGGAAGTCACAAACAACCCAAGGACAACATCCAGGGATCGGCAGGCCTCTCTCGCCTCGGCTAAGGTCAGGGTTCATGACTCCACCATCAGAAAGACACTGGGCAAAAATGGGATTCATGGCAGAGTAGCAAGGCGGAAACCATTGCTCACTAATAAGAACATGAATGCTCATCTCAAGTTTGCCAAGAAGCACCTGGATGATCCTCAAGACTTCTGGAACAATGTTCTATGGACAGATGAGTCAAAAGTGGAACTTTTTGGTCGACATGGGCCCCGTTATGTCTGGCGAAAACCAAACACTGCATTCCACAGTAAGAACCTCATACCAACGGTCAAGCATGGTGGTGGTAGTGTCATGGTTTGGGGATGCTTTGCTGCATCAGGACCTGGACGCCTTGCCGTCATTGAAGGAACCATGAATTCTGCTCTGTATCAGAGAATTCTACAGGAGAATGTCAGGCCATCCGTCCGTGAGCTGAAGCTGAAGCACAGCTGGGTCATGCAGCAAGACAATGATTCGAAAAACACAAGCAAGTCTACATCAGAATGGTTGAAGAACAAGAAATTTAAAGTTTTGGAATGGCCTAGTCAAAGTCCAGACATAAACCCCACTGAGATGTTGTGGCAGGACCTGAATCGAGCAGTTCATGCTCGAAAACCCACAAATGTCATCGAGTTGAAGCGGTTCTGCATGGAGGAGTGGGCCAGAATTCCTCCACGGCTTTGTGAGAGACTAATCAATAACTACAGGAAGCGTTTGGTTGCAGTTATTGCTGCTAAAGGTGGCGTAACCAGTTATTGAGTCTAAGGGGGCGATTACTTTTTCACACGGGGGCATTGGGTGTTGCATAACTTTCTTTAATGAAATATGTATCAAACTTTTGTGTTATTTGTTCACTCAGGGTCCCTTTTATCTAATATTAGGTTTTGGTTGAAGATCTGATAACGTTCAGTGTCAAAAATATGCAAAAATGCAGAAAATCAGACGGGGCAAATACTTTTTCACGGCACTGTATTATGGTGCAGCCCACCAAGTGAACAGTCTTAAATAGCCCTTGCTGCCAGATTTTTCTGTTCAAAACTAATTTTCATAACCGTTTTCGTAATTCAGCAAGATGTATTTAGTTTGTGTTTACAAATTTGTTGAACTGAATGAATCAAATTAAATCGAGTCAGTAAAAAGAATCGAACTGCACATAACTACTTTAAAGGCCAGAAAAATAGGTTTACATAGCACGCCCATCAGTGGTTAAAGGCCTGGTCGCCAAACAAACTAATTATCGCTCACTTTAATGTGCACAATACAATTATTGCCCTTTACTAAATACGGTCTGAATGAAGCTCATCTCATTATTCAGAATGGGGTGCCCCATTTAAATACACTGTCATGCATTGCCATACAAATCAAATATTCATTCTGATTACCATAGTGTGGCACAATAAAATTGCAACAGTAAATATGGAAATCATTAACGTGCCCAGTAGTTGCAATGATAGTGCACCATAAAGTTTAGCGCCATTTTGTAAATGAGGCCCTCTGTATTGTAAATCAAGGAGTTAAATGCTCAGTCATCTAAAATGCAAGCACCCATCTGCTACTTTGGAAGAAAACACAGAATGTGGCAAAAAACAAACAAGCATTGCATCTTTTACCGTGCGCAGTGGTTGGCGTTAAAAGTTGTTAAAAGTTAACTTTTATTTTGGATTTTGACTGCAAACTACCCAGGCGATGTTAAGCCTTTGTTTGAGTTGTGCTGATATTGGTCTCCTACTGATATCGGCTTGATTCCGGAATCAGACTATTCGAAATTCCCACCCCTTGTAATTAGAGGTGTGCAGAAAATACAAATTGGACTCCCTTTACAAAATGTGGACACCGGGTGGCACTGTGTGCCAAGTTAAAATCCTGATCCCTATAAAGCTATTACAAGTGAATTTAGTATTAGGAAATGAAGAATCTTTACATTTACTTGTATTTGCAGTTAGTGGCCCCATAGTTGGATTACAAATAATAAATTAGTACTTGTGGTGAATAAGTGAAGTTCCCATCAGAACCGACAATAAAAATCTACTTGGGGATTGTGAATTAACACTTTTAATGCCAATACCAAATTATTCAAATACAAAAACATGTTAAGGGAGAGTACATAGTATCAATTATGTTAATAAAGGCTCACTGTCAAGCTCTAACTAAAGAAATATGAATAATAAAATGAACAGTTTGAAATTCTGAATTGGTTTATTTCAAAACATTGAGTTTTGCCATCCTTGAGGTGGAAAAGACATTTCTAATGTCTACTTAAGATAAAACACAACTCACAAATTGTATTTAAAGTGTGGCAGATTTCACATATAAAAGTTTGCTGACATACATCTTCTTAAGTCATGTGTGTTTACTTTAAAGTGAATAATTGTAAATTCTATAGACAGCTTCAGTGAATTATGTGCAATTAATCTATGAGAAGCATATCTGTTATGACTACATTTACAACATTCTTAAACTTGTAAAAATGACAAAGATTCAATCTGAACAGTATCACACATTAAGAGGCTATCAGCACAATGTGATGCACACTTGTTAAATGTGTGCTCGCTCTTTTTTTTTGTGCGTCTCTGATCTTTCACTATTAGTCTATGAAAGGGGTCAGAAAAATGTATGAACTTCACCATGATCTCATCAAAAGGGTCTAAATTTGTCATATTTCATTCCAGGATCTAAACTAAATGTCCTCCCCAATTCAGGGTGTCTGGTATCCCCAACTACATGCTTTAGTGCAATTTCTTCTTCTGTCTGGAAATTGTATAGTTTATCAAGGTCAGGGATTCAATGAAGCCTGAAAATCTTAAAATTCACATAAAACCCTGCAGGGGTCTATGACAAAAGGTTGGAGAATAATACAGGAACTAATGAGGAATAAACCACCAAAGTGTCTTAACTTACTCTCAAACTGCATCTGTCCATTCTAAAATTCATTTATTTAATATCGCTAAAACTGTAGTGATTAGGAATTGTCGGCAAAATCAACATTGATAAATTAGATCTTTCTCAAAGTATTATGAGGTTAACAAAGTTAAATATGTAATTGAGTTTAAATACATTATTATCTTTTCGTTTTGTTCAGCCAGCTCCCCTTAACAAGCATGCATGAAAATTGCTAAAGCAAATTAAGTTTATATATTACATCTTTTAAAAAAAATCTGCATCAAATGACCCGAATGATAATTGAATCTCCCATATCTTATTCAGAATTGATTATCAACTGGACACTGATTATTTCCAACTACTGTATCGTATTTAATCAACTGTAAATTGAAATAAACCACCACCAAACCGTTTACAAAATGATTGATAGATAATGTTTACTACTTGTGGCACCATTTATTTATTTATTTATTTTTTTAAATCGGTGCAGATTTTTTAAAAGACACCATTTAAGATGAGCTTCTTATGGATGAAACGTGATAACTTGATCAACCCATACATGTATTTGAACTGTCCAGTCCTGCAATAAAGCAGATTTTGTTTGGTTATTTTGTCTCCAGATAAAACAGGACCTTGTCAATTTAGTGAAGTACAAGATAAACAAGCCTGACCTTAATCCCGTTAAACATCTCATCAACAACGCAGACTGACACGTTCAGACAATGGCTGCTCATTCCCATAAACACTTTAAAAATAAAGGACTGCTGGTTAGCCCTCACTTAAAGTGTAGCAGCCCTGGGGGGTAAAGAACTAGAAGGGCATAAACCATTTGCAATTTTTTATTCTACAAGGTTCATGTAAAGATTAAACAGAGTAGGCAAAATGCATACTCTTAACTTTCAATCTACTTGAAAAAAAACAGGAGACCATCCAAAAGGAACATTCTAACATGATCAATACTGTGTAGGACATATGAGATATAGGGGTAGATGTTCTAAAGTGTTGCGTCTGTCGCAATCGTTGCAAACCAGAAGGAAGTGTAGCGTGAAATGTACTAAACTAACACAACGCTGTTAGCATCATTTTAACGAATGCTTGTGTGTTGCCAGTTGTGCTCAATGTATTTGAGACAAACACCCAAGTACTTAAATTTCACTAAAGTCAGGGTGTACTTACAAGCCTTGAAAACAAATTTGACATTTCTGGTTTTCCCAGCGTGTTGGGAGTAATAGACTGCACACATGTGCCACTAACCCCTCCAGCTCATTCCGAGCATCTGTATAGGACCATGATCTATTGCGTGTTAACTGTCTAGGCTACTAAGTAGACCAAGTTAAAAATAATAATTAAAATAAAAAAATAAAAAATAATCATTTAGTTTCAATTTAAAATAATCTTTTGTTCGCATTGTACACTAATGCATACAATGGAGCATGATTTATTTTGTGTTACCAGTAGGCTAAAGTACAAAAAAAGTGTACAAGGTATTTATTTGATTTCACTATTGTACTGTATACTGTATAGGCCTACTGTACAGATTTATAGCTTTACATAATGTAATGTGTAGCTTTCCCAAAACACATTAGTGTTATTTCAGCGCAATGATTTATATTTAAAATAGATCAAGAACTGTAAATATATGTGTGTGCGACTTTATTGTATTGTTTTTAAACCTGACATCCCCTTATGTTGGACAAACATGTCTGGTTTAGCGAGGGGCTACTGTATGAAAAGCTTTTTGGGGATGAAGGTTGGGGCTCCACTATAGAATCTGATGGGATTAAACTGCCTTTCATTTTTTTACATACATAACAGAATTAAAATAGGTAAAATGAAGACGGAACAGAATGCATTGTACAGATGATGTTTACATTTAACAAAATCAATGTTATTTTGATTCTTGCACCCTTGCATGTAGAGACGTTATCCTTCGGGCAGGCTCTGCTGCAGCAAACCACAACTCAACTGTCGCTATTTTATTTGAAAAAAATGTCGCACAACTCTCGCTAGAGATCTAAGATGATGCAAATAATACTTAAATTAGTATATTGCGGCTCTCTTCATTAACACATTTTTTCTTAGTACATAGGACAAAATGTGCACTTGGCAAATTGTCATAACGAAAATGCAAATTGCGGTATCTTTGCGCTACGACTGGCCCATCTTAGTACATCTAGCCCATAGTCTTTGTAACTCATGGCTGGGACAAACACGGGATTTTCATGTTCGGATATTCGCTCAATTTAAATATTTGTTTGAATATTTGTTTGTTTTTCAAAAAGTAATAAGCCATTATATTACTCTGAACGCAGGCAGAGACAGCATAGCAGCAGGGCCATGGCCCCTGTGTGTGTGCCTATTTTACTGCAAGACCTAACAATATGTAGCACGTTATAATAGAAAAATATCCCAGGAGTAAATAATAAGTTGTGTAGGACTAAAAGCCCTTGCACACCAGACACGACGCGAAGAGCAACACGACAAAGCGACGCAAGAAAATCAATAAAACCTATGCTTTTCAATAGCACCCTTCACACCAAAGACGACACGACAAGCGACGTCAACGCAACACAAATTCCAACACGAGCAATGAAAAAAAATAGAACCTGGTCCTATTTTTGCGAATTTGTCACGTGACAACTACACAGCTAAGCAATCAGAGAACAGCTTCAAGTCATGTGGTTTGAAATCAAGCCCTGTTTCATTTTCACTCAAAATGGAGGAGAAGATCATACTTGCAGTACCTAATTTCCCTGACCTTTTCTGACAAGAGTCAAAGCAATTATTTTTGTGTAAGTGTGGGCCAACAATCTGCAACAGGTCTTCAAATTGGGTTGTCGACATACGAAAGTACTGTCTGAATCTGACACCATCTAATTTTAATTCTTGGACTAATTTATGGAATTCACCTATAGCTGACCTTTTTCTTAGGATTTCGTGCACCCAAATCCGTAGCTTTTGATGCTTTTGACATCTGCGGATTAACAGCAGTAATAATAAGAGGTCTTCCTCTTCTCAATCAGCCATTTTCTATTGCGTTTGTTTGTTAGTAATCATAATTTCTGTAAGATTTGGCAAATTTCCAGCTGTCGCGTCGTGTCTGTGATTGCTTCTGGTGTGCACGGTGTTTTCATAGCGAATTTGTCGTGTCACCCCAGTAAAAATCGCATCGCGTTTGGTGTGTGAAGGCCTTTACTTTACCCCAGTGAATTAACTACAAAACAAAGAATGCCAACGTTGTTTTGTTTATTCCCGAAATAAATAGTACATATTTATTTTTTCTTTCATTCCCTGTTTATAGACACTTTTTCATAAACTAATAACACAAGGTTTACTTGTGCCTTTTTGTAGCTGAACAAGCAAAAAATGTGAAAATGGCGCTGTAAAATTAAGGTGAAAAAAAACTCACTGTTTTGCTTCTCGTTTATTACATTCCACATAACAGAGAGCCACAACAGAAAATATATAATGTCAGGGCTAGAAGATAACTTTTTATGGCATTAGTGAGGATTTGCTACCTGCCTGGAAAGTAGGTAGCAAAATGGTCTTATTGGGTAGCAGTTTATTCAACTAATAATTATATATAAAAAATAATTTTAAAAATACAAGGCAGCACAGTTGTCGCTGTCCACCAAGTCAACAGTACGAAGGTCACTCTTGAAATCAAGACTTAAAGGATGTGTTGCAGTAAAAACACCTCTGTTAAGAAAGGGGAACAAGACTAAAAGGCTAAAATATGCACAAGAACACAGAAATCAGACTATGGAACAATGGTCAATGGTGCTTTAGGCTGCTGATGGATGGACAACAACATCTGTGCCTTCTGCCAGTTCTGTTGTCAATTCAACACTTGTCTTCTTTCTATTCCTTAAGGATATTATCTTCAAGTATTGCTCATCCTTCTTAGACAGCTTTTGGGGTCTTCCAGTGCTGGGTTTGTCAATTACAGATGATGTTTCTGTGTACTTGTTGATGATGCTTCTGATACCTCACTTGGAAAATCGAGTGATGCAAGCTATTTCACACAATGTTTTTCCTTCTTTATGCAAGTCAAGGTTGTTATAATAGTAAAAAACACTAGAAGAGGCTTTGAGTAAATTATTGATGCATAGGATGGATACTAATTAAAGATCATTGATGAAACACACGCAAATGCTGAATGTGATGTGTAGTCCAGTATACCATAACCCTGGTTCCCTGAAATAGAAATGTAGCCATTATTGAATGGGTATTTACTTCCTAAAGACTCGGAATCCTGAATACTTTATATCAAAGCTGCTCCTTTGATCCTGTGACGCAGTCATGACACTGCCCCCGAGGGATCAAAAGGGCTGCAGTCACAGATCTCATTTTCATTTTGCCTTCAAGCCTGCTGCGAATAATGGACACACTGATCTTGAAGGGTAATGGTTACATTTCTACTTCAGGGATCCAGGGTTATGATAACCTAACGTTCCCAAGGATAAAATATAACCATTACTGAAAGGGCGAGTATACTCAAGCTGTTGCAAGGGCATGATTGCAAAATGACCAGAATTCTACAAGGCTAAGCAGAGAGGCTGCCTTGTGCGTCACCTTTTGGTACCCCAGTAACAAGTAGCTAGGGTGAAAAAATTGAGGGTGAATTTCACCTCTATGCCTGAGTTGTACGGGTTGACTGGGAAGCCGCCTTTAATGTCCAAAACCAGGGTTTCGCAGTATGGGGCTATTAAGAGCACCTTAGCCCGGTCCTGCCTGATTTTCAGACACAGCGGGAGCAATGCGAGCGGTGGGAAGGCGTATAACAGATGCCGACTACTGGTTCCCCGCCTCCTATTACGGAGAACCAGAGGGGACAGCAGGTTGGATTTCTGGGAGGTAAAGAGGTTTATCTCTGCTCTCCCGAACCTCACCCAGATGAGGCTCACCACATCGGGGTGAAGTCTCTGCTCTGACCTGCTGAGGACTTTCCTTGAAAGGGGTTCCGCAGCCCATTTCATCAGGATGTTCTTGTGCGTCCACAGAAAAAGCTTGCGAGCCACGCGACCGCAGGCCACCCTCGAACCTCCTGCAAAAATGTCTGCAAGGCCAGATAAACTGCCTGCAGCTCTAAATGATGTACTGTAGGTATTTGGGGGGTTCCACACACCTTGCATGCCCTGGCCATTTCACACAGCACCCCAGCCAAGGCTCCCCGACCTCCCTTCTGGTGACCCTGCCCAGAATTACGCCTTTCCACATAGAGTGCCCTTAGACAGAGGTGGGACACTGTCAATAGGCGATCGCAGTTCAATGTGGGCTGGAAAACCCAGTGATTGAATCAGGCCTGCAGCAGGCCCATATGCAAGAGACCCAATGGATGGGTCTGGGAAACTGCTGCTGCCATCAGGCCCAGAAGTTTCTGGAACGTCATTACATTTCGTGCTCTGTTGAGTTGAAAGCACTCCAAACAGGAGTCTATTCTTTGAGCTCTGCCGTCCAACAGTGGAGTCCAAGCTCACTCCGAGATAGAAGGCTGTCTGGAAAGGTGTGAGCTGGCTCATCACATGACTCACTGTAAGGCCGAACCGTTTAAGGCAGTCGCTGACAAGTTCCGTGTGGGCCTCTGCCTGAGCTGAAGACACTGTTGCCTTTGAGTCTGAATGGGGCCAAAATAGCTTCCATGCACTTCGAGAAGGAACGTGGAGCTAGCGAGAGGCCAAATGGCAAGACACGGAACTCGTACGTGGTTCCCTGAAAGGTGAACCATAGGTACTTCCTGTGCACTGGTTTTATGGTGATGTGGAAATAAGCATCCTTGAGGTCCATCGTGGTGAACCAGTTGCCTGGCCCAATTGACTGCAGCAGCCGTTGCATTGTCAACATCTTGAACCACCTTCGGCCCAGATACAGGTTGACCTGTCTGAGGTCGAGTATCAGTCTGAGGTCACCATCCCACTTCGGAACTAGGAAGTACCTGGAGTAGTACCTTTCCTTCAACTCAATGGGGTCTACCATGCAAATAGCCCGTTTTTGCAGCAGAGCTGTCACCTCCTGAGACACCGCAGTGGTGTCTTGTGGGTCTGTGACAAACGCTGTAGTCACGCCCCAAAAGGGAGGGGGACCGCGCTTGAATCGTAGCGAACAGTCAGTCTGAAAGGTAGTAACCACCCAGATGTCCGTGGTGCACGGACACCAACAGTCCAGATGGCTCCCTGTGGCAGCAAACTCCTAGGGCTGCTGTTTTGTCTGTGGCTTAGCCTGAGTCTTCTTTTGCACAGGGTGGCAAAAACTATTATGGCCTCCGCGGTGAGAAGCCGCGGGTCGGTCCCGAGCATTGCCTCAGTGGCAGAGGGTGCAGCCAACTGTGCTGGTTTTTGGGGCTGTTGGGCCTTAGGGCACCAGCTTGCTGCTGATTTACATGCCAGAGTTGATTGCTTGGAAAGCAGGCGAACCAGCTCCTTAGTGGATTTCCGTGAGCGGTGACAGCGCTGCAGCATCTCGTCCACCGTGGGACGATGCCTATGCCTTGGAGTGGCCGGGATGTCCAACAGCGGTGCTTTGTCACCGTCAGGCACCCGTGCCCGGGAAAGCGGGTGGACTTAACACTGGGTCGGTACCGGTGCAGTAGTCTTTGTCCCGATTTGGTACCGTGTTGGGATCGGTTCAGTACGGGTCGCATATACTGGTCGGTTCTTCACCGGGTACCGGTACAGTAACGTCGGTCCCGGTTCAGTATCGGGTCAGGAAGCAGCTTTGGTATAAAGTATTGAGGATTCAGGTCTTTAGTAGTTAAATACCGATTCAGTATATTTTGTACTTGAAAGGAAACTGTTAAATCTGAGCTGACAATATATATTTTTATTCTCCTCTGCTACAAAATGCATGTATTCAACTGGAATAAACAGCAACTCTTGAAATGTAACACCTCAGTGAAGCTTTCTCAGTAAAACAAGGGATATGCTAGAAATCAGAGATTTGTTTTATTATTTATTTGGAGATACAGCATGTAATGTCACTACAGATGTGTAACCAGAAGGTATTGCTATAGAACTTTTTTTTCAACTGAACTTTTATGGTTTGATTGTATACTATCTAGCCTACATGTTTAAACCCTAATTTACCTGTGCTTTTTCTATCTGATTGAGTTAACTACTGCCAACAATAATGTCAAACTTGATAGATCCTGTGTCTGAAAGTAAAATAAAAAAAACTTAATCCATAAAAACATGTACCTTGTGATATTGCAACAAAAAAGAAGGAAAAAACCCCACCTCTTAGATAAATGTGCGAGTACTTCACATTAATTTAAGTACAAGGCTTTGTAACTGCAACAGAAACCAGATTTCTTTCTGCAGACACACAGTTTCCAGATTCTTCCTTTAATGGAAGCAAATTGGTGCTTTAAGATTAAAGCTAACCAAGTTCAATCCTATTTTTCTTCAGATTCTCAGTGTTGTCCTTGGCTAACTTGACGCCAGATGATTTCTACCATATTTTCAATCCTGAACCACTCAGGAATGTGTTACACAAATTACTTAAAATATTAAATGAAATGATCCAAGTGATAACAGTTTTGAAGAGTGAAAAACTTTTTTTATTTTTAACAGAAAAACCAAAAATGACGATTCCTCCGAAAGAATCACATTCTTTCTTGTCATGTTCAGCTTTTAGGGTTAAGGATCTGAATGATGAGTATGGTCTGCTACATCTATTTCTTTTTTTTTTCTTTCTGCACAGCACTATTTTACAAAACATAACTTAACACCTCTAGAAATGTCAGACCTAATGGCTAAAGTGTGTCCATATAATCATACTACATGAGCATCTGCAGATACACTCTTTCTGCAATTTAACATCCATTATCCAAAAATATTAAGCAGGCCTACATTTGTCAGAGCTCTTATGGCTTTTTTCCCCACTGTACAACCGAGCCATGCCAGGTCCGTACTGAGCCCTCACGGTGTGGTTAAGGGGAGCCTGGGTTGTTTTTCTACTGCAGAGCCGAGCCGTGCTACTGACATCACACGCAACGAATTCGGGCATAAACTTTCTCATTTCTGATGCACGACTCCAGATCTTCCTGAACACTTCTATCTGCCCACATAGAAACTGGAGCCTGCACTTCCTCATCGTCACAAGGCTATACTTTTCTCATAACACTTGCTGCCCACCATGTTTGTTGTTTTTCTTTCTGGAGCGTACGGACTGATGCAACGTAATGATGAAAATCCTTAACCCTGCCCCTGGCTCGGCTCGCAGCTGGATTCAGATGTCTTGTGAGGCAGGAGTTTCACGGTTTGGTTCTCACTCGGCTCGACAAATAGCCAGTGGAGAACCACCCGTACCCGTATCTTACCAAGCCATCACAGGTCAGATGTGCCAGTGGAGAAGGGGGATGAGAAACATGAAGTAGACTATTTGCTTTGTGGAGCAATTACACAGAGTAAAACACTAGATTATATTCAATAGCAGGGCCACGACAGATAAAGTAAATGCTTGGGGTGTAAATCATTTACAGTTTAAAACGTTAGTAAAGTGTGAAACGTTTTTAAGTTTGCTTAATCGTTTAAACTTTGTCAAAAATGTGCAGGTCAAATATTAAGAAGCGGGTGTCTGCAAATAACAGCTACTCAGTTTTTTTTTTTTAATACATTTTTTTATTACTTCCTACCTGTGTCGCGTGGCATCATTGTCATTGGATATTCACCTCCCAATGTCCAGCATGCTTTTGGTCACATGACTAGTCTGCTTCTACTAAAGCTTGATCTAGCGTGGAGGAGGTGGGGCCCAGACATGCAAGCGAAATCTTAAGAAATGCGATAAAATTCGGGCTGACAACATAACATGGCTGATCATTGAGACGGTCGCAAATGGCATGCAACCAATTTCAATTGCGGAGGATACCGGATTCAACTTTAATGTCTTTTGTAGAGCCAGATTACAGAAGGCTGTGTTGATTTATTTATTTTTTGCTATTCTGAGACGCAAGCGATGTTATTACAAAAGATTGCTTCCATTTTATGTTTATTTTTTTATTTTATTTTATTTTTTTACTGCTGCCAGTCAGATAAGTACAAACTATTGCTATTAGTAAATTATTACTATTATTTTTAAACTGAATATTGATTCTTTGAATTAACATGCTACTGTACTTGGAATAAAGACTAGTTCTTGTCATTATTACAGTAAGTAGGATAAATTAGTGATTTGGATTTTAGCACTGTTTGAATAATTAGACTGCATAACACTTCTGCATTAATGCAATTAATGCTCGCCCACTAATCAAAACAGACCATTATCGTACCGCCGATGCTATTATTTTTTCATATTGCTTCACAGTTTTTATACATTTATTTATATATAGGGCTTAAATTTAGAAATTGATTTAATTTTTTATTTTTTTTCTGTCAAACAACTTAACAGGCTTTTAAATAGGCCAAGCTTTAATTTTTCACGTACAAACAAGATCGCAACATGTTAACATGCGACTAATCTTTATTAAAGCTATAATGAAAAATAAAGCGTTTTTGCTGGACACATTATTACAATTGTTATGACGAGTAATTGTATTTAAATTAATAAAGGTGAGTCGCTTCAGCATTTAAATGAAAAAAGTAAGACTTACGATTTAAAAGCCCATTTAGTAGTTTCATAAAAAAATGTAAATGAAACCAATTTTACAATTAACACGTTTCTCAGTTGTGATTGAGATACACAAATGGATTAATAGGTATCAATTGCATTTAAGGAGAGTAGAAAAGCTCATATAAAAGACCAATTTATAGACATGTATGTGGTAATTTGTAGAAAGCTATTTATTTTAAAATACTCGGAGCCCTTGCAGCTAACGCACTTCCCCAAGATGTCCGACTTCGTTTTCTCCTGCTGTCGAGACCGCACATCGAGGGGACGCACTACCCCTTACCCAGCGTCTTTTCAAAATGTTTTTATTTTAACGTTTAAACCTGTGGTGCACAACTCAGGTCATGGAGGGCCGGTGTCCCTCCTGGTTATTGTTCTAACCATACCCTAAATTAGTTAATTGGACCAATTAAGCTTCTAATAAGGTCCAATAAAGTACTTTAGGGTGCAGTTGGAATAAAAACCTGCAGAGACACTGGCCCTCCAGGACCGAGTTGTGAACCACTGGTTTAAACTATATAATTTTAAAAGTTTAAACGTTTATTAAATTAAAACGTAATCTAGCACCCCTAGTAAACGCCATACAATATAAAGTTTATTTCACTAAATACTTTTGGCAAACTGTTGCTACAATTCCATATCATACAAAACGTTTCTGATATCTCAATAACTGATCATGAAGACCATGAAGCTCATTTATAACCTCCTGGCACAAGGTAGACTCACTCATTAATCTAGACAAGGAATTCCAGAGCACTGACACAAAAAAAGTACGGCACATTAAAAAATAAACAAGATAAAACAAAATATGACACCATAACTCACAGAGATCAGTGACTTGTCCACAAGTAATCATTAAGAACAAAAAAATAAACAAACACACAGAGGAATTGGCATCACGTCTACGAAAAAGCTTTTACAACTCACATACATTCCTGAAACCTCTTTTCTTGAGGCAACAACTTACAAGACAGAGGTTGAGGGGTTGGACAGAATGAGTCAGACTTGTCAGGGCAGCCCATTTACACAACAGGGTGCTATAGACAGCTATGGTTAATAATGCTAATAATGCTAACAACCAAACCTAACATAAATCGCTTACTACAGTTGCAATACAAATTAGAGCTACATTTATCATAAAAAAGTGAATTACTAGGGCCTCCATACACTATGCACGTGTAAAACTGTATGCTTCTTTCTGATACTCTCTAATTGAAGTGTGAAAGAATGTCGTCCTCACCAAGTTAGATAAATAAAAAAAATAATAATACTGACTGGCAGATGGGGGACCTCCATATACCCTCAAATTCTGATATTATTAACTTACTAGCTAAAGAATGTCTTTAGCAAATTTAATCAATACTCGGTAGTGGTGCAATCGACACCCTCATTTCGTATTCGATTATAGTATAGGCATTTATGAACGATAATCGATGCATTGATTATTTATTTTTCAAAATAAACAAACATTAGTTTTTTTCAACAGAAGATCCAATAACTAAAAACACTGTTGTGCACAACAGTTAAATAAAAAAGTACAACTTACGTTCAAATTAGAACACTTCCAATCATAAAAAAAGAAATACAAAGGACTTTAACAACTGAAAAGAATATGCATGCGTCCGCACCAGATGCCCCTTTAACACTGTGATTATACTAACAAATATTGTAACAGAAGTAATTTCAATCTGAACTATGGTTGTTCATTACTGTTAACATTTTATGTCAAAAAGCAAAGAAAAACATTTGAATTAAATCTCACAAATCCTGAATGTAACCATCGTACTAAATTCAGCTACTTTTTATTTAAAAAAAAAATTTAAAAAAAGTATTGCCTTAATTTTTAAATCACTAAAATGTGAATAGGCCTACTTCTGATTTGGCTTGTCCAACACGAATGTAGAGGCCTAAAGTGTGTATCCTAGCAACGCGCTAATCTACCATACTAGCACTAAAAGAAGCGCACTATCACACACTCACGGTTTTAATGCAAACCAGCAACAGCAGACTTCAAACTGCGCTCTGATTTAATGCATCAATTCACCAATATGTAATCAAAGCTCTGGAAATTTACGGACAGATGACCAATAACTGATGCATCGATTAATTGTTGCACCCCTAATATTCGGTAAGCAGTTCACTAGATATATGGAAAAGTCCAGTGTGACACAATGAAGCTGCCAATTACTGTAAGTTTGTTGGCACGGTCTATCTTTGACTGGCGTTATATAATACAATACTGTTATGGTAAGAAAATCCACTTCACAGGCAGAAAAAAACAACTGGTACTAAAGTAATATGAATAAGGCTCATAAAAAGAGCTGCTGTTGGACAAATGCACAGATGTTTGTACTCAGGGATATCATATGTTGGTGCTTAATGTCATCATTTAAACCTTTACAGCAAACAACACACATAGTTTTAAACAATACTGGAATAAATGGACTAGGAATTATAATGAACATATGAAAGCACAATAACTTACCGAGCTTGCAACTTCTATTTCATAAACCTTCTGGAAAGCCAGGCGGTCAAAGAAAACAAGCGTTCCATTTCCCGCCCCCTTCTTGACAGACGTCCCTGTCATAAGAAGCTTGTCATCTGGACTGAAACAGCAGTCTGTCCTGTGGAAGGATACAATAAAATATGTTCAAATAGTAAAAACAAAAAAAAGGAGGAGGGAATAGTCAGTTTCATTGTGCTTTAAGGGAAGTGTTTTTCAATTTTTTAGTTCAGCTATCATGCTATTTATCTTGATAAACATAAAACACACATCAAAAAAAGAAATAACCAAAATGATCCATAAATATTAAACACTCAGTAGTGCTGAATTTAGAAATACTGAAAGAAACTAGATTTCAATGACAAATATTTGCCAAAAGTTTTGCTTCACATAAAATTTTAGGTGAGACAATTAAAAAAAAAAAGACTATATTAACATAATTTAGTCAAAGAAACTACTAAATTACATCATAAAAGTCTACCGGAGGCCATAATAGTTGAACTGTCCATTCTTTTGCTAAGTAGGGTGCTCCCCCTTTATAAGGTGGCCCTTTATATGGCGGAACAGGTTATAAGGCGGTAAGGTAGTGGCTTTCATTTGCCCCATAATGCCACTAACACTAGTATGCTCGTTAAAAGGCAGAACACAAATAGCACAGTCTCTTAACTATGGCTCACAACTACAGTGTTATAAAGGCGGGGAGCACTGCATATGGAAAACTACAAAGGAGGTATGTGATTCAATATGTTAATCTAACATAATTCAGCAGGTTTCATTCGACTATGAAGCAAATGAGTTAATTCTATAGGGCGATGCAACACTTTTGGTCATAGCTGGCTTTTCAAGTGTACTGAGAACATTTTCCTTTTACATATCAGCAAGAGTACTGAGAACATAAAAACACATGATGCCATTGGTGTGCATGCTGGGAAGTTAAAATGTTAGCAGCCATGGGAAATATCATGTTTTTTTGTGTTCTAATGCTGTTATATTTGGCACATTTTGTGGACAAAATAAATGCACAACACAGGCAAAGGTGACACACTAAGGTGACAGCAAGACGGGAATTGTAGAATATTTCTACACTTGCAGAAAAGGCAACAGAACATTCCCATGCATAAAACCGCCAGGCGAGTGGTTGTACAGTATTTGTTAGCCTATTGCTATATTGCAACTCCACAGCTGACAGCTGACTGTAGCTAATCAATCCATATTATATATATATATATATATATATATATATATATATATATATATATATATATATATATATATATATATATATATATATATATATATATATATACTATCAAAAGTTTTAGGCAGGTGTGAAAAAATGCTGTAAAGTAAGAATGCTTTCAAAAATAGACATGTTAATAGATTATATTTATCAATTAACTAAATGCAAAGTGAGTGAACAGAAGAAAAATCTAAATCAAATCCATATTTGGTGTGACCACCCTTTGCCTTCAAAACAGCATCAAGCATCAATTCTTCTAGGTACACTTGCACACAGTTTTTGAAGGAACTTCGCAGGTAGGTTGGCCCAAACATCTTGGAGAACTAACCACAGTTCTTCTGTGGATTTAGGCAGCCTCAGTTGCTTCTCTCTCTTCATGTAATCCCAGACAGACTCGATGATGTTGAGATCAGGGCTCTGTGGGGGCCATACCATCACTTCCAGGACTCCTTGTTCTTCTTTACGCTGAAGATAGTTCTTAATGACTTTCGCTGTATGTTTGGGGTCGTTGTCATGCTGCAGAATAAATTTGGGGCCAATCAGATGTCTCCCTGATGGTATTGCATGATGGATAAGTATCTGCCTGTACTTCTCAGCATTGAGGAGACCATTAATTCTGACCAAATCCTCAACTCCATTTGCAGAATTGCAGCCCCAAACTTGCAAGGAACCTCCACCATGCTTCACTGTTGCCTGCAGACACTCATTCATGTACCGCTCTCAGCCCTTCGGCTTAACAAACTGCCTTCTGCTACAGCCAAATATTTCAAATTTTGACTCTTCAGTCCAGAGCACCTGCTGCCATTTTTCTGCACCCCAGTTCCTGTGTTTTCGTGCATAGTTGAGTCGCTTGGCCTTGTTTCCACGCCGGAGGTATGGCTTTTGGCCGCAGTCTTCCATGAAGGCCACTTCTGACCAGACTTCTCGGACAGTAGATGGGTGTACCAGGGTCCCACTGTTTTCTGCCAATTCTGAGCTGTTGGCACTGCTGGAGATCTTCCGACAAGTGAAGGGAAGTAAGCATGATGTGTCTTTCATCTGCTGCAGTAAGTTTCCTGGCCGACCACTGCGTCTTACGGTCCTCAACGCGTTCGTTTCTTTGTGCTTCTTCAAAAGAGCTTGGACAGCACATCTGGAAACCCTGTCTGCCTTGAAATTTCTGCCTGGGAGAGACCTTGCTGATGCAGTATAACTACCTTGTGTCTTGTTGCTGTGCTCAATCTTGCCATGGTGTATGACTTTTGACAGTAAACTGTCTTCAGCAACCTCACCTTGTTAGCTGAGTTTGGCTGTTCCTCACCCAGTTTTATTCCTCCTACACAGCTGTTTCTGTTTCAGTTAATGATTGTGTTTCAACCTACATATTGAATTGATGATCATTAGCACCTGTTTGGTATAATTGTTTAATCGCACACCTGACTATATGCCTACAAAATCCCTGACTTTGTGCAAGTGTACCTAGAAGAATTGATGCTGTTTTGAAGGCAAAGGGTGGTCACACCAAATATGGATTTGATGTAGATTTTTCTTCTGTTCACTCACTTTGCATTTAGTTAATTGATAAATATAATCTATTAACATGTATATTTTTGAAAGCATTCTTACTTTTACAGCATTTTTTCACACCTGCCTAAAACTTTTGCACAGTACTGTGTGTGTATATATATATATATATATATATATATATATATATATATATATATATATATATATATATATATATATATATATATTAGACACTTCAAGAGCCTATACAGGCATTTTTTGCATTGAACATTTTAATGCTACAGTGCTAGTTTTGTTGTTTTCACACTGGACACTTCCAATTTATTTTCGCGGGACCGAAAATTTCACGTGTTTATATATATATTTTTTTTAATGCAGCTACTTTTATTCTAGCGTTTTTCACCTACAAATGTGGTTTTTCATGATGTGCTTCTGCACTGCACACTGTAGCTTTAAAATTTAATGTTTGTTTTGTGAACATATTTGAAATGACAAAACAGTGGACATACTGCAGCAACTCTGAATTGTATTTCCGCAGTCAATAAATGTTAACTGCACTTCTTTATTCTTTAGCATGATTGTGTCCTGTGCTCTACCTTTGAATTTTAAGCATGCCTAATTGTAAACATAATCTAATGTTAAAAATGCCTGTAATTTAGCCCCTACCTGACGGAAGCTTTACGCCCCCCGGACGTTGACTCGGCAGAATCCGAGACAGAGAGAGACATTTTTACCAGAGTGCTTCATCAGAGACAAAACCGAACCAGGTAACTACAGACCAATAAGCCTGACTTCTATTATATGTAAACTTATGGAAACTATAATAAGATCCAAAATGGAAAATTACCTATATGGTAACAATATCCTGGGAGACAGTCAGCATGGTTTTAGGAAAGGGAGATCGTGTCTAACTAACCTACTTGACTTTTTTTGAGGATGCAACATTGAAAATGGATAATTGCAAAGCATACGACATGGTTTATTAAGATTTCCAGAAAGCTTTTGACAAAGTCCCGCATAAAAGATTAATTCTCAAACTGAACGCAGTAGGGATTCAAGGAAATGCATGCACATGGATTAGGGAGTGGTTAACATGTAGAAGACAGAAAGTACTGATTACAGGAGAAACCTCAGAATGGAGCGAGGTAACCAGTGGTGTACCACAGGGATCAGTATTAGGTCCTTTGCTATTCCTAATCTACATTAGTGATTTAGATTCTGGTATAGTAAGCAAACTCATTAAATTTGCAGACGACACAAAAATAGGAGGAGTGGCAAACACTGCTGTAGCAGCAAAGGTCATTCAAAATGATCTAGACAGCATTCAGAACTGGGCAGACACATGGCAAATGACATTCAATAGAGAAAAGTGTAAAGAATTGCATGCAGGCAATAAAAATGTGCATTACAAATATCATATGGGAGATACTGAAATTGAAGAAGGGAACTATGAAAAAGACCTAGGAGTTTATGTTGACTCAGAAATGTGGACATGTGGGGGGAAGCTATAAAAAAGGCCAACAAGATGCTCGGATATATTGTGAGGAGTGTTGAATTTAAATCAAGGGAAGTAATGTTAAAACTTTACAATGCATTAGGAAGACCTCACCTAGAATATTGTGTTCAGTTCTGGTCACCTCGTTACAAAAAAGGATATTGCTGCTCTAGAAAGAGTGCAAAGAAGAGCAACCAGAATTATCCCGGGTTTAAAAGGCATGTCATATGCAGACAGGCTAAAAGAATTGAATCTATTCAGTCTTGAACAAAGAACACTATGTGGCGATCTGATTCAAACATTCAAAATCCTAAAAGGTACAGACAATGTCAAGTCAGGGGACTTCTTTGACCTGAAAAAAGAAACAAGGACCAGGGGTCACAAATGTAGATTAGATAAAGGGGCATTCAGAACAGAAAATAGGAGGCACTTTTTTTACACAGAGAATTGTGAGGGTCTGGAACCAACTCCCCAGTAATATTGCTGAAGCTGACACCCTGGGATCCTTCAAGAAGCTGCTTGATGAGATTCTGGGATCAATAAGCTACTAACAACCAAACGAGCAACATGGGCTGAATGGCCTCCTCTCGTTTGTAAACTTTCTTATGTTCTTATGTTCTGATCAACTCCAAGCCTGGAATATTTACCGCTCATGGATTTATGTAGTAACAGCTTTACTTTCATTGTCAACAGACTATGTTTCGATGCAGATTAATTTCAAACCCTGTTCATGGCCTCTTCACAACCGTCTTTTTACATAGAACCATCACATAACCAGTTCAGTCAATTTGCAGCTTCTCTGTTCCTACCATTACCGGTGTTAGTGAAGGAGTTACAGACTGTTCAGATAAGTCAGACGGAGGCAGATCGGTAGCTGGCATTTCTTGACTAAACTCGTTCTATAGGAAATCTGAGTCCAAATCAAAACGACAACAGAAAATTCTTTAAGATATTTAGTTGTTATAAAACAGGTATTGGTGGCAGTATTGTTTGAACTACCGAAGCGCAGCTCCATCCTAAATTTCAGCAGCATGACACTGGACTGGAATGTAAGAAAAGATGCATTCGAAAACAGTGCCGGTAAGCATGTTTTTCACCCAATTTAGGTTGCAAAATACTGAGGTGTGCTTAGCCAATCAGAATGGTGCACTAGCCAGCTATACCACATGGTATAAACTGTTCACTGTTCAATTTCAGTGGCATTCAATTTTTTATTTTTTTTTAAATTATTCAGTCTTATCTCAATTTCATGGATAAATAAAAACAAAAACGAGCGTAAAGCTCAAGTTATGAATCCCCAGATGGAATTACAGCATTACATATTATTTGTCACCTGTTATTTTGTAGAAGTTAAATATAATGTTACTTTTAAACTTTTGATTCTGTGTATAAAACAAACAAACAAACAAATAAACAAAAAAAAACTTTGCCATGTAGCAGTGAGAGCAATATCGTTTCCATATGCAGCAGCGATACAATTATTAATGTACATTACGTAGTGGAGAGCTAATTATAAGGATGCATATTTGTAAAGTTTATTTCTAAAACAATAAAAGCCTGTGGTGCATATTTCAATTATGCCTGGGGCCTGGCCACTTCTGGTTCTTTCTGATTATTTAGTAGTCGGATTCCAGGACACGCCAATGGCACAAGAGGTTAAAAAAACAAGGGAATTAGAATCACATAATGAATGACATTGTTTACTTTTTGTCTAAAACACAGCTGTAATTGCAATACAGTTTATTTTATATCATATTAATAACAATCAATTTGTTGATTAATTGCTTACCCTGATAATAATATTGTATTTGAGTTTCAGAGGATGTCAATGTTGACACTCTGGTTTATAAAAACTTCTTGCACCCACAAGGACGAACCCTATCGGTGTGCCTGTATTTCTGAATGGGAGTTTGATGTGCAGGGGCACAAGGGACAGTGACTAATTTATTTTGGTCTAACCATACTTTAAAATTAAATGGGTGTTAGAACATGTAATATATTCAAGGCTACCAGCTGCCAGGCTAGCTATATATATATATAAATAAAATCAAAAAAAGTACCATTCCAGCTGTAAAGGCACAGAAAAGAAAAAGACGGCAACTCCCAAAAATCCAGATCCACAATCAAGGTTTCAACAAAACGAAGTTTTTATTCTTACAAAAATTAGCAAATTAAGAGAAAAAGAAAAGGATATTTCAGGTACTTAAAGGTGGAATAATTGATTACAAATCAATTATCAGGACGTTTCGGACTACAAGTCCTTCATCGGCTGAATACAAAAAAACAGTGCACTGTGCGTAATTAAAAAAAGAGGTGCACAAAAAACAAATCTTGAAAACTAGCAGAGGATACGTCTAAAAGACCTTGGCTAATTTCCAATGACATGCAAGCAAATATTTTCAAACTGTCAGATTATATGTAAAGTAAATATATGTACAGTGAATTCTCATTAATTTGAATTACAAGGCACCAGCAAAAAAATTTCAGTCATTTGTATTATCAGGAGTTTCAGTGAAATGCATCCTGTCAGTTTTTATTGACGTTACAGTAACACTGAAATCAAATTTAAATTACAGAACAATGAAACATATTATGAGAGAAAGAGAATTTTGTATTTTATTGAGAATACAGTTGGAAGTGAACTTTTAAAAAGTATACATGAATCTGCATGTCACATTCTGATCAAGGGCATCCACAGTTTGCTGTGAAAGTGTTCGCAGTAATCTTAAAATCTGCAACAACATCTTTCTTTTTCTGTACAGTGGTGCATTATCCACGACTTTCAGCGCCTTACGTGTCTGCAAGGATATGATGTGTGAGCACTATGGCAACTCGAAGTACATCATAGGATCTGCAGACTCAAAACAGCACTAAAATACACCATTTCCCAATATCCTTTACACACACTGATGTTAAAACTAGAGTGATTTGTTTTATTTAAATAACATAATTTGCACTAACAAAACATTTATGTTCAATTAATTTGTATATAAGTAGTAATTTATAACAAGTGACTGCTGAACTTGGCCAGGACCATGTAGAAAATGTGTAGTATCAGGAAATTTATCTTATTCAAGTTCGTTTTCACAGGAATGGACTGTATATTAAACATCAGCTGGCATTATGAAAAATTTGCTGTAAATAGCACCATGTTAATTATTATTACTTGTAATTCATATCACTAGCAAACAGATGTGATTTATGTCAAGATTAAAACTCTAACTAATATATATATATATATATATATATATATATATATATATATATATATATATATATAAAGAACACGATATTGAAAAAATATATCCTTGTAATCTTCATGTACATATGTAGGTATGTGTAAAAAATATTTTCCAATAATATATACTTTCCTATATCATGGGTGTACTCCCTGTTCGGCAGCTTAATTTAAAAATGAACCACCGGCATTGGAATTATCGCAACAGGCACAGTACAATGGAGAAGAAATAATACATTCAAAATACTCTCACACACCTTTCACTGCATCAAAAACTTCTGTTGAATTTCTACAATTTTTTTTTTTTTAATTACCTTAGTCCTTCACAATTAAACCAAATGTCTAGAACATTAAGACATGGCCTAGTTTGTGTCATTAAAAAGACAATACTGTAGTCTGCTGGTGAGAAACACAGTTCACTCCTTCAATGGATTGCCAAAACTCCAAAAGGATCACATTGGTTGGTTTTGAAACACAATCATTATCTGATGTTTAGGTTCCTACGGTATGTATAAATTGTTCTAGTGGTTAGCTAACACTGAAAGAGACTAATGACTGTTGTTACTTACATTGGGAAGAAGGAGGATAAACCAGTCGCCACATTGAGCGGCTTCTTAAAGTTTCTCATATCCCATGTTTTAAGTGTGTCATCTCCTATAAATCATAAAAAGACCAAACAGTATTATTAAAGCACAAAAAAGAGATTTTACAAATTCATTAAAAAAAAAGTTTTATCATGCAAAAGACGTCTCTCATATTCACAGCTAAGTATGCAAATCCTGTATTCTGTTAAAGTCAAATATAAATTCTGTTAAAAATGAACTGTAGTATTTGTAAAATCCGTTGACAAAACATCTTTAGAAAGCTTTCTCAATGTCTTTACAAAGTGATTGTAGCTAACAAAATAATGACATTTTCCACACTATAAAGGTCTCAAAGGAGTCGATAATAATTTTAAAACATGGTATCTGCTACTAGGTTAAATAAATATGTCTGCAGGCCTTGCATTCCGCTCGTCTTGCAGTTTCATGAGCCTTCTGTCCTGTTAATAACCAGTCAGCCACTTCCCCTAATAACTGGCATGCCTTGCAGCCAGTAAGCCAGTAAACAAACACTAACCCAAAGGCACTGCAGAGTTAAAATGACATAGGAAGTGCAAGTGTAACAAATATCCTGGAAGACAAGCGAAGTCAAATTGGGAACTTTATTTCAAAATGAAAATACATGTTTGGGATATCATGTTTCTTCCAAAACACATTTGAGATCCATGAAAGTGCACAACAATTAAGACTTAATTAAAAAACAAAAAACTATTGTGTTAGCTACAGCCAGAGGTCTCCAATACATATATAAAGTAACTGTAGAAAAAACATGTAGCCTCAGTCCAAATAGCTATGAGAGCTGAAACAGTACTACATTATAATTAACATAAATGATGTTACAATGCAAATGAAGCAGGTACAAAGTCATTTTTTAAATATGGTATAAGATTTAGAATTTGTCTATTTTTACTGGCAGACCTTTCTTTTTCGCTGGGGAAAATCCAATATGAAAGTTCTCTGCAAACTTAATTTATCTTCTTTATCGTATGCAGCGAAAAAGGCCATATTTCATGGTCAGTCTTGGTAATATTTCATAATTAAGGCTAAATGCTCAATTCTGAAGGGATATATATATATATATATATATATATATATATATATATGAGAGAGAGAGAGAGAGAGAGAGAGAGAGAGAGAGAGAGAGAGTTTTTTTTTTTTAAATGTACACAAAAGTTTAAAAGATTAAAAAATATTTTATTTTCAGGACGTTTTGGGCAAAAACCCTTCTTCAGCTGTTTAAAAAGAAAAGTAAGTTTTCAGCAGTGTGGAGTAGTGGTTAGGGCTCTGGACTCTTGATCAGAGGGTTGTGGGTTCAATCCCAGGTGGGGGGCACTGCTGTTGTACCCTTGAGCAAGGTACTTTACCTATATTGATCCAGTAAAAACCCAACTGTATAAATGGGTAATTGTATGTAAAAATAATGTGAAAAAAAATGATGTAATTGTATGTAAAAAATAACATGATATCTTGTAACAATTGTAAGTTGCGTCTGCTAAGAAATAAAAAAAAATAATAATAAAAATCTTGAGCCATTCTTTAAAATTTTTTTTTTTTAAAAAGGCATAATACCACGGTAGTGACGTCAAAAAGTGATAACAAATATACTTGATCTTTGACCCATTTGACTCCTCGATCCTTTCAATTCAAACACAAAATGTCTCGTTTTCAATCACTCGCCAACACCCACAGTACAGAAATGATCAGCAAAATGAGAATACGTTAAGATACGTTCGTATCTCAGAGAAACGGATAACGTCATAGAACATCTGTACAGCACTGAAACACTATGTTTAAAAAAACTGAACTGTACTGCTGAACCTTGATTTCTTTAATATTAGCATCACAAGGATATCCATGTATTTTAAAAAATAATAGATAGGCCTCCAGTGAGTTACAGGAAAACAATTCCATCTCAGGTTTCTGTGACAGTTTATAAAATTGTAATTTATGATGTCACAGAAACCCTAGATGAAATTATTTTCCTGTAGCTCACTGATGCCCATCTATTATTCTCTCGCTCGTCATTTGCGGGTGACTTGTTTTGTTTCTGGTGAAGTCATTTTATTTTAAAGGACCACATAATACCATAATACCACATAATCAAATGGTAATGTTCTGGCTCCCTGTAAAATGACCCTACACCTGTGTAGGGACTCAAGTAGGATCCTTTAATCTGTAACACAGGGATTTGGAATGGGGGTCTAGATCAGCAAGATATTTTTTAGCATCAGAGTAAGCACTCTTTCATTTGGTTTTACATATATTTTCTTATAGTGTAGAATAGCCAACTTGATTTTGACTATTTTTCTTCAATGTCAGTATAGTCAAATGTATATATTTTATCATAGCTTTAATGCGTCAACACTCGATTAGTGTTCTCAATAGTAAAGCAAAAGAAAACTGCTTTACTGCTTTACTGAAATTGCCACATGTTTTTTGTGTTCCCCATATACAATTGTTCATAAGCATTTGCTGGAAGAAAAATATGTATTCTATTTTTGTTTTTAATGTGACTATTTATTTATTTATTTATTTATTTTAATTTGTAGATTATTATTTTTTCAAATATAAAATACAAGTTGTTTGTTTTTTCTTATTTCACATTTCTACTGGTAAACTGAAAAGGCTTTATGTTCACAAGAGGGGCAATTCACAAATATAGTCTTTATTGAGGTGAATGGAATAAACGTCTGGTTGTTACATGGCTGCCTACAAACTGCATTTGAATAAGACTTTTACTGCATTTTATACATCTGTTTTAGGATCCTAAGTATAAAGAAAATATTAAACAAATATTACAGGCCAAATAAATAAAAAACTCCCATAGATATTCCACATTTCCCACCTGTGTGCCCTTTTCAGTGCAGTATAACAGGGGATTCTGTCTTGCAGTAAAGCATGACTCGCACTGTTTACGCAACTGGAGGCTGTGTGGCAGACTGTGGGAACTCTGGACGTTATCCCATCTTTAAGGGGGGTGACTGGAAGATTTTGCATGGCTGATCTCTTTTTTCCATTACCCTGGCTTACCTCCCCGAGAGGCCAGAACAGTTCCGTCATATGAGAATGTCAGGCAGGACGGATCAGAGCCTGGAACGTGGGCCTGTCTGCAGTGAAACTTTGTGTGCACCTGCAGAGAAAGCAATACATGGGCAAGGTGTGAGGCTCAAGCAATACCAATACTTTACAGTCACAGTTTACACTACATTGAGTTAAAGTTCTGCGATTAAACAAAAAGCTTAACATGGTCAGTAATGTTTTGTGAACATGGCCCATAAAACATGTAAACCTGACCATCCTCTGCTATCCCAGCACAACTAAAACAAACTGTCTTTTTTATTTGTATAGAGCTCTTTTGTTAATGTTAACGGTAAACTGAAAAGTGTCCAATGCAGTCGTGTTTCCATTATTTATTCATACACGCATTAATGTGCAAGTCAAAATATGAAAAGCTACCACATAGAGCCCACTGCAGTTCTTTACAAGTTACTTACACAATACCCTTTAGCATGATAAAACAGTTTTTGTGAATTCTATGGGGTGCACAAAGTTCTTTCTTTCAGCCACAGCCTTGCCTTCCCCAGTGTAATGATCAATCTGATTAACCTATTCACCACCGGGATAAACCACAGCTGGACTTTACAGGAACATTTTATAGCACTGGAGCAAAACCCTGTTTTGCATCAACCACCTATCTGTGGTTAACCCTGTGTTTTTTTTCAATCCATGTGCTGTAAAATATTCCAATAAAATATAGCTGTGGCTTATCCCGGTGTTGGATCCAATGCTAAATTTGATCTTCAGGCACAAGTCAATGTAATATTATAATTCTTTCCTTCTATTCTCCTGTATTAAAGTATTGGCTTGTTAGCGACCCCTGCTGATCAACAGGAAAATGCAACACATTTGCATGCTGCCATTGTTTGCACATTCCCCCCCAAAAAAGAGCCAGGTGGACAGTTTAGGCACTATTAGCGAGGAAAGTCAACACTGCATGTCACAATCATGATTTAAAAAGTTCCTCTGATCACATTTCAGCTTGTTTTGGTTTTGTGCTATTAGAGTGCCTGACCTACTGACATAAAGGGCTGAGTTGAGACACAACTGCTTTTGTTTACTGAGCTTCATCTAGTTCACCACAATTTCTCTTTTCACTAGCCTCAACGTTTGCCTACCTGACTATGGGTTACTTTGATCGCTGTACATCCTGCCGGGATAAGCCACTGCTGGATATTTCAGCATTTTACAGCACAGGAACCACCCAGGATTGCATCAACCATCTTTTGTTATCCTAAGATTACCCTAAAAATGTGGTTAATGCAGGCTTGGTATTGGTTTATCAAATTAACACCATAGTTTCCTCTAAGTTTTACCTTAGAAACGATCGTTCAGCTAATCAGAGCACATGTTTCACCTTCTGTATTCCACAACAAATCGCAGAGAAAACCTGTTCATGACATCAACCATGCCATTCCAGATCAGCACGGTTGACCTCACCTGCTTTAAAAAATAATAACTGAGCAACCTCTTGGAATTCTAGTCTATTCAAAATGGTGACATCACAATCATCAACCTCTTCTTTCTTTTTAATGGAAATTACATTGGACTAAATAAAGATTGGTAATGAGTAAAAAAAAAATATAAAGCTGGAGTTTAACTCTTTAGGGTCCACCCCATGTTAAAAATCCTGCCGACGACCTGGCCCTTTAAATCTTTTTACTCAGGCACTGTAAGCGACAGCCTTGCTGGCGGGGCACGGTTCGAAAGAGAAGACTTGGGGCTTTAAAACATTAAAATATTTGTGTATTTCCAGTATAACAGCCTGTCAGCAGACAGCCATGAATGCAAGTGTTTTGCAATGTTACTGCTGCACTGTATCACTGACGCACCTCGGTGCAGAAAATACAAACATTTTCAGACAAAATCTTTATAAAAGAAGAGAAATGGCAACATCGAAGGCACAAGGACCTATTTTCCGAGATATATATATATATATATATATATATATATATATATATATATATATATATATATATATATATATATATATATATATATACAGTACTGTGCAAAAGTTTTAGGCAGGTGTGAAAAATGCTGTAAAGTAAGAATGCTTTCAAAAATAGACATGTTAATAGATTATATTTATCAATTAACTAAATGCAAAGTGAGTGAACAGAAGAAAAATTAAAATCAAATCCATATTTGGTGTGACAACCCTTTGCCTTCAAAACAGCATCAATTCTTCTAGGTACACTTGCACAAAGTCAGGGATTTTGTAGGCATATAGTCAGGTGTATGATTAAACAATTATACCAAACAGGTGCTAATGATCATCAATTCAATATGTAGGTTGAAACACAATCATGAACTGAAACAGAAACAGCTGTGTAGGAGGAATAAAACTGGGTGAGGAACAGCCAAACTCAGCTAACAAGGTGAGGTTGCTGAAGACAGTTTACTGTCAAAAGTCATACACCATGGCAAGACTGAGCACAGCAACAAGACACAAGGTAGTTATACTGCATCAGCAAGGTCTCTCCCAGGCAGAAATTTCAAGGCAGACAGGAGTTTCCAGATGTGCTGTCCAAGCTCTTTTGAAGAAGCACAAAGAAGCGGGCAGCGTTGAGGACCGTGAAGCGCAGTGGTCGGCCAAGGAAACTTACTGCAGCAGATGAAAGACACATCATGCTTACTTCCCTTCAATCGGAAGATGTCCAGCAGTGCCATCAGCTCAGAACTGGCAGAAAACAGTGGGACCCTGGTACACCCATCTACTGTCTGGAGAAGTCTGGTCAGAAGTGGCCTTCATGGAAGACTTGCGGCCAAAAAGCCATACCTCTGGCGTGGAAACAAGGCCAAGCAACAACTATGCGAAAACACAGGAACTGGGGTGAAGAAAAATGGCAGCAGGTGCTCTGGACTGATGAGTCAAAATTTGAAATATTTGGCTGTAGCAGAAGGCAGTTTGTTAGCGAAGGGCTGGAGGCGGTACACGAATGAGTGTCTGCAGGCAACAGTGAAGCATGGTGGAGGTTCCTTGCAAGTTTGGGGCTGCATTTCTGCAAATGGAGTTGGGGATTTGGTCAGAATTAATGGTCTCCTCAATGCTGAGAAGTACAGGCAGATACTTATCCATCATGCAATACCATCAGGGAGGCATCTGATTGGCCCCAAATTTATTCTGCAGCATGACAACGACCCCAAACATACAGCGAAAGTCATTAAGAACTATCTTCAGCGTAAAGAAGAACAAGGAGTCCTGGAAGTGATGGTATGGCCCCACAGAGCCCTGATCTCAACATCATCGAGTCTGTCTGGGATTACATGAAGAGAAAGAAGCAACTGAGGCTGCCTAAATCCACAGAAGAACTGTGGTTAGTTCTCCAAGATGTTTGGGCCAACCTACCTGCGAGTTCCTTCAAAAACTGTGTGCAAGTGTACCTAGAAGAATTGATGCTTGATGCTGTTTTGAAGTCAAAGGGTGGTCACACCAAATATGGATTTGATTTAGATTTTTCTTCTGTTCACTCACTTTGCATTTAGTTAATTGATAAATATAATCTATTAACATGTCTATGAAAGCATTCTTACTTTACAGCATTTTTCACACCTGCCTAAAACTTTTGCACAGTACTGTATATATATATATATATATATATATATATATATATATATATATATATATATATATATATATATATATATATATATATATATATATATATGTTTGTCTTTTGTGTTGACAGTGTTTGTGGATCAGATGCACATCTCAAGTCAGCTATTAGGGTTAGGTTGCCATGGTCGCCACAGTGAACAGCTCCATCTTGCACCACATGATCAGGGTGCCTGACACAAATAATTTGAATGTGTTTTTTTTATTTTGCACATTTTTCAATTGTTCAGTTTTTTGTTGGTGGCTTTTGGTATATTTTATATCTATGGCCATAATCCTATTTATTATCCAATGTGTTCTATTGTTTCCCCCCATGTTCCCTACATGTTGTAGTTTCATTCATTGTATACGGTCAGATTTGAGATGGCCAGGTCTGTTTAACTTTTTTTTTTTAATGGAAGCCTAGTGTGTGCACGTTCATTTCATGTATGACATGTACCTGTAACCTTTATAGTTAGAGTTATAGGCACAAATCTAACAGAAAAAAAACCGAAAAATAGCTTGGACCCTAAATTTACTTGTTCATTAATAATAAAGCAATATATAACAGAGTTATTGGACTGCAATCATCTGTGTATGGGTTATAATCGGTACCTACAACGTGAAAACAGACTCACTTCTACTTGTGCCGATATTACCCACATACACAGACTGTTCACTGTCCTATAACCATGTAATATATGAATGCTTTGGAAATTATGCATGAAAGCATTTAATCTAAATATATCTGGAGCTCAAAAATCCAATAATCTATCTTTAATTTCCAGAGACCTAGGTTCCTGCACAGCGTTTATCTCTCTCTTTGCCTTGCAATCATCAGAATTTGCATGTGAAAAACAAGGCTGAATAGAGTGTGATAGCCCAGCACACTGATCAGTGCAGTGGGAGGTATTGACAGAAACGACAAGAGGTCTTACTGCACACACATTCGATGACCTGCATCATTCAGTGTTTTTAATGGCACGGCATACGTCAAACTGCTACTGAACTCTTTGGAGCGATTGTATTTCTCTGATGGTTTCTGATAAAAGATAATGTGCAGGATGTTGTGACAAATAACATTGAAGTGTCAATCACCAAAGCACAAGGGAAAAAAGGCAATCTGTTTACTCCTATCATAACTGTAAACACGCAATTATAGTCCGTCAACGAAGAGTGTCATTCAGGATGTATAAATAAGGCTAGCACTAGGCCATTGACAAAAAAAAGGCTAAGGTGAAGTAATGAGTTGCTGAATGCTATATTTGTTGTACCATTTAAAAAAGGTGAAATATTTAAAAAAAAAAATATTGCCTTCTGTGTTCCCACAAAAAAACTTCTAAGGCTTATAATAAATGACTTGAGAAAGTGCATTTTTATTGTTGCACTGTAAGCCAAAGTAAGACACTAGACATGAAATGTTCTTTCACTAAATGTCCCATTAATTGTTCTACTTCACAAACTGAGTTTCTTTTCAGATATCTTTAAAGATAAGACACATATTGCCTTTATCAACAATATAGCAACATTTTTTGTAGCATTATGAATAATGAGGTCATGATAGGATTTGGCTGGGAAATGTAGCTGGATAAATTAAAATCTAATCCTTTTAAGACATCAAAAAGATGAATACTGGCTGTGAAAGCCAAGCCTGAAACGAGTCCAGCATTTTTAAGGCCGCCAGCAACCTGTTATTTTTAACTATTGGAAAGCCAGGAGTAATTTTAAAAAATTAATAGAATACAAAATAAAAAGGACAGAATAACCAACTGTCCGTTGTCCACAACCCTCTTTAGACCGATTAGTAACAGTTTGGAGGTGGATTTCAGATATGCTATGTATGACCTTCCTGTAAATCAACCTGTAATTATGCTTAGTAGATGTATCTAATGATAACAATTCAGAAAGAATAACTAAACTCCATATTTTATTTACTGTATTTAGCACGAGCAAGCCGACACTGTGGCACTAATGCATTTTCTTCTACAATGTCTACTTTTAAGACTCGCCATTTTTCACTAAAATGTGATGCCAGTGAGCCTGTAAAGTAATCTCAGCCAACATCCGCTGTTGTGCAGGTATTTCATAAGAAGCTCCACAACATTTTACCCAAGAGAGTTCTCAAAATGTTCTTTCCTCTGTAAAGAAAACTCATGTCCTGGGATGCTTTGGCTCAAAATATTTTAGGAAAGGATCTTATCGTAATAGGTATACATTTGGTAAATACATTGGCAGGTAAATCTAAAGATATTAAATACTGTAATATGGTGATTTAAGAGGGGCTTTATATATTTTATATTTCCGAATATTAAGTTATTACCTGTTTACCTGTAATGTTCCTGCTTTTACTATATTAGCACAGTAAAAAAACAAAGCAAAAACAGTACACATATTAAACAGCAAGGAATTCATTATTACTAAAAACGTAGATAATATGATGCATCCCTATGTGTCGTCGTCCTTTGTACTTCTGTCTGACCACTATTATCCACATATAACTTGACATTATCCTCTTAAAAAGAACAGCCTTCTTAGTCCTTGTCACAGTGGACCCCTTGTGCTGGCCTGTGAATTTAAGGCTGATCTGGGAATTATCAGGAGGTAAGAGTTTAAGCTGTCCAGGAAAAAGTATGATAATTAAATTATTTAATGCACTGCATTTATTTGGTTTTGGTCAAAACTTTAATATAGTTAAGATGTTATTTTACAGCTCAATACTTCTGTAAACAGAGGCATAAGGCAAGGCTGTCCCATCATGACCCTTTTTATTCTTGACAATCGTTGAATTGTTATCTCTAGGTACTTTAAGCAATACAAATATAAAAGGTATTTCAGTAGCTGGTAAAGAAATAAAAATTAGTCAACTTGCAGATGGTACTACTGTGTTTTTAAAAAAAAAACAAGGCTCATATTGCAAAAGCATTTGAAACAATTGAAATGTTTTCCAAAGCATCTGGTCTCAAACTAAATATTTCCAAATGTGAATTGTTATGTTTACATGATTCAGATAAAACTACAATGGAGGGCATGCAAGTTTAAAATGTATTAATTATTTGGGTATTAAATTATATATTTAGAACTTTTCCATGGTCTATTTGTCACCATTCTTAATTATCTAAAAAACATTTAATTAGAAATATTTAGAACTTCTCCATGGTCTCTTTGTAACCATTCTTAATAACTGGCTACAAAGAGACCTATATATATATATATATTGGGTAGAATTATGAGATAATGTATGAGTGCTCATGAATCTTTATGGTAACTTATTCCAAATTATGATTGGAGGGCAGCAGTGTGGAGTAGTGGTTATTATTATTATTATTATTATTATTATTATTATTATTATTATTATTATTATTATTATTATTATTATTCTATATAATATGCTGTTTCAGATTGAAAATGTTGTTAAACTTTTGTTATAATCTGCTTGTTAGTAATCCACAGTTGACATGGGCGTCCCAGCAATACGATATTTCAGAAGACTCAAGTTTTTCATTCAAATGCATTTTTTATGTTTGATAACCACTTTCTAGTGTGGCAAAATTCACATGGATGTAACAACATCTTGTACAACTACAGCTTTACACATTATCCCATGTAACACCAGGCAATTATTTTATCAGCAGACAGTTTTAATAAACAAAGTCTTAATAAATAAGTGGTTAAAGCAAGCCCTGCCTCAGGCCTCAGCACAGAAAGACATAACCTCTGGAAACTCACAAGATAAACTCTGTAGATGTGCAATTTAATAGAAACTGACCCAAACGTCACCACTCAATTTACTGTAATGATTATTTAGTATAAATATTTGAAGGGTTCTGTTACAAGGAAGGGATACCCCTATCTTTTGAACAAGTCCCTGTGTAAATATTTTAGAAATATTTTATATATTGAATGACACATTTGAGTATGTTCAGGTCAAACAAACTATTTAGTATGTTTTTACTCTATGGTATGGCAGCTAAGCTTGGAAAACATTCCATATACAGTACATACAGTAGACTTGCTAACGATAGTCTGAACTGACCTATAATCATATTGTATTGAAATACATGGTAATAGTAGCTATAGAAACTGAATTTTCATGACACGACAGTTTAAATACTACTGCCAAGACCTGGAAATGTATAGGTGACTGCAGTCATTAGCAATATGATGGTGCTAAAGATGAATATGAACAATATGACTGGAAAGCAGAGTTAGCAGCTTTGCTATGCATTCAAGATGTAAACGCCTACAAATTTCTGTTTTTTGTGCTCTCTACAGAAGACCTATCAAAACCAAATTATACACTACAGTGTGAGTGGTGCCAAGAAACCGGGTTTGTTTTGTCTGTTTCTACAACTAGAGCTTGGTAGTGCCCTGGTTTATTGCTTGAATTAAAACCATTCCAATTAATGCTTTAAAACAGCTGTCTGTACCATATTCAACTAATGACAATTGGTCCTCTGTATTAAGTATTCAAATGAAAATTAGTCTGCACCATGAAAAAACTACAAATTGGTCACTCCATATAACATTTGGATAATAAATCATTTGTATAGTTTTTTTTTTAAACTTTTTGTTTTCATGGTACTTAACTGTACTATAAAAACATCAGAATCCCACTGATAGAGAGCTTTGGCCAAGTCAGTTAAAGTGTTGTTTTATTATTATTTTAGTACATTTAACAAGTGTTACCTAATAAAACAGATTTAGGGACCTGATAACTCAGTTACACAAGCCCCAAGGGCCACAGCAGCTCAGTTACGTGTACTGTTTAACCACTAAACAGCATAATTATTATAGATAGAAAAAATAAATGAAATGAAACCAACATTCAAACCGTGAATAAGTGGACAATTCGAATAAAGTCAGTTCCTGACACCCCCAACAAGCTCTATCATAATGAAACCATCTCAACCAGCTCTTTTTCTTCCAATACACTGCCTGAGGAACTAAACATGTACAATTCTGATTACTGGTCTTGACAATCTAGTTAGTGTTTGTGATAATCTATTGACCTTCTTCCAGGAACTGTCTAAAGATGAAGGGATTTTCACAGCTCCTCATTATACATGGCTGTGGGAAGGGAGATATGAGAGGGAATTGCCTTGGCAGTTGACCTAGGATGGGAATCTTAACACTGATCCAGACCTGGCACCAACAAGAACCAGTCATTATGCAGCTAATTTAACCCTTCTTACAGTAGGTAATTTCTTGAGTGCATGAAGTTTACTTTTATAAATAAAAATGAAGGCCTGTTGGGAATAAAGACATTTTTTTTTAAAAAATTAAAAAAGCCAAGTTGACAAGGTCTTCTGTGCAAATCCTCTTTTTCTTTGTTTCTATACCTTTAAATGGACATAGAAAAACTGCTAAACTATGTACTTATGTATGTATTTATTTTAATCTAATACAGCAACTGAAGAATCACACTGACACTGAGGGTTATGATACAGCTGCTGGCTGGAATGATCCCCAGTCAAGCAGGCGAGAAAGAGGATTAATTAACCTGCTTAGTAAATTCCGGTCTGGGCTGCCTGACAACTACAGCATGGCACAGAGAGAAGATAAAGGGGTACCTGGCACACAGCCTGATAGTCATGCCTTGTTTTGTTGTCGGTGCAGGTACACATTTGATGTTGCAAAAGGGTGTTCAAAAAGTTTAAAGCCCCCGTCTATGGACTAAATCTATGAGTCTCCTGTGGCTCACTTGGTCAAAATCATTGCCAATCATGATCTCACTGGTTTGAATCCCGGTTGTACAGAGTTACTGATATTGGCAGGGGACCTGGGGAGCTCATCATTGGCCTTTGCACTCCCATAGTTTAGGAAGGGGGAAATCAACTGGAGATAGATTTCCTCACAGAACCACAACCACCTCTACTTGTCAGAGGACTTCCAGGTTTCAGTTGTTTGGCAATAGCTGCTGATTAAACTCAAATGTTGAAGAAAGGCTTGAAAAGAGGAAATGAGGATGGCTACTTATATATAGTTCTTCCTCCTGAGCCAGTATGTGGATTACAAGGCGAGGTAACATGCAAATTGGGCATTTCAAAATGGCAAGAAAGCAGGAGTAAACTTGGGCACTTTAATACCACCGACAGGAACTTACTGGAGTCCACCACTTCTGAAGTCCTCATAAAGAAAGAGATGAGCTTATAAGTTATTTTCACACCCACCAAATTCATCTGACCTTGACAACTGGCAACTACATTCAGTCTGAAACCCTTTAGAGTCGCAGTCAAGGTGAATGCTTTGCCTCCGATGACACAGACAGAAGTTTCTGTATGGGGTGCAACCAAAGTGGGTTTTGTTGAAAGAAAAGAAAATATTTTTCCCTCTGTTCTGCTCTGCTGCTGCTGTCAGGCTTAGAACCTTTTCATCATCCCTTGTGAAGTCCTACCTGTTAATACTCCCAGCAAAATGCTTCTTCTCAGCTTAGGACTTGCTAGTTAAATGTAGTCCTTCAAAATCACTGGCACACTTCAGAGTTTTCTACAGCAACTTTTCCCCCCTCGTTAATTATACTTGACCTGAACGTGAACTGAAACCAAGCAGTATAGGAGGTGCATTCGTGAAAATAAACGACTAGAGGGTGAACTGGCACAATGCCAGACACCCCCTGCATGCATGCACGCACGCACGCACACACCTGTCTGATCTACCCTTTGCTGGGGTGACATGTTAGTTCAGGCTCCACTGGTACAGTCATTTGGAACACAATAATAATAATGTTGAGTGGTCCTTTCTGATTTTTGTTTCTGTACAACACTGGGAATGATTACAGGGATGGGCATGGTGAAGATTTAATTGACATAAAACTGCACCAAAATCGACTACTGGGTGTATTTGAGAGATCCCCAAACCTCACAAATCTGACACCATATATCTCTGTAGCTGTGGTGCCTTGTTTGGCATTTACTGTTGTCTGAAATGTTACGTGTTCTGTGAATAGTACCATGGTCCCATCTCCAAGTGGTTGGAATACCCTGAATGATGTTTTTGGACAGTTATTTAGCAAAAGCTAATAAATCTCCACCTTAGGTACTTGACATGACTTTTACAAAGACTCAGCTTTCTTTGTAATCCACCAGTCTCTAGTGCTTGTATACACTAGAGTACAGTACTTTTATTCTGCTTCAAAGCTTCTAAATACAGTACATAGTTATTAGTCACTAGTATGTTTATATCTGTCATGTATGGTGTCAACATCACTACAAAAAATGGTATTTCCATAATTATTTCCATTACCGTGTACTACAGATCAGAATTACTGAAGACCACAATTAAACAGCTAGCACACTTTGGGTCATTTTAATATAGGTTAGCCTTAAGGTACTATGGTAAGCAGTTTAATTAAAATTACTATATTCCTAATCCACAAATTAGTTTTCGATTCTGGACGTTCAGTCAAACATTTACAAGACCGGTTCCAAACCTGCTCTAAGTCTAGTTTTATTTCATACATCAAAACGCATTAGCTAAAACGTCAGGTTTGCTGTGATTAACATGAATGATGGCAGACTGAGCATGGCTACAGAGGCCAATGGAAAGTGGAGCACTATTTTACATTTACACAGAGCTTCCAGACTAAAAAAGTAATAGTTTAAATGAACAGACACACATCTAGCTAGTGAGACACATACACAACTCGTCCTCCCTTCCCAATAGCCTAACTGCCTCTTCCTACTCGCTTTGAGTGCATGACTATTGCAAATATTTTTAAATCGATGCAAGTTTTAAAACCCACAGCATATATTAAAGTGTGAAACAAAAACACTATATAGTTTGTACCAGTATATTAAATATTAACCATTTACAATACAAAATAAAATCCATTGTCTCTATCCTTAAAGTTTCCTTTGCATTTTGGTGAAAACAGTATACAGTACGTGGCATTCCACTGTACTCCAAATAAACAGAAGTTTTGTAGAAGTCCAGCAGTCAAATTTTAGAAAACAATGTGCATAGTAAAGTACAAAAGGTTAAAAAAGACCACCTCACTTTGTTATAAGCTTCAACACATTTCCCACGAACATTTTCATACCAGTTTTCACAATGAGAAAAAGCAGATGGCTTTATCTGCTTTATTTAAAAAAAAAAAAAAAAATTCCATATGGTCAGTTGAACATCTAGTAAT
Organism: Acipenser oxyrinchus oxyrinchus; assembly: GCA_030684275.1. NCBI lineage: Eukaryota > Metazoa > Chordata > Actinopteri > Acipenseriformes > Acipenseridae > Acipenser > Acipenser oxyrinchus. The sequence continues at coordinate 34,303,135 of CM060248.1, read as the reverse complement.
AATCTTTGTATTATACATAGTAATACTTAAATCAATAGAATCTAAAAAAATATACATATATGCCCAGTGGGAATTTGGTCTTTTTAAAACCATTTTAAACAAATTACCTTTCTGTCCTATTACCCTAATAAAACAGATTTAGGGACCAGATAACTCAGTCACACAAGCCGCAAGGGCCACAGCAGCTCAGTTATGCGTATTGTTTAACCACTCTGGGATAACCACTAAAGAGGAACATTATTAGCAATGCACAAACACAGACACAAAAAACACTCCGAGGTTTATAACTAAATCAACAGTTTATTATGTTATTCGGGATAAATGTGCCACGCTGGATTTTACCACAGCGCTCAACAGCTTTGATTTTACAATGCATATGAGTAACTTTGCAGACACACGTTTGGCAATCATTTAAATCAACGGAGATAAACATTCCAGTTCCAAATACATATGTACATCTGTTGCACACTGTCAGCAATCCTTGTTCAAAACAAGACAACAATTATGATTTTTACTCAACTTTAACCCCTTTTTATACAAGCTTAAAATCACTTCCGGTGAGAGAGAGAGAGACCCCGCACACTTCAAATCAGCACTACCCTAAACAGCAGCACCCATTTCTCTGTCTACCCAAAATACACAATAAATTGTAAAAAAAAATGAATCGATCAAATCTTTAGTTGATTAATTGGTCCGATGCATTTAAATGAGGATTTTCTTCCACTTATCGACACACCATACTCCACACTGTTAAGGGGAAAAAGGGTTTTATTGAGAAAAAAAAAATTATATATAAAAAATACAAAACTGAAAGATCATAATTGGATATGTTTCCACCCCCTTGAGTTAATACTTGGTGGAAGCACCTTTGGCAGCAATTACAGCTGTGAGTATGTTGGGATAGGTGTCTACCAACTGTGCACACCTAGATTTGGCAATATTTGACCATTCTTCTTTACAAAACTGTTCAAGCTCTGTCAAGTTCCTTGGGGAGCGTTGATGGACAGCAATCTTCAAGTCATGCCACAAATGTTCGATTGGATTTAGGTCGGGGCTCTGACTGGGCCACTCAAGGACATTTACCTTTTTGTTCCTTAGCCACTCCAGTGTAGCTTTGGCTGTGTTCTTTGGGTCGTTGTCATGCTGAAAGGTGAACTTCCGTCCCAGTTTCAGCTTTCTTGCAGAGGGCAGCAGGTTTTCCTCAAGGACATCTCTGTACTTTGCTCCATTCATTTTCCCTTCTATCCTGACAAGTGCCCCAGTCCCTGCCAATGAGAAACATCCCCATAACATGATGCTGCCACCACCATGCTTCACAGTAGGGATGGTGTTCTTTGAGTGATGCGTTGTGTTGGGTTTGCACCAAACATAACGCTTTGCATTTAGGCCGAAAAGTTCCATTTTAGTTTTGTGAGACCACAAAACTTTTTGCCACATGGCTACAGAATCTCCTGACTGTTTTTTTGCATACTTCAAACGGGATTCAAGGTGGGCTTTCTTGAGTAATGGCTTCCTTCTTGCCACCCTACCATACAGGTCAGATTTGTGGAGTGCTTGAGATATTGTTGTCACATGCACACTTTGGCCATTGGCCTCTTGGTAGCCTCTCTGATCAGTCTCCTTCTTGCCTGATCTAGGCAGGGACCCTGCCTGATCTAGGCAGGGTCTTGGTGGTGCCATACACCTTCCAATTCTTAATTATCGTCTTGTCTGTGCTACATATAATCAAGGCCTTTGATATTTTTTTTATACTCATCCCCTGATCTGTGCCTTTCAACTACATTGTCCCGGAGTTCTTTTGAAAGTGCCTTGGTGCTCATGGTTGAGTCTTTGTTTTGAAATGTACTACCCAGCAGAGGGAACCTACAGGAACTGCTGAATTTATCCTGAAATCATGTGAATCACTACAATTTAACACATGTGGAGGCCACTTAACTTTGTGTGTGATTTTGAAGGCGATTGGTTACACCTGAGGTAATTTAGGGTTGCTATTACAAGGGGGGTGGACACTTATCCAACCAAGCTATTTCAGTTTTTATTTTTAATTAATTTTCTACACATTTCTAGAATATTTTTTTCACTTGGAAGTTGTAGGGTAGGATGTGTAGATAAATGAAAAAAAAAACTATTTAATGCATTTTAATTCCAGGCTATAAGGCAACAAAAGGTGAAAATTTTGAAAGGGGGGTGTAGATAACAAAATTTAGAATCTCAGATGAAAAAACACAACAGCACTTACAAAAACCAACACGCATCTATTCATAGAAGCAGCAAAGATACATGCATGATGTCAGTTTGTTGAGAGGAGCTTCAAATACAAAACCAAGGTATTCTTATTCTGCTATCTCTTCTGCTAATGGGTACCAATTTGAATGACCTGTTCATGAATTCTGATTAAAAGTGTGTTATGAATAAATAGATAATTCAGTAAGTCATCAATGTTAGAAATGATTAAAGTCAGGCAGTATATATCAGTAAACAGAAAGAAAGAAAAAGAAACTGTGTAGCTTACCCTGTTTATATCAAATTCTACTCATCCATGTAATTGGTTATCCCACAAAACTAAAATGTGACATTGTTTAAGTATGGCACTCTGAGCTTACTTTCCACTGATTTTTTTTATTCTCAGTTTGAAGCATTCATGGCTCACATTTCCCCGTTTACAAACATGCTGTCCTCACGCTATGTCTGTTTATTCTGTGTAACCGCAGTTGTACACCCTGACTGTGCAAGTGTAAACTGTTGTGGATTCAGTCTCAAGAACTGGACTCAATGATAGAATGAAATAAAAAACAGTAAACAAGAAATGCAAAAACAAAAGTAAAGGAACCCAGTGAAGTTACTAGCATTACCCCCACCCACCCACCCACACCAGCAGATGGAAAGGTCACCCAGTGCCTTAGTATATAAAAAAAAACCACATTAAATAAGGACTCATCCCAAAACATTATACAGATGTTATTTATCTACAACTTGACAGCTCATCATTCTAATAAACCTGTTATCAGTAAACAAATCAATTTGAATAATAAATAGCGCCCCAAAGCTTACAACCTACTAAAAACAAACACAGTTGGGTTGTTAGTTTGATTCAATGGGTGTTTTCCCCTGACCTTCTTATAACTTAGCTGTTGATGTAATAGAGAGAGAAACAGTGAAAAATTAAGATGACTGTAGCAGGAAGATTGCCCTGCACATGTGGAAATTAGTGTTGGGGTAATTTTATATTGAGAAATTGGTTTATTGTGTGTCTTTTTGGAGTTGATTTGTGTGATTAAATTATTGTTTACAGGTGGGCGCTTGTTTGAAACTTTGCTGCCTGCTGGGTTTGGTTGAGAGCAGGGGCAGTGGATGATTGGCTGTGCTGGTCCTCAATCAGCAGGTGGGCGGGTCTCGACAGAGTGTCTGTCCGTTTAAAAACACCCGGTGGAGATTGCTAGGGGCGACTGCAACGCCATGCTACAGAGGGGAGCTGCGTATATTCGGGAGGAGAGCGTCCGCTCTGCAGGAATGACAGCTATGCAACCCTGAGACTGCAAGCGGTGCTTGTGAAGGCAATGTCCAGCCAAGGCCGCATGAAGCAGCAGGTGTCGTCGTATGAATACCGGCTCATCAGTAGGTTAGTTTAGGGGATAGTGATCCCAAGTAATGTATAGAGAGGGTTACGTAGTGTAGCCGGTTCCTGGAGTGGGACGCCTCGTTTATAAGGCTAGCGCTCGCCCTGTGTGGCACCTTTTATTTGTAGTTTTTGTACTGTCTTTTATTTTGCCTTTTGTACAGCTTGCTGTATGTGTCCTCTGTGTGTTACCATCGCTGGATGGTATTTATGGAACAACAGCAATTATTCTCTAAACCTGTTGGTCCAAGATCACCGTTAGCAAATGAGTTGCGTGCATTAATCGACCAATAACACTGGTGCAACAATATTTTGAAACCCAGGGTCTATATTAATTATCTTAACAGGAACCGACCTAAATACCACCATCTATTTAACATTGTTTTAAATCGCCCTACTGGGGTCCCTTATTAACTACATAAAACAAAAAAATACCCGTTATTGAACTGGTCTAAAAGGGTGCTTGTAATTAGATCAACCACAATTTAGAGTACTAAAAAAAACCACATTGTGTGTGCAACCTCAAAAAACAACAGTTGCATAACATACTGTAGATTATATGCTGCCAGCCAGATCCATTATATTTTGTATTAGTTTCCATCATACTCTTTACCATCAAAAGTAAAGGGAAATTCTGCTGGTGAGACATACCCAGACTGTGTGTTCTACTGGAACAGTGTTCTGTAAATCTGGCAGTGGTTGAAAACAAGAGAGCCAGAAAAATACAGAGAAACAACAGAGCACAGATATCAAAGCCAGGTAGATACAAAGCAATCTGTAAAATCAGACCTTAGCAGCTGTTTTAAACCACTCACTCCACAAAAATGTGAAAGTTTGAAGCAAGTTTGAAAGGTTTTGCTCCCAAGAGCCCTCATAAGCAGGGATCTTCTACAATAAACAAAAAAAAATATTTATATAACAATCACCAGATAACTTTGTCAAAAGCAGATGTGAGGGGCAGGGTTATGTTAGATCTTTATCAATTTCTTAATGTTATAAATGTCACCCCCTAACATGTAAGCCTAAGTGAAGTTTGACAGACTTGGAACATGTATACTGACAATGATGAATGAAATTCACTCAGTTTTGAGACTGGCCAAATTCATATGTGCTGGCCAGTCAACATACGTGCTGGAGTAGAATAGTAACTGGCTTCTATTGTGCAGTTCTTAAAGATGAGATACTGGTGAGAGGAAACTATTTTCTTTATCTGATTAGAATAGTCTTATCAGAACCACTTGATATGTTCTTGGCCTTCATAGAGTTCCCAAGAACTTAAGGATAAGACACAATGTAGGATCCTCCCAACCATTGCTAGAGAGTATTGTTCCCTTTATTGGATTTGTTTTTTATTTTTTAAACTCATCAAAAACCCTTAAATATTCCCAGAGTCCTACAGTGAATACTTTCATTACAGACACCTCCATTGCAAGCTACCTGTTATTTTTTTTATATTAAGGTCAAAGTACGTATGGGAAAGAGTAACACCTCCAAAGTACAGCCATTCTAATAGCACATTGTGCCCAAATTATTCCAATGCCACCTTCAACCTGTTACCTTTCTTTCAGTGCAATGTAATCCAGTCAAGTAGTACAAAACATTACCAATTATAATTGTTTAATACTAATTACATTTTCATTTTGAACATACGTGAAGAACAAACAAGAGACACTTTTGTAAGATACTTTATAAAAGCTCTGAAGAGGAGAATATGGAAACCAATAAACTTGCTACTTCATCATGTAGCAGTCCATAAAAATAGATTTTTTAACAATACAATATTTGACAGCGCAAAATCAGAAAGGGAATGCTCACTGAGGCTGACAAAATGGAAGCATATTTCAGGGAAAGTGGTGGACTGGATATATAATGCCATTTAATAGGGCTGTTCAAAACCCATTGGTGCTATGGTGATGTACAATGCTTTACTAAAGTTTACATTCTATTTGAAACCTGAATGCTTGCCAGTAACAAACATTGACATGTTTGCATTTGGCATGCTTCTAAAGCCCCATTCACACTGGCACTCCTATGGTTCTGGCTGCCCAGGTCACAATCTCACGTAGTGTGAAACCATGTACCTCAGGGTCAACGCGTTTTGACCCAGGTTGAGCGAGACAAAATGCATGCAGGCCGTTCGTTAGCCGATGAAATAACAAGCAGCCACGCCTACGTGAAGGTTTCACTTCCACAAGGAACATTTCTGTTTATTCTGTTTAGCCATATTTTTGTTGATTGAGACACAGCATGAGCCAGATTGCAGCAGGGATGAAGAAACATTTGCTCTAATCAACATTTGGGACAACGGTTCAATCCAGAGAAGCTTGGATGGAAGCGTCCGTATCAAGCTGCTTCTGGGGCATTGATCCGCGCATTGTGTACTTGCGTCTGTCACCCAGGTCAGCCCTGCTTTATCAAAAGCAGTGTGAATCACGTAGCCGACCCGCATGCCACCGGGTCCTGACCCGGGTAGTTTCTGACCCGGGTAGAGCATGTCAGTGTGAAAGGGGCTTAATACAGCTTTATGCGCTACTGACTTGATAAGAAATGAGTGTGTTGCAGATAATAGTTTTTTTTGGTGCTATTGAAAAGTGTTTGTTCCATTTGGTTGGTACAAGCACAAGCCTGCGGCAGATCAGCCTACATTTTCTACAGAACAGTAAATAAAGTAAGTTAAGTTTCCTTTTCGTGTCCATTACTGGTACAATATAAGGTTCTGCATGGATAGTATTATAATTACTGGTAATGCTATCTTTCTTATCATTATCTTGACAAGATCATTGTACGAAGTTGTCCAGCAATTCTATTCCAAACCTTTAGTTATAATGATTTCTAGCAGAGTTGAAACGTAATAAATGTTCCCTTAATACCCTTGCATGTCTAAAGGTAGACGGTGTGAAGCATTCTTTTCAGCTTTTTGGCACAGATGCTTCTTTCTTTATACAATACAAACAGCTATTGACGGAATAATTATGGGAACATTAAACATTCAAGATCTTGTTTATACAAGGTTAGAATTCTTATATAAAAAAAAGCTCCCGGATGTATGCAATTGGTTCCCTGGTCATTGCCCATGGTAAGTGTCCGAGTATAGTCATCTTGATCACTTCTTAAACGACAGTGATGTACAAAAAGGAAAATAGCCAAATCAACCGCTGAAAAAAAAATACATGCATACTTATGTCTGCAAACTTTAAGTTATAAATCGCAAGGGCTAAAATATGATTAGTTTATGCAATGAAAGTGCAACAGAACACACTATAAGTACTTCAAAAGGGCAAGACTCTTACAAACCTTCCTGGCAGAAAGATAGGGGAGGTTTTTTTTGTTTTTTTTGCCTTATAATCTTCTAAAAAGTAGTATTGGGGTTTGTTCAGCTGATCTAAACACCACCACTGTTAATTAATTTAGGACCATGTGCAAAGAAAATGAAACATCTAACAATGCATGTGTTTCTTGTGTGTTTGTCTAATAATATGCAAAAAGGGGCAGTATTTTAATAATTTAAAAAAAAATGAAGCACATATATATATATATATATATATATATATATATATATATATATATATATATATATATATATATATATATATATATATATATACACACACACAGTGCCATGAAAAGTATTTGCCCCTGTCTGATTTTCTGCATTTTTGTATTTGGTCAGATTTTTTTGTGGGTTGTAGTAGTATATTAGAGGGAGTCTGAGAGAAAAAAATTGCCCCCCCCCCCCCTAGTTAACTCAACCCAATTAAAGGGACAATCAGGGTCAGCTGTGAGTACTTTGGTTAACAACCAGGCCTGATTTGGGCCAGCCCTGCCCAATATAAATCTGACTAACTTTGGCCCTTACCATCAGAGTGAAGTTGTCAGCACACAGGTTGTAGAGGCACACCATGCCACGAACAAAAGAAATTCCTGAAGACCTCTGGAAAAAAAAAAAGTTGATGCCTATAGGTCTGGAAAGGGTTACAAAGCCATTTCTAAGGCTCTGGGGCTCCACTGAACCACAGCCAGAGCCATATTGTCCAAATGGAGAAAGTTTGGGACAGTAGTGAATCTTCCGAGGAGTGGCCATCCTGCCAAAATCTCTCCAAGAGCAAGGTGTAAAATCGTCCAGGAAGTCACAAAGAACCCTAGAACAACATCCAGGGATCTGCAGGCCTCTCTCGTCTCGGCTAAGGTCAGTGTTCATGACTCCACCATCAGAAAGACACTGGGCAAAAATGGGATTCATGGCAGAGCAGCAAGGCGGAAACCATTGCTCACTAAGAAGAACATGAATGCTCGTCTCAAGTTTGCCAAAAAGCACCTGGATGATCCTCAAGACTTCTGGAACAATGTTCTATGGACAGATGAGTCAAAAGTGGAACTTTTTGGCCGACATGGGCCCCGTTATGTCTGGCGAAAACCAAACACTGCATTCCACAGTAAGAACCTCAACGGTCAAGCATGGTGGTGGTAGTGTCATGGTTTGGGGATGCTTTGCTGCATCAGGACCTGGACGCCTTGCCATCAGAGAATTCTACAGGAGAATGTCAGGCCATCCGTCCGTGAGCTGAAGCTGAAGCGCAGCTGGGTCATGCAGCAAGACAATGATCCGAAACACACAAGCAAGTCTACATCAGAATGGTTGAAGAACAAGAAATTTAAAGTTTTGGAATGGCCTAGTCAAAGTCCAGACCTAAACCCCATTGAGATGTTGTGGCAGGACCTGAAACGAGCGTTTCATGCTCGAAAACCCACAAATGTCACTGAGTTGAAGCAGTTCTGCATGGAGGAGTGAGCCAAAATTCCTCCACGGCGCTGTGAGAGACTAATCAAGAACTACAGGAAGCGTTTGGTTGCAGTTATTGCTGCTAAAGGTGGCGTAACCAGTTATTGAGTCTAAGGGAGTGATTACTTTTTCACACGGGGGCATTGGGTATTGCATAACTTTCTTTAATAAATAAATGAAATATGTATCACATTTTTGTGTTATTTGTTCACTCAGGGTTCCTTTTATCTAATATTAGGTTTAGGTTGAAGATCTGATAACATTCAGTGTCAAAAATATGCAAAAATGCAGAAAATCAGACAGGGGGCAAATACTTTTTCATGGCACTGTATATATACAGTACTGTGCAAAAGTTTTAGGCAGGTGTGAAAAAATGCTGTAAAGTAAGAATGCTTTCAAAAATAGACATGTTAATAGATTATATTTATCAATTAACTAAATGCAAAGTGAGTGAACAGAAGAAAAATCTAAATCAAATCCATATTTGGTGTGACCACCCTTTGCCTTCAAAACAGCATCAAGCATCAATTCTTCTAGGTACACTTGCACACAGTTTTTGAAGGAACTTCGGCACGTAGGTTGGCCCAAACATCTTGGAGAACTAACCACAGTTCTTCTGTGGATTTAGGCAGCCTCAGTTGCTTCTCTCTCTTCATGTAATCCCAGACAGACTCGATGATGTTGAGATCAGGGCTCTGTGGGGGCCATACCATCACTTCCAGGACTCCTTGTTCTTCTTTACGCTGAAGATAGTTCTTAATGACTTTTGCTGTATGTTTGGGGTCGTTGTCATGCTGCAGAATAAATTTGGGGCCAATCAGATGCCTCCCTGATGGTATTGCATGATGGATAAGTATCTGCCTGTACTTCTCAGCATTGAGGAGACCATTAATTCTGACCAAATCCCCAACTCCATTTGCAGAAATGCAGCCCCAAACTTGCAAGGAACCTCCACCATGCTTCACTGTTGCCTGCAGACACTCATTTGTGTACGCTCTCCAGCCCTTCGGCGAACAAACTGCCTTCTGCTACAGCCAAATATTTCAATTTTGACTCATCAGTCCAGAGCACCTGCTGCCATTTTTCTGCACCCCAGTTCCTGTGTTTTTGTGCATAGTTGAGTCGCTTGGCCTTGTTTCCACGTCGGAGGTATGGCCTTTTGGCGCAAGTCTTCCATGAAGGCCACTTCTGACCAGACTTCTCCGGACAGTAGATGGGTGTACCAGGGTCCCACTGTTTTCTGCCAGTTCTGAGCTGATGGCACTGCTGGACATCTTCCGATTGAAGGGAAGTAAGCATGATGTGTCTTTCATCTGCTGCAGTAAGTTTCCTTGGCCGACCACTCGTCTCACGGTCCTCAACGTTGCCCGTTTCTTTGTGCTTCTTCAAAAGAGCTTGGACAGCACATCTGGAAACTCCTGTCTGCCTTGAAATTTCTGCCTGGGAGAGACCTTGCTGATGCAGTATAACTACCTTGTGTCTTGTTGCTGTGCTCAGTCTTGCCATGGTGTATGACTTTTGACAGTAAACTGTCTTCAGCAACCTCACCTTGTTAGCTGAGTTTGGCTGTTCCTCACCCAGTTTTATTCCTCCTACACAGCTGTTTCTGTTTCAGTTCATGATTGTGTTTCAACCTACATATTGAATTGATGATCATTAGCACCTGTTTGGTATAATTGTTTAATCATACACCTGACTATATGCCTACAAAATCCCTGACTTTGTGCAAGTGTACCTAGAAGAATTGATGCTGTTTTGAAGGCAAAGGGTGGTCACACTAAATATGGATTTGATTTAGATTTTTCTTCTGTTCACTCACTTTGCATTTAGTTAATTGATAAATATAATCTATTAACATGTCTATTTTTGAAAGCATTCTTATTTTACAGCATTTTTTCACACCTGCCTAAAACTTTTGCACAGTACTGTATATATATATATATATATATATATATATATATATATATATATATATATATATATATATATATATATATATATATATATATTATTTTATCACATTGTTCATCAGCCAATTAATTGAAAGAGGCATTCTGGATGCCTCTTGAACTGTGACAAAGATGTTGGTCGTAATAGAAAGCTTGCCATGGCTCTGAAAGAGGCAATATAAATAGACAAAGAAACAGGATAGGTGGTGGCAAGTTATTAGGTATGAAATGTCTCTGTCTGTAACTGCATAACTTATCTGTCATAGAACTGTTTACATTGTGATTAACTGTCAGCAACCTACTCTGAAACAGGTTGACTAAATTATCAGATTATGTAATGCAGGCTGTGGGTCACAGTGTGGAATTAACAGGACCTTGTCAGGTTTAATTAAGAATCAGTAATAATCAAAACAACTTAAAAGGAAGTAGTATAAATAACTGTCACACCCATTACATGCTAATACCACCCCCCACTCCACCCCACCCCCCTTTTGATTGATAACTCAGTTTAGAACAGATTCAAAAGAAATGTAAAAGGATTGAGAGAACATAGGAATGGAATGTCATCAACAGTCAAAATGTTCCATTTGAGGAATGTTGGGAGGCAAAAGGTTAACATCAACGCTCCTGAACTTCATACTGCACTACTTTTGGATTAAAACATCAAGTATAGATGCCATTAGTGGTAAAACTAAAATGTGAATCAAATACCCATAGATTCCTGATAGAAGCTGATGTCTTAAACATTACTCAAGGTGGTACTGCAAGATTACTGTAGGTATGCCTCCGAGGCTGCTGAGAAGGTGTTACTGCAAGTTAAATGTTTAATATTACTGATGTTTAGGCTGAAGTTTGGTGACCTTTAATTGGAAAGCCACTTCCACATTAATGATCAATACTACACTGAACAACAACAACCAATCAAATCAAGAAACTAAATGGATCACTACGCTACATTTGTACATAACCTGGAGTTCAGACACCTTTCAATCTGCATAGCCTTTTGGCTATTTACATACACTGCTGTCTTACAAAACAACTGCTTAACCCAGGACAGATCAAACTTGCCTTCTTGTTCCAGATCTAAAGCTGATACCCTCCCTTTGTTGCATACAGAATGCCTTCAAATGATAATTGACAACTGATGAATCCAAGTTGGAAGGTTGGGTAAATATTTAGTCTGAGTTAGGTCTCAGTAATAAATTATAAGTTAAGCTTGTCGTGGCCTTCAACATAGTGCAATTACTTTCAGCTCAGGACAAATCTCTTCCCAAAACATTCCAGATGGCATGGATTCTCTGCTACATGAATTCTGTAAACAGTAAAGCATAGCAGTCAACCACAAGCAGAGTATCTGAGGGTTCCACTTCAGCAGCTGTCCACCTCGCCTACTTGTTTTTTGTTTGACCTACTCTGAGAAGTAGATCTTATTCATGACACAGTCTCACTATAAAACCTACAACTGGTCCTAATAAGTGAGTTATTTCAAATCCATTGTAGACAGAATCTGGCAATGTATTAATACAAAAAACAAAGTTCTGCAACAAGGTTTCAGAATGTTGGCTGTAATCCCACAAAGCTTGTTAGAAACATGTTTGGATGAGCCTTGCCAGATTCTCCTAAATGTGGACATAAAACTTAGTCTCCTGGTGAGCAAACATAACATAAAATCGTGTAGCTACTTAGATGCAGTTTGACTAGAGTTAGGGTTATCATTTGAAAATGAACAAATCAGGCCTACAAACAATCCAAGTCGTGGGCTCATTATGACAAGTGCTTCTCCCTCGCCAAAGGGGGTGCTATGAATTCGGAGCATTCAGACTGTTCCTTTCTGATTTACCTCATGAGGGAAAACGCTGCCCAATGAGAGTGTCTGGAGGGAGTAAACTACAAAAAAATGCTACTGTTACTGCAGGACCTTTGAGTTCAGTGCCTCTGCCCAATGTCCCTTTTAAGAAAAATGTAACAAACTTTAGGAATCCAGCTTTTATGCCAACAATAATTATACAGAATTCCTCATAACAAGCACATAATTTTCCCTTTGATTGTTTTAATTGTATAATTATTTAATAGCGGAAAATGCATTCAAAGTCCAGAAGGCTTTTATTACGTCTCACTATACCCCTGTAATACTAATTTACCAGAGGAATTAGAAAATGAGAAGATAGATTTTTCATCTCCTGTCACAAGATGACAGCACAAAAGGAATCATAAACTAATATAGTATATAACATAATTGTTGTCATTCTTCGATTGAATTAAGAACAGTGCATGTTTGTCCTTTATAAACAAATAATTACACATATAAATGTCTTCCCCCTGAGCATTACAGCATTACAATTTTACACAGCATTACAGTAACTAAAACAGTGGTTCTCAAACCAAATGTTTTGGTGGCTTCTCAGTGCATCCACCAACACAAAGTGTTTGTTATAATAAATAAAAAAAATACAGCAGCTCCTCTACTCTGTACTGGATCTTAATTCCCAGGCTCTTCTAATGATAAAATGGAGACAAAAAAGTGGTATTTTGCTAGATTTGTATTTTTTTGACATGTCAAAACATTAGTTTAATCATTCATATTCATTGATGTCAATTAGTACAACACCTAAAGTACACTATGTATTAATGTTAAAAAATAAACAACAAATACTTTCACTCTCCTGTTCCAATCACATGCAGCCCAATCCCTAGCTATGTATAACAACAAGTATAATGATTTGCAATCCTTTTATAAATCACAAAATTATATAAGAACATAAGTAAAGTTTGAGAACGAGAAAAGGCCATTTGGCCCATCAAGGCTCTTCCCTTGTTAGCTAACCAATTTCCCCTACTGTGGAGGAGGAACTAATTTAAAAGCACAGAATCTAGTCTTTTTTAAAATGTTCCCAGTGATTTAGATCCTACTACCTCACCTCGTAGGCTACTCCATGCATTTGAAACGTTTAATAAAACATGACATACAAACTGTGTCTGGAAATACAAAATTAGAGCCGTTGGTATCATGAAACGGTAGATCACCATGATCATTCATCTTTTATACATGTACAGCATGCAAGCGTGATCTACAGATGGACAGGTCCCTACATATACCGATACTCTCAATAACTAGCTGTCTCAATTGGATACATAGTTCTCTAAATACTGTATGAGCCTTTAGCCTTCACATTAAACCCTACTATAACCACATTTTAGTCTCCCTGTCAAACAGATGGTGAGGTTTCAGGTCCCAGGTCCCATCTGTGGTGTGATTTGGTTTATGGAGTTTAGGAAGGAAGCAGTTTGTTCTCATTGAAGCTGACCTCCAGTTCTCTGGCCATCTGCACTAATAATTCTGACAAGTAAGACTGAACAGACCACAACTGCAATAATTAATGTTTCTTGTTTATATTAAAAACAAAATAAAATAAAAAAAATGTAAATGATTGTAGTTGTCATGACTTCCAAAGCCTATAAGTACCTCTACTGTTTGTTTTCAAACACACTTTCCCTTGACAAAGGTATGTAAACATACCGAAACGTTGGGAAGTTGGCTGTTGGCCAATATATATTATATCCTTTTCATTTGAACATCCTCCTGGATCAGGCTTAAGGCAGGTGCTGCTTTCGGCGTTCAGTAAAGAAGCCGATTTAACGACTCAAGCGAGTTTTGTATGGCAAGCATGGAATATCGCTCGTGGCAAACGTCCTCATTCAGATGAATAAATCTTTTTATAAAATTGGAGTGTTGGCGCTAGACTAGAGAATGCATGTTTAAATTTTATATTGCAGGTCAAAAATTAATATCACATTTACTTCTTACATCTCGTCATGAGCAGGTACTGTAATCCCTTTCAAAATAAATACAGTGCATTTGTCATCCACAAAGCTCAACAGTTAACACACGCAGCAGTCATATAAAAAAAAGGGGGGGTTTTAAACCCAGCATTATCTTCAAGGGAAGACCTTGTCAAAAAGAATCCTTACAGAAATGTGTGTTTTTATGTGCTGTTTTTGGTGAAATCAGGTCAGTTATTGTATTTTGCTTCATAATAACTGAATATATTTTATTTAAAGTGTGTAATACATACAGTATAAACAGAAATAATGGAAAAACACCAGTGTTACAACACTGTAGATCTGCAGTACAATACAAATTACACAAACTGTGTAGGCAATGTTCTATCCCTTGTTCTTGTGTATTTTGCTGCCATCATGAGACAGCCTAACAACTACTGTACTTCACAACAATGCTAGTATTTAAAATGTCTTGCTCGCAAACATTTCATGTTCACAGTACGTGTCTTACGGCTCTCGACCATATGGCAATTTTGGTATGCGGCTCGTAGGGTCAGGAAGCTTGGCCAACCCTGGTCTAGGGGATTTACATAGATAAAGTAATATATTTAACAATCTCTAATATGCATTACATATACATCTATAAAAATAAAAATGAGAAAGTAAATAAAAGCATCAGTGTTAAATCACCTACACCAAATCATGGGAGACTAAGACCAAGAGCAAATTCCTCCATACAGGCAAAAGCTTCAGTATAACATGATGCACTGGTGTATTGTTATTTTTGTTTACAAGGTCTTCTTCTAAATATTCTGTACTTTCGAGAAATAAAATTGTCATAAGTATATTTTTGCACAAGCTAAAACATTATTATTAAATGATGAAAATGATTCTAGGATACGTGAACCGGTAACTTTAAAAGCCAACAAACGGCTGAACTTCCAGTCTGTGGCTAGTAATTAAATCATCCTCCCTTTGACTGTTTGAAGTGCTGCGAGTATTACTTAACTGATGAAGTTTCACTAAATTCTGAAATGAGGCCATGTCGTTAAAGAAAGGCATTTAGCACACAACCTTTTCGTGTTTTTAAGACACTTAAAAGCTAAAGCCTCCATCTGGGGACTGCCCTATGGAGCTGTCCTAATAGTGGGTTAAGTCGTAGGTCAGAGAAAGTCATCATTCTGGCTTTCTTTTCTGAAGGCTCTTGAAGTTGCTGATAAGAATGAACAGGTTAAGAGAGACTGACTGGCATGTTAAAATGCATGCCTCTCATACACAATTATGTGCTGGCTGAGTAGGCAAAGCTGATAAAGAGAACAGCCACAGACAATAAATTTGATTCTCAGTGAGGCATACAGTAGTTACTGGGAAATCAATAAATTGCCCAAGATGTGAAAATGATTAATAATGTATTTCATTCTCCCCAGTTTATTGCTTACTGTGTGATGGCATCTGATGTAGACATCAAACTCCATTCTTACCAACAAAAAACAAACCCACATCAACCACGTATCTGTTGCCCTTGTTTAAATTCTGCATTTTAAATTCAATATTTTAAATTGCAAATGCATACCTTTGTATTCCCGTTGAAATGTTTTACAGTTTCATTGTTCTGTTGCAATCCCTATACTGTGAATAATATTTGTAAACATTTGGGGATGTTTGGGAGAAAAAAAAATATGTAATGCACGGCTGAGGAAAAAAGGATAAGCGAGTAAGATGTTTCTCCTCGTATAGTGAACGCAGAAGAACAGTGAGAAAATAAATACTGTCTCTCCGCCACACTGTTTTTTTGCCAATAAAGGTGGTTTGAAAAACACAAGAATTGTCAACAGGAAAAAAGAGGACCATTTCAACATCAGTCTTTATAGTTTATACTGTAGGATACTCACACTGAGGTTTCTGTCCCAGATCTGGATGGTTCCATCCTGACAGCCAGCTGCAATCAGCTTGCCATCCCTACTGTATGTGCAGCAGGTGGGGATCACCCTCTTGCCTTGCATGGACCGAGGTTTAAACACGTTCTTATGCTTCTTCTCATTGGTTACGTCCCACGTCCTCACAGTCCTGCAAGGAATACAACAATATGTATTTATTACTATTTGGACAAGCCTAAGTTAATTCAAATATAAAAAGCTATTTTCAAGCTTTCAGTTCTCGGGCAGGGGTCTAATGCAGGCATTAAATGGTTATCACCTGCTATTTTGCTTTTCAAGCAGAGTGTGAAAATAACACTCTGTCATGAAGATCAGAACACTGAATAATGTTGTTGATTTCCATCTCTGACTGACACACATTCCTGAAGAGGCACAAAGGAGGTGTGTCAGCCAGAGATGGAAATAATGTCACATGCTTGTATGCAATTAACACATTTAAAAACACAGAATATCATAGAAAGAGCCATTCCCCTTCATAGGCATTTGATAACTTAATTACAACAGTCTGCACAGTGAACAAACCCTAGTGGTAGGGTGACTAAGATGGGCTGTGTAAGTTTATATTACTTAATATGAGGAAACTATTCTAGAGAACAGTGCAATATCAATCTGAAAAGATCTTAAGAGTTCAAAACACAACCTTGCCACATTCATACTTTTCAAACTGATGTGCTTTTTTTCCAAAGCCACCCAACTAAATTTCAAAAGAAATCAGAAAAACACAGTGTCCATTGTCCACTTAACTTTGCTACCATATAAACTTGAGAAAGGTTTGCCAAACTCATGACTGACGCGTGGCCACTTCAAACACTTGTGCCAAGGCTTGTGTTCACTGTGCTGGCTCTGTGTAAATATTTCCTCTGTAACCCATTCCTGGTCATTTCTTATTTAGCCGAATGAGAATTAATTTTAAGGCTGGTATTTAAAAAAATAAATAAATAAATAAATAAATAAAATATAATTTATACTGAACTTGGCCTCTCAAAACAAACATAATAGCAAAGGCTGATACTTTTACCATAAATCACATACAGCTGAAATACTTGTTTTTCCTAAAAACAGAGCACAAATACAGGTATGACTTTAAATTGCATATTACTTCCTAATTCTCTGCTCCACATCTGCACAACAGATTAAGAATTGTAATAATCAATCATCAGGAGACAAATCTGATTTTACTCCGTACTGTGCTTGAGTTTGCAGTGAGAAGCGAGGCAACCCATGTTTAGCTGCACTGCTGTATTCATTACCAAGGTCAGGCTAGATTTCCTGTGTTCCTCACGGGATAATAATTTGTACAGTAAAATAATTCCATGTAACAGTTGGCCTTCCAATCTTTTCTTAAAATTGGAAGAAGGTTGAAGTGCAGATCTGCCTCATCTACTTTTACTGGGAGGGCATTAATGGGTTTTACTCATGCCCACTTAAAACAGTATTCTTTTTGAAAGTACCTTAACATTAAAAATATTCCTTAATGTAAATTTGCCAAGTAGTTTGGCAAACAGCAAACAAACATCTGTAATGTATTAAGTAGATATTATACATACAATAATTACTGTTTTCATTTAGGAATAATATATATTTTTTCAGAATAATATATGATATAATTAAAATATTATACTACTTTCATGAGAAATTCAGAACATAGGTAGCTAGTGTGTGTATATATATATATATATATATATATATATATATATATATATATATATATATATATATATATATATATATATAGATATAGACACACACACACACAGTCACCTCCAAAATTATTGGCATCCTTGATAAAGTTGAGCAAAAAAGACTGTATAAAATAAATATCAGTACTGAGCTATATTGTAATTTTCCAACATGTGGAATATATTTGACTTTATTAATGATTCAATGGAATCAACCAAAAGTACACATTTCTCAAATTATAAATTTATTTCCCAAAAAAATGAAGTGCCACAATTATTGGCACCCTTGTTTTCAGTACTTTGTGCACCCTCCCCTTGCAAGGATAACGAGTCTTTCTCTATAATGTTTAATGAGATTGGAAAACACATTGCAAGGGATCTTAGACCATTCCTCCATACAGAATCTTTCCAGATCCTTGATATCCTTCGGTCTGCGCTTATGGACTGCCCTCTTCACTTGAAACCACAGGTTTTCAATGGGGTTCAATGGAGAATGAGATGGCCATTGCAAAATGTTGATTTTGTGGTCAATTAACCATTTCTTTATGGATTTTGATGTGTGCTTGGGGTCATTGTCTTGCTGCAAGATCCACTTGCGGCCAAGTTTCAGCCTCCTGGTAGAGGCAACCAGGTTTTTGGCTAAAATGTCCTGGTACTGGGGAGAGTTCATGATGCCGTTGACCTTAACAAGGGCCCCAGGACCATTGGAAGCAAAACAGCCCCATAACATCAAAGATCCACCACCATATTTTACAGTAGGTATGAGGTTCTTTTCTGCACACGCATCCTTCTTTCGACACCAAAGATCTCTATTTTCGTCTCATCTGACCATACAACCCGGTTCCAATTGAAGTGCCAATGTCGTTTAGCAAACTCCAGGGGCTTACGTTTGTTGGTTGCTCTCAATAAAGGCTTTTTTTTTTCTGGTAACCCTTCTAAATAGCCTATTGGCATGGATGTAGGGTCTAATTGTAGATTTGGAGACTTGGTGACCCCAAGATGCAACCAAGTTCTGTAATTCTCCAACTGTGGCCCTTGGATTTCCCTTCGACTCTCGAACCATCTTCATCACTGTGCGTGGGGACAAGATACACTTGCGTCCTCTACCAGGCAAGTTTACCACTGTTCCAGTGGTTTTGAACTTCTTAACTATTCCCTAATAGTGGTAAGTGGTATATTTAGTTTTTTAGCTATTGCTTTGTATCCATTGCCTGATTTATGAAGGTCAACAACCATTTTTCTCTTTTCCTTTGTGAGTTCTTTGCCTTTTGGTGATGGATGACAAATGGATTTCATATGTGTTACCTCATTTTTATACCCCAGTGAAACAGGAAGCCATGGAAGGCCACAATACAGTTCCTTAAGACTGAGATGAACTTAAAGAAGTAGAATGTTATATATATACACCAAGAAAAGGCCGTCCCTCAAAACTCAGCGCTCAAACAAGAAGGAGACTTGTGAGAGAAGCCACAGAGAGGCCAACAATGACTTTGAAGGAGCTACAGAGTTCAGTGGCTGGGAGTGGAGTAATGGTGCACCAGTCAACCATATCAAGAGCTCTGCATAACACTGGCCTGTATGGGAGGGTGGCAAGAAAGAAGCCGTTACTCAAAAAGTACCATCTGAAAGCATGTCTGGAGTTTGCCAAAAAACATGAAAGTGACCCAGCTGCGATGTGGGAAAAGGTTTTGTGGTCAGATGAGACCAAGATAGAGCTTTTTGGCCAAAACTCAAAGCGCTATGTGTGGCGCAAACCTAACACTGCCCATGCCTCAAGACACACCATCCCTAGAGTGAAGTATGGTGGGGGCAGCATCATGCTGTGGGGATGCTTCTCATCAGCAGGGACTGGGCATCTTGTTAAAATTGAAGGAAGAATGGATGGAGCAAAATACAGGGAAATACTGCAAGAGAACCTGCTTCAGTCTGCTAAAAAAACTGAAGCTTGGGAGGAAATTCACCTTACAGCAGGACAATGATCTCAAGCATAAGGCCAAAGCAACATTGGAGTGGCTCAAGAACAAAAAGGTGAATGTCCAACAGTGGCCCAGTCAAAGTCCTGATCTCAATCCCATTGAGAATCTGTGGCACTATTTGAAAATTACGGTCCACAAGCGTCGTCCAACCAACCTGAACAACCTGGAGCAAATCTGCCAAGAAGAATGGGCCAAAATCACTCCGACGCTGTCTGCAAAGCTGGTGCGTACTTACCCCAAAAGACTTAAAGCTGTTATTGCAGCAAAAGGAGGCTCTACCAAATATTAATGTGTGGGGGTTGAATACTTATGCAGGCAAGATATTTCAGTTTTTTATTCTTCTTAAAAATATTTCCCAACATAAAACCAATGTCACCTTACAATAATTGATTTTGAGTTTCAGTGTTTTAAAATAAAATATCAAACAGAACGAAATTTCAATGTACCATTTGTAATTCAGTAATATGAGAGAATTGTTCAGGGGTCTGAATACTTTTGCAATATAGATATATATATATATACACACGCACACACACTTCAATGGAAATATTCCACGCATTCTAAATACGGTTGAGCTAGAGGGATATAATCACCGATATATGCCCTTAGAATCTTTGTAACCGCATCACAAAAACAAATCAAATAACAGCACTCCATCAGCTATTAACAAAATGTCGTTTTAAAGTAAATTTTAATCTTTAATAAGATTGAGCAATGGCTAAATCGAAACATCCCAGAAGGTCCAAAGGTCACACTGCTTCTGATGTCCAATTTAAAGACAACTTTCCCGGAAGCATTTTTAATAAGTGCTCGATATCTGGAAATATTCAAATCAATTACCAAGGAAAATACTTTATTATTATTACTACTACTACTACTACACAATTTATTTTCCCGAACTTTGTCCTCAGTTTATTTTCCCGGAAGCATTTTTAATAACCGCACTAATAATAATAATAATAATAATAATAATAATAATAATAATAATAATAATAATAAAGCTTTTGTTCAATGTTTTGTTCTCTGTGTATTCAAATAAAAGTATACTGTTTTAAAAACGCTGTTTTGTACACTCATTTTATAGAGAAGATCGTTGTTATGGAGGACTATGTGGATACATTTAAAAAAAAAAAAAAAAGGAAAACCTAAACAAATTCAGTAAAAATCAATAGTTAATAGTTAATTGTGCTGTAACACTGAAGTATTTAAGCAAACAGAAACCTCCACATCGGGCATTATACGACCGTTTTGTTGTAATTGCGCCCTCTGCTTAGTCTCGGGACCCATTACCCAAACTGTTGTATAATGCCTGGGATTTTATATACAGTTCATTCATTTTTAGAACCCTGAAATGTTTTCGTGTTCAGGGTGGGGTTGTCTTGCGAATGACCCCATCGCGATGCAGAATATTCACTTAACCCAAACCCGCTCATCCGAAGACACAACCTAAATCAAGCAGTGAGCAGCAATGTCCCAGTGCATGTCGGTCTTCTAATTAAAGCTACAGTACCACATTTGCTGCGTAGTGCACAACAAAATAAAATAAATCATCAAATAGCAACCTATATATTCTACATTTGTTTATATAATTTGAAAAATGAAAACTGTTGTGTATCAAAATCAAAAAGAAAAGGGTAATGTAGGTACAGAAAAATGTGAAAAATTAAAATTATAATCAGAAAGTTTTGAACTACAAGTCCTTCTTCAGCTAGATGGAAACTGTTTTTCTTGGTTCATAATAAATGCATTAAAATAAATCAGACAGATAGTTTCACATGTATGCAGGTATACTGTGTATGTGTGCATTGAAATTGTTATGATTTGTATTTTTTGAATTTTATAGTAGTTGGACCAAAATTATAAAAGAAAACTTTAGAGAGGATACTATCTGGTAACAAACAGGCCTTAAATACCAGCTTGATGAACACATGTTCACATACCTAAATGACAGCGTTTCAACTTCAGGTTTGCTGTTTAGTTACTCGATTCAGAAATGACACAAATAGAGTATTAATATCAAACTATCCTGATGAATTACAGAAAGAGCTGAAACAGATGGTAGACAGAGATAGCGATAATGATAACATCATTTCTGATTAATCTGCTTCTGATAAATGGCAACAACACTGTTTAGTTCATTGAAATATAGCAACTCATCTCCTTGCATCTCAGTCCCACATGAGCCCCTTTCACACTGGCATGCTCTACCCTATGCTGGACACTTCCATCCAAGCTTCTCTAGATTGAACAGTCGGCCCAAATGCTGATTAGCACAAATGTTTCTTCATCCCTGCTGCAAACTGGCTCATGGTGTATCTCAATCAACAGAAACATGGCTAAACAGAAATGTTCCTTGCGGAAGTGAAACCTTCACGCAGGCGTGGCCATTTGTTATTTTGTCTGCTTACGAACGGCCATTGTGCATTTTGTCTCGCTCATCCCGGGTACATCACAGGTACGTGGTTTCACACTA
Organism: Acipenser oxyrinchus oxyrinchus; assembly: GCA_030684275.1. Lineage (NCBI taxonomy): Eukaryota > Metazoa > Chordata > Actinopteri > Acipenseriformes > Acipenseridae > Acipenser > Acipenser oxyrinchus. Next base: position 34,280,945 of record CM060248.1, on the reverse strand, counting down.
CGCGGGATTGTGACCCCGGGTAGGAATGCAAATGTGAAAGGGGCTATAGATGAATACAACAGAAAAACACACATGGGGATGCGTGTAGTAACTATGGAATTAAAACTAGTTTTAACACCACAAGTTTAATAACAGTTCTTCCACTGAAACAACCAGTTTTTAGTACAAGTTTACATTACTGTATATTCCAGGAAGGATTAACTTGCAGACATATGTTTGAACATCTGCAGAGCTGGTGCTGCAAATCATCACTGTCAAAAACCAAAGACTCTGAAATATAGTGCTCCACTTACAAAGTCTCTTCCATATGCAAAACTCTTGTTGTGAAAACAAAAAAGAACATAGCAAGTAAGCAAAGTGGGAACTGGGAGCCATCTTTTGGGAATGCACCCTCTGTACTATTTGATAAAGCCAATCGTTTACCTTTTAATTTTTAAACATTTTTCTAAAATGTGTTACAACCCGGAGGGTACAGAGAATCTCTATCATTCATGCCGAGTTCCCCTCACTGCTGGGCTGTGATCTTTACAAAGGAAATAAGGTAGACAGCTCACTAGCAAAAGATAAAATGAGCTTCACAGAAACATGCTTGTTGCAAAGCATGCGAGAGCTGCTGGTAGTGGATCACAATAACTTAATGTGACTGTATAAGAACTACTGTAACCAATGACATTGAATAAACAAATGTATTTGTGTGTGACGTTTTGCTAATCGTGTACCATATTACAATTGATGTCCTGTGCATCACAGCAGTTAACCTAGGAAAATGTGGTTTTCTAAGATATGTTAAATTAAAATGTATCAACTAAAACACATTTCTCTAAATAGAAATAAAATGTAAATAAAATGCATAATGTGACAATTATGTAAGATTTGTAGATCTGTAAAAGATTATACGTAATATAAAATATATACTGTACTTGTATAGTAAATAGGTATTTAGTAGTGAATTATACTGACTGTTACTAGAAAAATAGGTCTAAAGAAGAATCAATCAAACCATCAATACAAAAAACGTGCCTGTTGATTGCTTCAAGGTGTGAAAACATATGTTGGTTACTGAACAACAGTACATTTCATGCCCTAAAGTGGTTTATTTACTATAGAGTGCAGCTTATACATGCTCACATGATTATGAACCGTGACCCTCATTATAAACAGGTCTTTTAACTTGTTCCCGTGACTATAATTTGCATCGCTTCAAAGTAAAAAGCATCCACTGTTGTCTACTTTTACTGGGAGGGCATTAATGGGTTTTACTCATGCCCACTTAAAACTGCTACTTTGACTGCACTCCATTTGGTTAGCATTCATTGTGGTGGTAAAGTAAAAAAAAGTTTTTGCACGATTTCCTGAATCCCACCTATGATTGCTGTCCCCACAAACATGACCTGATACAGATTTAAAAACTTTGTATGAGGTTACTAAAGGGTGATCCTATATGTTCTAGGATGCAAACTTCTTTCATAAATCAATCCTAATCAGTTCTTTAAATTTATGATCCTCCCAAATAACTGTATTTCACTATTCCGAGGAAATATCTGTAACCCCACCCATTCAAATCTCTTTGTAAACAATTAGATCAGTATGGAGAATGAAGCAACAAGGTGCTACCATGTAATAGGGCAAGCTGGCAGCAACAGAGTACTGTAAATCCAAAATGATTAAGAGAATGCAAAGCGACACTGTATGTCATGGCTGAGCAGTGATTCAGAGCACTGTTTCGCTGATGCTCAGTTTAAATCCCAATAGATCCACTTACATTGATTGGACAACACATTGTCTACAGGGTATGTATGGGCGAATGGGCAGCAGGGTGGCATCGATTAGCCCGACAGCCTGCAAGTTGTGTAAACAATCTCCAGAATGTCCAACAGTGATCACTCCGGATTCTTTCCTTGTGAAACACTAGTAATGTGTGCATTTATGAATAGTTATTATGGTATACAAACCACTGCCAATAGGTGACATTGCTGCCAGAAACAGGTAAACTTTCACTTGAAATGTTTGTTCACAAAATCCCCAAAAGATTCACATGGATTACTACTATCAGACATACTTCTTATTTGATATTTTTTATTATCATCAACCAGAATTTAATTTATAAACAAAGGCGCAGTTTCATATGCAGACAAGCACAAGTCAGTTACACAAACATGTAAACAGTTTCGGGCAGCTGTGTGGAGTAGTGGTTAGGGCTCTGGACTCTTGACCGGAAGGTCGTGGGTTCAATCCCAGGTGGGGGACACTGCTGATGTACCCTTGAGCAAGGTACTTTACCTAGATTGCTCCAGTAAAAACCCAACTGTATAAATGGGTAATTGTATGTAAAAATAATGTGATATCTTGTAACAATTGTGAGTCACCCTGGATAAGGGCGTCCGCTAAGAAATAAATAATAATAAATACCAAAAGATACTAGGTTTCAGAGTTGGACTTGAAACAACACATCAGGGCAATAAATAGATTGAATATTTAGAAAAGACTTGGTGCAGTTCCATGTATTTTATTTTATATTTATAGAACTCCAGGACCACATTTTCTGGGCAGACCTGTAGTTTGCAAATAAGCCTGACAGTAATTTATTCACCATCAAATCACAGAACAAAAGACCAGGAACAGGGGTGAAAAAAGCTTTTAATTTTTCCTTATAATGGTAGAGTAGGAACAGTATCATTTGTACCTATTATACCATGATTTATGTTTTTATATCCCAAGTAAATTATAAGACAGTCTTGTGGATACATTTTTATCCAAGATGCAACACTGGATTTTACCGCTCACTTGATGTATCATCCCCTCACCTATTCTCCCTGAAAATAGCAAATGTTAATATTTTGTTAACCGTGAATTGACTAAAAAGCTGTACTTCCTGTGCATTCCTGGTTACGCCAAGTTAGAGAACCTTTATTAAATTGATTGTCAGTGACAAACCCCATGTTGCAGAACTCATTGCTAGTGCAATATGTAAGAATGCTGAATTCTGTCATACTGTGTGCTACTGCACATTGATAAATAACTCCACCTGCTACTTCAGAAACATATTGCTGTTTATACAAAAGCCTGATGGAAGCAACAGCTGTTTTAATAATAATATGGCTACAGCCTTAAGCAAAAGTTCCCCGAGACTTTAAAGCCAGATTTGTTTCATGTATGGGGCATACGATGAAGAGGAAATTCAACAGTACAGGTGCCCTCAAGATAGCTTAAAATCTTCATAGCAACTTTGCATTACCAAGGTATTTTAACACCAACAGGTATTCTTGTTCCAGCTGAGATTCTCAAAAAGGGAGTGAATCATAAAAATCCAGGAGTTCGTACAGCAGGTTTACGCAATTACCAGAACTGGCTTCATGGGCAACCTGCTGCTTTGACATCTTTTCCCTTCCAGTAGGGAAGGGGTGGGAAATGATTGTATCCTGTTGCCAAAAAAAATAAAACCTCTAATTTGAGGCTATCCTGTTAAGAGCTTTAATCTCCTGTCACTGTTAGCAGAGACTAATGGACTCTTATCCGTTATTGAGGTACAGTGGTAAAAAGAAAAAAACAAAGCGGGCTAGACAAAGAAACAGCCATAAAACTCCTAACTTTAGATACAGTAAAGAACAATTATTTCAGTAATGAAGTCAGAGTAGTATTTGTTGTGTGAGCTATTAATAAAAGGTACAAGCATGGACCTCTAAAACAAAGGAAAGTGATTTTTCACTTTAACTAAAAGGATGGCATTGCATTTGCTAGAAAATATCCAAGAAAACTAACTATCAACAGAGGCAATCTATGACAGCAAAGGAACATTTCTTTGTGCTAAGTCAGGTTTTCCACTGTAGGCTGCTAATTCAGCTCTGGCAGGAAAAGCTTCAAGTATATAATGTATAGCTGAGTGGAGTTTATTTTACCAGGAAAAACCCTTGAAACAAATGTTTTAATTTCAAGGACAGACCAGGCATGACCACAGCAAAAACTAGCTAAATAAAAATATGTTTAATTAACAAAGAGTCCTCAATATAACCATTATAATAGGAGCAGTGGTGACATAAAGTACATTAAACGGAATAGCACCCAGTAATATACAGTGCAATCAGTTTGGAAGATAGGTCAGTTTACATGGTGGTATAGAAAGCCCTCGATTTAGACCAGTTAAAGTAATCAAAAATGGGTTGATCAGATTAAGTACCCAGGTTTTTATTTGCCTTGATAGATTTTAAATTCTCTTAAATCTGAATAAAGATCGACCTCGTTAGCCGACACAATGACTGAATACTGTTGGTGCCTATCCCTGTAGGTCTGGGTCTGCAGCTGCTCTGCTATCATCACTCTACCTTTCTGCCTGCATGGAGAGACGCAGACACAAAAAAATGTCAATTTATTCAAGCTTATAGTCAACGCTCACATTCACATCTTGTGAACTGAAATGGCCATACATTTTGATGTAATCTAAATTAGGCCTCTTTAATCATAATGAGTCCTAATATACACAAAGCCCTACAATATCACGTCTAGATCAAAGGGTACGTGTGAGGTGTGAAAGCCACTATGATCAAAGCATTTTACCCTATCTACAATTAAGAGGTTTTGCTTGACCTAGCAAAAGCAGTACAAGTGCCAAGAGAACAGTGGGCTTCCTAAAGAAAACAGCACATCCCTTCACCGATTATCCAAGGCCATAAATAGTCTGTTGCTCTCTTGGGCAACTGTGGGCAAGATAAAGATCTACAGCTCAAGCTTAGCTGTTGCTAACATTTTGCAGTTGTCTACCTAAGCACACTCAAGCCTAACTGAAAGCTCCATCAAGGAGCCTCGTCAGACAGCACCTTAGACATCCCAGCAATTTGTACACATCAAGGTAATCTCGGCAATCTTGATTCCTCCACAATCGCAACTAATTTACTGCAATCGGGTTGAGACCAAAGAAAAAGGCCAGATGTCTTCCTTGACGACATGGGAGAATAAATCATTCTGGAGGGGTGAACTCAGGATCTATGCTTCATTGTTATCTACTGTAATAAGATTTTTCTACTCCTATTTTTAGGTTACTGACAGATTCTTACCACCTTGTACCTTGGGAATCAGAAGCAACTCAACAACATGCAGATGGAAATTAATTATGTCCATCATAATGTCTCATGTACCCCGATTTTTTAATAATATTTTTTGGTGGCCAAATGAGCAGGGTGCACTTGCACAACCGAAAAACTTTGCGAAAACCCGGTTTAAGAAAGCTGCACGTTGTCAGTAGTTGGGCAATGCCAAACTGAAACTCAGATGCAACACATTTAAATATACCCTCGCATATTTTAATATTAATTACGTTATTTGCATTTGGAATGAGAATTTCTCTTCCTAAAAGAGAACAACATGGAAACACACACTAACCAAAAGGTACTACCAAAATAGCATGAGAAAAAGATGAGACTTATTTTTATTTTTCCATGGAAACCTCACCATAGTTCCTCAATAGGTACTTTACAATTATAATAAAAAATAAAAATGGAAAATCCTTTCCTGGAGAGTTAAAAAATACCACTAGAAACATTTGTCCAACTTTCCCATAGGAAAATTAAAATGGAAATTTCAAAAGTTAAAAGGTTGAAATGGCATATCATGCTTGTAGCCCATTTTCTGTAATATAAGCCTGAGAACAATGTGCCAGTTTCTGATTTAATGTTTCAGGGAAACTTGTTTTGTTTTTCAGTGCCAGCTCATATGCTCGGAGAAGCCTTGTATTAAATTTCCCACATGTTATATTTCTTTCCGGATCACATTTTTAACTTAATAAAATTGTTTAACTAATTAAAAAAAAAAAAACACAAAAAAACATATTTCAGTAGTCTTGTGTATAAACGGCCATGGGAACTTCTGCCACGATAACACTCCAATTATTATTATTATTATTATTATTATTATTATTATTATTATTATTATTTATTTCTTAGCAGATGCCCTTATCCAGGGCGACTTACAGTCGTAAACAAAAATACATTTCAAGAATCACAGTACAAGTAATAATACAATTAAGAGCAAGATAAAAAATACAATGACTTTGGTTCTAGCAAGTACAAGTATATGACAAAATACGATTCAATAACGGAGCAGGTAACAGTGTCCGTGATAGTTACATCAGGATATAATTAAATACAAAATACTACAGATTAAATAACACTTGTGACAGATTACAGTACTCTAAAGTACAGGATTAAATGCAGTAAAATAGGGGGCAGATAAGTGTAAGTAAAGCGCATTTAAGGAAGAGTGATAAGTGTCCAGAGGGAATTTGGTCTCAAGCACCCAAGTTATTGATCTTAAAGTATTTCACAACCTCTATATTCCTTTAATTTGAAACATCAATTAGCTAGATGGTAATGTTGCAAAATGTTATCATTAAAATATTTTCAAACCCCTTTTATATTAACAATTCTAATACGACCCATTTTATATTAAAAACAAATACAAACATGCAAATAGAAACTTCATTTAGCAGGACTGAGCTCACTTGTAGCAAGCAGTGGCATGCACGGAGTGGCAGGTCTAAAATTCTCAGCATATTTTGCTGGACCTGTGGGGCCCTCTAATACAAAAAGGTTTAGTCCCTGATTCTGGTACCTGCAGTGCGTTCCGCATAAGCACAATGCAGTGGGCCGCTTGTTTCCTGTGCATTTCTACACTGTAGTTCACCCATGTCACCCCAATTGGTTCACAAAGGGTGCACCTTTCACATGCTTGCCAGCCTGCTCTAGGTCTGCCACTATTTCTCAAGGTGAGTGGCCAAATCTCAATGGAAACTTACCATGGTCCTTTTGCAAATTGACAATGTTAAGAGAAAAGAAGAAAGAGTAAATACAATGCAAGCAATAAAAACAAATTGACACTTGGAAATGGAAAAGAAAAACAGGCAAACAAAACCAGTAAAAGAAGGTCCATTAATATAAATACCAATTTTTCAATTCCACATTATCTGAATGTAAAATGAAAACTTCTCCTAAATACATTTTCCCTTTTTTAAATATATATATATATATATATATATATATATATATATATATATATATATACAGCTCTGGAAAAATTAAGAGACCACTGCAAAATTATCAGTTTCTCTGGTTTTACTATTTATAGGTATGTGTTTGGGTAAAATGAACATTTTTGTTTTATTCTATAAACTACTGACAACATTTCTCCCAAATTCCAAATAAAAATATTGTCATTTAGAGCATTTATTTGCAGAAAATGACAACTGGTCAAAATAACAAAAAGATGCAGTGTTGTCAGACCTCGAATAATGCAAAGAAAATAAGTTCATATTCATTTTAAACAACACAATACTAATGTTTTAACTTAGGAAGAGTTCAGAAATCAATATTTGGTGGAATAACCCTGATTTTCAAGCACAGCTTTCATGCCTTGGCATGCTCTCCACCAGTCTTTCACATTGATGTTGGGTGACTTTATGCCACTCCTGGCAAAAATTCAAGCAGCTCGGCTTTGTTTGATGGCTTGTGACCATCCATCTTCCTCTTGATCACATTCCAGAGGTTTTCAATGGGGTTCAGGTCTGGAGATTGGGCTGGCCATGACAGGGTCTTGATCTGGTGGTCCTCCATCCACACCTTGATTGACCTGGCTGTGTGGCATGGAGCATTGTCCTGCTGGAAAACCAATCCTCAGAGTTGGGGAACATTGTCAGAGCAGAAGGAAGCAAGTTTTCTTCCAGGACAACCTTGTACTTGGCTTGATTCATGCCAAAGCTGCCCGATTCCAGCCTTGCTGAAGCACCCCAGATCATCACCGATCCTCCACCACATTTCACAGTGGGTGCGAGACACTGTGGCTTGTAGGCCTCTCCAGGTCTCCGCCTAACCATTAGACGACCAGGTGTTGGGCAAAGCTGAAAATTGACTCATCTGGGGGTGCTTCAGCAAGGCTGGAATCGGGCAGATTTGTCTTTGTGAAGGACGCATGAATCAAGCCAAGTACAAGGTTGTCCTGGAAGAAAACTTGCTTCCTTCTGCTCTGACAATGTTCCCCAACTCTGAGGATTGGTTTTTCCAGCAGGACAATGCTCCATGCCACACAGCCAGGTCAATCAAGGTGTGGATGGAGGACCACCAGATCAAGACCCTGTCATGGCCAGCCCAATCTCCAGACCTGAACCCCATTGAAAACCTCTGAATGTGATCAAGAGGAAGATGGATGGTCACAAGCCATCAAACAAAGCCGAGCTGCTTGAATTTTTATGCCAGGAGTGGCATAAAGTCACCCAACATCAATGTGAAAGACTGGTGGAGAGCATGCCAAGACGCATGAAAGCTGTGCTTGAAAATCAGGGTTATTCCACCAAATATTGATTTCTGAACTCTTCCTAAGTTAAAACATTAGTATTGTGTTGTTTAAAAATGAATATGAACTTATTTTCTTTGCATTATTCGAGGTCTGACAACACTGCATCTTTTTTGTTATTTTGACCAGTTGTCATTTTCTGCAAATAAATGCTCTAAATGACAATATTTTTATTTGGAATTTGGGAGAAATGTTGTCAGTAGTTTATAGAATAAAACAAAAATGTTCATTTTACCCAAACACATTCCTATAAATAGTAAAACCAGAGAAACTGATAATTTTGCAGTGGTCTCTTAATTTTTTCCAGAGCTGTATATATATATATATATATATATATGGGCAATATTTAGGGCTTAACAGCAAACTCAAAAGGCTATCTTTGCAGGCACTGATGCAGAAAAGCAGAAGTCCCTTGACAGGTTTCAGTTAATTGGAATTTAGATCAACAGGCTTACCCTGTGCAAGCGCAACAAATTAAAATATATAATTTATTTGATAAGTATAAAAAGGGATCAGGTTTAATCATACACATGGTTGGCATACAATAGAAGGCCAGTGCATTACAGTTTCCTCTCCTAAGAAGCCCATCCTTGGTTATATTTCTAGTTTTAAAACAATCAACTCCCTCATAATCTATCAGTTTTAGGACAGTGGAGCTGGATTGCGTTCTGTAATTCTGGCAATAATTTCTTTAGCCACTAAAACTTCAGAAAAGTGAATTTTGTAACACAACAGCATTAAAATGTTTTTAAAGAATTTTGTGCAGACTTATTCTATTTAAAAGAGTCACTGTCATTTTAATTCTTACATACTGTGACCAGGCTGGCTGGTGGGGACATCAGGCCAGGAAACGAATGTACAACACACAAGGTTGCGGGGCAAAACTGAGACGCAATGACACTCAGCTTTTATTAAATCTATAAAAGGGTTACACAAACAAAAGACTTTCACAAAACGGCACGAGTAGCATTTGTTATTGTCTGTTATTTAATTTCTCCTTCTCTCTCTCCCATTCTCCACTCACGAACACCCAACCCCTAGTGAGTGATTTGTGCATCTATATATACAGCTGTGCCGGGATTCAATTACTAATTAATCATTCACTTGAATCCCAACACGTGAACTAATTTGTGCAATACCCGTGCCCACATAATACACATTTTACCTGAACAATAAGTGATTGTGCACTCCCTGTACTAAATACAAATATACATTTTAAATCACTTGTGCTACATAGCCCAATTCATACCCCATGCACCACTATATCAACAACAATAACACACCACATACAACATAAAACACAAAAATATACCCAAGGACGAGGCACCCCGTCACAAATACATTTTCAAAAACTAGACACAAGCGTCTATTAATATACTGCATATTCTCTTTATATGTTATGGGTACTGCACTGCAATGTACCCTGCATTTCTTTATACAGTATCAACACCTTTGCACTGCTTTGCCATTGTGTTTGGTTTATCTATCAAAACTTTAAAGCTGTGTTCAGACTAACCCTCAATCCGTCTGAGCCCGGTTCAACTCATACCTGCTGTGGTCCCACATCGGTTTTAGATAGAACAGTTTTCACAAGAACAGTCTGCGCAGACAAACCGGCTCTATAATGGTTTTCCTTTTCCAAAAACACTTTTACAAAGAAATACAGGACTAAAGAAATATCAGACTATTTGTGTTAAAGGCAGCTGTTTGTTCAGTTGATGATACACATTTTTATGGTGGCTTACTAAGGACAGGGATATTATTTTTATTATACTTTTCTTATTTGTTTTCATTTATTAGATTTTTCTTGAATATTTCTTACTTTAAAATTTTGCACATTTCATTTCTATTGGGGAAGATCTACAACCAACTGAAATGTCACCATAAAATAGGAAGATTAATTTTTGTTGCCATAGAAATGACAAGAAATAAAAGTGTATTAATAGAAGTGAACCGTTCTGAGTTCGGTTGTAGTTTGAACACAGTCTAAAGCCCGGGACAGACAGGGGCGGCGCGGGACGCGAGGCATTTTTGCCGTCTGTATCGCTGCCATTGCTTTCATATATCGTGTTGGACAGATCAGCGCGGGACGATTGGTGGATTAACCAATCACAGCCAAGTGCTGACAACATGTGCTTAGCAGGAAAAATCATGAATGAAACCGCTGTCTATGGCGGTCCAAGCACCCTGAAGTGTTTGATCCCTCCCATATTTCATAAAAGGATAGGCAAGTCAGTATTTTATACATCGCCCCTGATAAGCATCCTGCCTTTTTTTATTTCTGTAGTTCACTACTATTTTTATTAAATAACTGGCTGTAAAAGGATATATTTTCTAACACTTTAGTAGTAGGCTACTTGCTGTCAGCAATATATTGTCTGTTTCTTTGCTAAGCTCAGATCGCTCATTTCATACACCTGCATATAGATGACAGAAAAACAATGTTGAAAAACAAACTATTGTTTATTTAGTAGATTATATGGAGGGCATTAAAGCTATGGGCAAAAGTTTTGCGTCACACCCTATAGAATTAATAATGTTACGTTGACATATTGAAATGACATATTGCTTTGTAGTTTTCCAAAAATTGAAAAATGTGACATTTCGAAATCTAACATGAAATACTGTCCTACTATTGTAGACTTTTGAGATACCATTTTGCAGTTCCTTAGATTGCATGATGTTAAATAAAATATCAAAAATTATGTTCATAAAGGTTTTTTTTTTTTTTAATTATTAATATTTTACTAGGTGATGCAAAACTTTTGGCCATATATGTAAATTATATTCAAGTACATAGTCTATGGTGTGGTACTGACAACTACTGTACAACGTAGTTCATATCGCTCCTGTGTGTCCGGGTGCAGACTAGCGGTACCGCACCGTGAAAATGCCCAGCGATGTCGCGCTGCGCCTGTCTGTCTCGAGCTTAAGGCTTCAGTCACTAATACTACAATCTTCTGCACAACATACTGCAACCCTCTTAACCCTTACTAACAGATCTCTACCCTCCCTGAACCATTTTTTAAGTTATACAATGCCAAGTGCTAAAACATAAATTGCTAATGTAACAAGGTATTTAACCAATTGATGTAGTCATGACGTGTTCAATTCAGGGGCTCCTGAGTGGCGCACTGGAGTGCAGGATGCGCCCTATAGCTTGGATATCGCCAATTCAAATCCAGGCTATGTCACTGCCGACCATGGCTGCGAAGTTACCAGGGCGGCACACAATTGCTGGCGCTGCCCGGCAGGAGGGTTTATGTCGGCTGGGGAATCCTTGGCTCACCGCGGATCAGCAACCCCTGTGGCTGGCCCGGCGCCTGCCTGTGTGCTACTCAGAACTGCGTGGTCCTCCAACGCTGTAGTTCTGTAGTTGCTTCACGGTGGGCTTGCACTGCGAAAAAAAGCGGATGGCTGACGGCACACGTTTTGGAGGACGCGAGTGTTGCAGCAGTGAGCCTTGTTGAATAACTGGGCATTCCAAATTAGGATAAAAATCGGGGGGGGTGGAGGGAATAATTGCTGATTCCAAAAAAAACAAACATATTCAATTGTTTTCTCTTGAAAAGTGCCAGAGTTAAAATAAGTAAAAGTAAAAATACCCTTGACATGCATTTAAAAGTAGACTACTATTTCTTGAAAATATTTAGCTAATATACAGACAAACAAAAAATTAACTGGAAACAGGATAGATGTACACAGCTAGTTCTCAATTATAATAATAAAGGCCAAGTATGACTGCTGATGTACCCTTAAAAGTTGGGTGGTGTAGTTAAACAGTATAATAAACCTTGGACCTGGTTTAGTGAGTATACTTGGCAAACCCTATCCGATAGAAGACGAAAAGGTAATAGGCCTATACATCATATAAATAGCTGCAGGAATTAGGAGTGTTAGTTTAATTTAGCATTAATATGTTTAAAGGTTTAAACAGTAACATATTAGGATATCTGTTAACAATCATTCCTCATCAGAAGCATACATGGTTCATCATTTGTCAGAAATGTTTACCTACATTAGCAGTTTAGCAGTTGTGACTTCAGGGCAACTTTTACAGAAACCTGCACATCAAGACTGATTTCAACATTGCGAAGTTCAAACAGACACATGAGAAGGGAAAAGCAAACAAACTTTTTTTTCAATTTAAGATGGCTTTACATCTCACGTAAAAGCCTTATTGCCTGTCATTAGAGTATTTGATTCTATTAGACTTTCTTCACTTTATTGCTCGTTCTACTGACAATTTTAATTAAGGTCATCACTCATTTATAAAAGTCTCCTAAAGGACAGTACTTAGCTACAGCACCACACATGCTCCTCTTATTTAGTATGTAAACATACTTATTATAAACCCATCTTTCACAGCTGTAACTCATACAGCTACATGTTAAAGCAAGAACAATACAGGTGTGAATTTAAGTAGTATTTGTTTTGCAAAAATTTTGGCCGAAAACCACCACAAACAGGACAAAGTTTCAAAGCTTACCCCACTCCCTCCCCAATACATATATAAATACATAAATAAAAATGTACTTCGAATGATTTAAAAGTAAAAAATATACCTCCTACTCTCGGATTAAAAACAGATTTCGCCCTGCAATACTATCGTGCCATATTGCCAGATGGTTCAGGACATAACTGGTCTTGATACAGCCTCTTAATTCTTTTATATATATATATATATATATATATATATATATATATATATATATATATATATATATATATATATATATATATATATATATATATATATATAAGAATATATTCATTCTTCTACCAAAATGTGTAACGGATCAAACTGTGTAAATGTTTGATAAAAAAAATTAAAAAATCCTGTCGCAATGACGCACAAACACATTTACCAAAATACTTACTATTCATTGGAATGACATCAGATGATATTGATACAGTATACGGTACTTTCTATTGCCAGTTCAATAGTCTGGCTTCAGAGTAAGTGTAAGACATCTCTAACTATTTATCAATTGCATTTATACTGCATTACTTTTTCTTTTTTATGCTAAATATTTAAGCATGGCATAAATTCACTGACTCACTGATACAGATCTTTTCAGGTCCCCAAGAGAAATGGGTTAATCCTCCTGTAAACTTTATAGCTTGAATGTAAATCAAGACAACGGGTGTTGGAAGGGAACTCTGGGCAGAAAACCAGCTGTAAAGCAACTAGATCTCTAGTCTCACTGGCCAGTAACAAAGCCCTGTGCAACATTTCATTGTTTGCAATGTGAACATTTCTGAAATCACTTGCAACTTGGGACAAGAAACACCTGTTTCACTGCTCCCTGCTTGCTCATTTCAAAGGCAGGAACACCCAAATTATTGTGAGGTAGAACATTTTCCAGATATAAGGAACTATGTTAAAAGCTTATCAGTTTCATTACTTTTAATAATAAAATGTCTAGTCAGATATTACACAGCATTACGTTGGGAACTGCAAAACCTTGGAGTAAATGTGTAAGTCTCGATTGAATATAACCATTCCTTGGTAATCAATAGAAGTGTTAGATGATTGCAGACAGGTAGGTAGATAACTAACAAAAAAGTTGATTATGACTCTTGCCTCAATTACATATACTGTATGTAAAAAGCAACCACAGGATTACATTAAGGTTATCAATCCCAGTATGTAATTTAGCCACAACCATAACATCAAGTTCAGAAGGAAGTTGCGAGTTGCAGGATTCCTTTTTTTTTTTTACACGTTGATGGATGATGTCAAATGTAATACTTAACCAAACAGAACATTTTCAAATAGTTCAAGCATGTTAAAATCAGACTAGGAGATATATATATATATATATATATATATATTTTTTTTTTGTAGTCACCAATTGTTTTTATCATTTTTTTCTCCCAATTAGGAATAGCCAATTACTTTTTGGCTCAGCTCACGGCTACCACCCCGCGCTGACTCGGGAGGCGAAGATCGAACACACGCTGTCCACCTCAGAGCTACAGCGTTGGAGGACAGGGCAGCTTACAGGCAAGCCTGCAGGCACCCGGCCAGACTACAGGGGTCTCTGGTGCGCGGTGAGCCGAGGACACCCTGGCCGACCCAAGCCCCCCTGGGCGGCGCTCGGTCAATTGTGCGCCGCCCTCTGGGAGCTCCCGTACACGGTCGGCTGTGGAATAGCCTGGACTCGAACCGGCGACGTCCAGCCTATAGAGCGCATCCTGCACTCCACGCGGAACGTCTTTACTGGATGCACCACTCGGGAGCCTCCTCAACTAGGATATTTCTTACAAGAACATGTCATACAGTTAAAATCTGTTCCTGACACACATTAAAAGCCTCCTCAATATACCTGGTTTGGCTTTTCTAAATAAACAAAACTCTAAGGCAACTTCTGCAATTAAGTGCCATTTTCAATGTAGTAAGTCATACATGAAGGGGAGAACTGCCTGTGAAAAAGACAACCTGTGCTGCTTGGGTCCCAAATACCAATTTAAAACAATCACATGCAAGAACATGGTTCGAATTAATAAGACCAACAACCATAATGTGCTATTCTATCTAATGTTCATCAGATCACAGGTAGTTACACACATGAAGTAGCATTTTTGGAAGAGTTCTATACACTATACAAATATTTCAAGAACTGCCCCCTTTTCCCCTGGTTATGTACCTGGATAACATAATTTTGCAAAGCCTCTTACAAATCAGTTCATCAAGTGTGTGCTGTACTTGACAGGAAAACATTATTTATAATCTGTGGATAGTCAATCAACCTTATAACTTGCCAGGGATACTCAGTGTTGCACATATACAATCCTGCTAAAAGGCACCAAATGTGTATTTACAATGCCAAAACCACATTTAAGGGTACCTGGGCTTCTAATAAAGGTGAAGCTGAAATTTGACACAAAAAAAACTCCATGGCATGCCATGTACATACAGTAAATACCAAATAGGGCTGTACTACAAGGTTCTGAAATATACTGAAATGTGTTTTCACCCTCATCTTCAACCCAGATAAGTAAAGATTTCTGTCTGTACATGACAAAGAGAATGGAGACGTTTCACCTCTGGCACTTTGAATTCCCAGCTAAGCTGATCACCATATCCCTCCATGGAAATACATTGTCTCCAAGGGAATAAACAACGCTCTGGGTCTCCCTGCTGGCAAGCCAGATATCCACAGACAAAAACACTACCCTTCAACAGCGACCAGGAAATATACAGTAGTAGATCAAGTGCCAATCACCATCAACAGGGATTTAAAACACAATGGAATACAAAACTAAATACAGTAACATATTCAAAAAAACAGGTTAAGTAGTAAAGTATTATAAAAATCAGACTGCAGCCACTAAAGCGCACCCCATTTGAAAAAATAAATATCCTTGTAATCTTCACGGACATGCAAAAAATATATTCCTATAATACATGTTCCTACGTCATGACTCATGACGCTCCCTAGACGGCAGCTTCATTTAAAAACAAACTGTCGCCATTAACACTCTCGCTACAGCAAGCATAGTACAATGGAGGAATAATATATATATATATATATATATATATATATATATATATATATATATATATATATATATATATATATATATATAATTGAATTCTCCACCCCCAGATAATAATGCCTAGCGTCTTCGTCCACACTATGCCATTTCCTTAGTTTTTATATTTTTCTGGTCTAACTTTCTATGAAAAAAAATGCAAAGACCCCCCCACACCCCTTCCTAAGTGCCTGGAAATCACAGACTTGTGTGGAAAACTTGTAACAACCTCAATGTATCTTCTGAACTGGCCTGGAACCAAATTGTGTCTATCAAATTTAGCCAAGCCGAGGTGTGTGTATGTGTGTGTGTGTGTGTGTGTGTGTGTGTGTGTGTGTGTGTGTGTGTAAATAAGCAGGCTGTGGATAAATAAGGAGTTCAATTAAAATGGCAGCAGACAACAAATGAAAACAAACAATCTGCACCAATCTGTTTGACTACGTATATGTACAGTATATATAATTATTTTAAAATTACACCAATACTATAGCAAACATGTTCGTCAACTCCTGCTAATTGTACTGTACCGTCCCCCTGGACCTCTCGCTCACTTTCTCGATGAACTCGACTATCTACTCTCCACCCTCCCCTCTCTACCCCAACTGTCCTGTTAAGTGATTTCAATGTCCATCTCTCCAACCCCAGCCACTCTGCTGGATTCCTCCCTCTCTTTCACTCCTTCGACTTCAGTCTCTCCATCCCCCCCTACCCACAAAGCTGTCTGTCAACTGGACCTCACCTTCTCCAGGGCCTGCTGCCCCTCCACCCTCTCTGTCACCCCCATGGACCTCTCGGATCACTATTTCATCTCTTTTTCTCTGTCTCTGCCCTCTCTCCCTGCTCCTCCTACCCCCACTGTCACCTCTCGCCGTAACCTCCGCTCTCTATCCCCCTCTGTCCTTGCCTCCACTGCTCTCTCTCACCTCCCTCCTATCGTCTCCTCCTCCCAACTCTCTGTAGACTCTGCTACCTCCACCCTCTTCTCCTCCCTCGACTCCCTCTGTGCTCCACTCAGCAAGAACCACACTGCGATCTGCTGAAAAGAAATGGGAGAGAACCAAACTCCCTGCTGTCCTAGACCTCTACCGCACTCTCCTCTCCTCTGCTAAATGTACTTATTTCCAATCTATAATCCAAGCCTCCACTAACAACCCACGTAAACTATTCTCTACCTTCTCCTCCCTCCTCTATCTCCTCTGATGACTTTGCCTCTTTCTTCTCTTCTAAAATCTCAGATATCCACAAACTCTAACACCTTTCCCTCCCCCCCCCCCTCTCCCGCTCCAACCCCTACACCCACTGCATCCCCTACTAACTCACCCTCCTTCTCCACCTTCTCTCCCCTCTCAGACTCTGACCTCTCCTCCCTGCTCCCCGGTCACAAACCCACCACGTGTGCCCTGGACCCCCTCCCCACTCAGCTCTTTCAAGCTGCTGCTCCTGCTTTACTTCCCTTCATCTCCTCCCTTCTCAACACCTCTCTCCTTTCTGGACTCTTTCCCTCTGCCTTCAACAAACCTCTATCACTCCCTCCTCAAAAAACCTACCCTCGACCCCACCTCCCTCCAGAGCTACCGTCCTGTCTCCCTCTTAGCCTTCCTCTCCAAAACCCTCGAGTGGGCTGTACACCGCCAGCTCTCTGCTTTCCTGTCCAACCACTCTCTGCTCGACCCTCTCCAATCTGACTTCCGCTCTGCTCACTCCACTGAGACCGCCCTCCTGTCTGTCACCAACTCACTAAACTCTGCTCAAGCTGCCTCTCTCTCCTCTGTCCTAATTCTCCTTGACCTCTACTATCCTCTCTCGCTGACCTGGGAATCTCTGGCACTGCTCTGGCCTGGTTCTCCTCCTACCTCTCCAACCACACTTACCAGGTAACCTGGCAACCTCCACACCTTGCCCTCTCTCAACAGGAGTCCCCCAAGGGTCAGTCTTTGGTCCTCTCCTGTTCTTTCTCTACACCCGCTCCCTGGGCCGCCTCATCGCATCCTATGGTTTCTCATACCATTTCTATGCTGATGATGCTCAGATTTTCCTCTCCTTCCCCACCTCTGACTCCACCATCCTCTCCCACCTCTGCTATCTCCTCCTGGATGCACTCGCATCACCTCAAACTCAACCTCACAATCTGACCTCCTTTTCTTTCCCTCCTCCTCCTCCTCTGATCTCTCTATCTCTGTTCCTCTGGAATCTACTGCACTCTCTCCCTCCTCCTCAGCCAAGAACCTCGGAGTCACCCTGGACCCCTGCCTCTCATTCCCAGCACATCTCCACTCTGGCACGCACTTGCTGATTCTTCCTGAGCAACATACGAAGAATCCGACCATTCCTCACCAACTACACCACCCAGCTCCTGGTCCAGGCCCTGGTACTCTCCCGCCTAGACTACTGCAACTCCCTCCTGGCTGGCCTCCCTGCATCCGCCACCCGTCCACTCTAGCTCATCCAGAACTCCGCTGCTCGCCTGGTGTTCTCTCTGCCTCGCTTCTCCCATGCAACTCCACTGCTCTGCTCACTCCACTGGCTCCCAATCACCGCTTGCATCCAGTTCAGGACTCTTGTACTAGCCTACAGATGCCTTGACCAGACTGCACCCAGCTACCTCCACTCTCATCTCTCCCTACACCCCAACTCAACCTTTCCGCTCCTCCTGCACTAGAAGTCTGGCTCTACCTCCTCTATGCTCCCCTGCAGAGCCCGCTCCTTCTCCACCCTCGCCCCACAGTGGTGGAATGGCCTTCCTACAGATGTCAGGACTGCCCAGTCCCTGACCACCTTCCGGCGCCTCCTCAAGACTCACCTTTTCAGACAGCACCTGCAGAACTCCTCTTTTCCCTCTGGACACTTATCACTCTTCCTTAAATGCGCTTTACTTGCTCTTATTTGCCCCTATTTTTCTGCATTTAATCCTGTACTTTAGAGTACTGTAATCTGTCACACGTGTTATTTAATCTGTAGTATTTTGTATTTAATTATATCCTGATGTAACTATCACTGATACTTACCTGCTCCGTTATTGAATCGTATTTTGTCATATACTTGTACTTGCTAGAACCAAAGTCACTGTATTTTTATCTTGCTCTTAATTGTATTACTACTTGTACTGTGATTCTTGAAATGTATTTATGTTTACGACTAAGTCGCACTGGATAAGGGCGTCTGCTAAGAAATTAATAATAAATAATAATAATGTTTTGACACTGCAATGTATGGTACCTACAGTATTTACTGCAGCTATACTCATGCCTGTGGCCTTTAGGACAGGAAAGGTATGGCGGATTACAATCACAGTTAAGTCAGAAATTACTTAAAACAGCTATGCATTGGGTGTCTTCTCCACACAAATAACCTTACTGCATAAAATGAGTACACGCTAGTCCCAGACATACTGTAACTGCCCAGGATATTAAACAAAACATTGACCTTTAGTTTAGAATAGAAATGTAGCATTTTGTGAGTTACAGTTTCTTAATGGAATATTGTAGAACCTTGATATACAATACATTTTCATGTGTGTCTTTCATAGCAACATTCCTTGCCTTTCACCTAAATATTCCTCGCTCTAACATTTTTCCTTAATTAAATCAGTTGTTTACCACTGGTTTCGGATCCCACGTTTCATACAATATTCCACCATCTGTGAATAACTGAGTAGCATGGCACTTATGAGAATGGATGTTATATACACAGGCTGTAAAACTGGTCATTTTCCATTTCAAGAACAATTTGCGGTAAAAATATATGGAACTGAAGCATAAATATGCTAACCAGCTAACTACAAAGCAGCCATGTATAAACAGTGGGTATTTAAAATGAAAGACGATAACGTTTTTGTGAACAAAAGCAAAGCACTCATTGGCATGGTGCAATACTGTATCCACAAGCAGGAGGAATGCTGGCGTATATACCGAAAAGTCAGTCTGAGGGTGACTGTCCCTAAGTGGAAGAACTGCAACAAATTTCTTCAGCAAAATACAAATACATCTTTGTACGCCATCATTGTGCTCATACTTGGATTCTCATTAACTTGGCAATTATCCATCTCAGTTACAAAACACCAACACATTCATCTCAGCTAAAAGAATTTCAATCCACAGGCAAAAACCATGCAGCAGTCTGTGTTTTATTGCTTAATGGACATGAGCAATGAGAGAAGTTTGTTTCCTGCTCTGCAGACATTTTCCAGAGATTTGCACTGCCTCTCTTGAAAAAGGCATGAGGTTAATGATTTCTCCAATAGCATATGCTACTATAAATACAGTACACGATTTATTCAAGAGTTGCACCTCTTCCGTGGGGTATGGGTTTCTACAGAACATGTGTTCAGGTAGCAGATCCTCAGACTAATCATGTACCAGACAACTAGAGTGCTCTTTGGGTTTACATTCCAGAGATGCATTTCTGCAAGGCGGGTACGCAAAGCTTTGGCTTTGCTGCAATAGGAGTGTGTCTTACAATGTGTCACAGAAGCATGAAGCTTGCCATCTAAAACAGAAGCATAACACCTTGCCAAGTATGAATTATGTCAGCAGTTTGAAACACGTAGGGCCAGGTTCATTTTTTTTTCCACTGAGACCTACAGTAGATATTTATTTTGCTCAAGGCAGACAGTACCTTTGCATGCAATCAAACAGTGCTGTATTAACAACCCCCCCCCCCCACCACACACACAAACACACCTCTCAACCCACTGAAAAAACACCACCCCACACTTTGTTCATCTTGTTATTGTGGAAGGAAATGGAAAAGTGGGGTTGATAGGTCCAAATACTTTTCTTCCCATGTAAGCCTTTTAGTGTCTGAGTGATCACAATTGCACATCCATTTATAGCTATGTTCGCCTGAATCTCCCACACTGCTCTGGGACCTGCAATAGACAGGCTGGGGGACAGGCTAAATCCTTATTTGGCTTAATTGACATGGTAGCTTTTACGCAAACCGCAACAGTCTTTCTTTTCCAGACCAGCAGTTAAGACGATTTCTTAAAAAAAAAACACAACACTGCCCTTACAAAAATAAGACATTTATTAAAACTGCTATTTTGCAAAACCAAACAAAGAAAACACGTTGGCTGCTCACAGGTGGGTCATCCGTGTTGGGAGCTTCAATTTAAAATCACACCATTTTAAACATACTACAACATACTTCCTTGGAAGCACAAGGTGCATTTTATGTTTTCAAAGTAATGCATTTTTAGAAGAGTCAAATAGCTTTAAGGTTTCTCCTCAAGTGATTCAATTATAATATATAGGAAGCTGTGTGGTCCAGTGGTTAAAGAAAAGGGCTTGGAACCAGGAGGTCCCCGGTTCAAATCCCACCTCAGCCACTCCGACTCACTGTGTGACCCTGAGCAAGTCACTTAACCTCCTTGTGCTCCGTCTTTCAGGTGAGACGTAATTGTAAGTGACTCTGCAGCTGATGCATAGTTCACACACCCTAGTCTCTGTAAGTCGCCTTGGATAAAGGCGTCTGCTAAATAAACAAATAATAATAATAATATCTTTCCTTTAAATTATTTCTCGTTTATTTTCTCACACACTGTTTAGATTTTGACTCACACAAGCAAGCTTGTTTATTTCCTCTTCTGTCAACGCTCCAATATTACAGATCAATTATAGAACCCGGCATTGGCTATCACTCTGAAAACAAAACAATGGGTTTTGATATTTTGGAAAGCTCAATGACGGAATCTGATTTTAAGGTTCAGATGTATTATTAATAGACAGTAAAAGTGACTAGCTAACAAAATAACTCCATACATTTTCCCACCACGTACATCTATTCACTATTTAGTGTGGATCTGAAATGTGTAGTTGTGAAAGAAACACGTTTAATCTAAATAGGTACTACACTAGGTTAAATAAATCTGCTTGCAAGCCTTCCTTTCAGATTGTCTTGTACTTCCATGGTAATTCACTGCTTCTGGGCCTTCTTTCCTAACAGACTTCCTGGAAGGCAAGAGAAGCAGACTGAGAACTTTATCTAATCTAGTGTAGTATCAGATGCCATGTTTTAAAATGAAAATACCCAATTTCTATGCCATGTGGGTTTTTTTTCAGAACTGAACATGAGAGAAAGTGTAGAAGAGAGAAGTTCTATGAAATTGTATTATTATTATTATTATTTTTTTTCTTAGCAGACACCCATATCCAGGGCGACTTACAATTGTTACAAGATATCACATTATTTTTACAAACAATTACATTATTTTTTACAAATTATTTTTTTTACATACAATTACCCATTTATACAGTTGGGTTTTTACTGGAGCAAATTAGGTAAAGTACCTTGCTCAAGGGTACAGCAGCAGTGTCCCCAACCTGGGATTGAACCCACGACACTCCGGTCAAGAGTCCAGAGCCCTAACCACTACTCCACACTGCTGACAGTCACATGGAAAACATCTGTATAAATACTATTTTGTAACAATTTCCAATTTTCATTATAAGGTCTATGTGTGAATACTAAAGAAACTGTGTTAATGAGACAAGACATGGTAATCAAATCTCAACTTAAACACACAAATATTATGATAATAAAAACCATGAAGTCTTGCTTTTTATTTCGAACATTTATAATTGAGGAAAATAATTGAAACAAGACTCACCCATCATTGGAACAGGTTAAAAACTCTTCTTTAATCTTGGGATGCCAGCACCCACTGTTGAGCATTGCAGTGTGGCCCTGAAATGAAGAACAGGATCAGCAGTACGCTGGAAACTCACCGCAGCCACGTAATTAGATTTAAATACGACACAGATTAACTCGTTCCCAATAAATTATAGTTTTAGATTCTATGGCATCATTAAAAAAAAACTTAACAGGAGAGACCGAGGATCAGGATTGGTTCTCGATTATGTCATGTGTTAAAGAATGGGCTCAATAATGCAAATATTTACCTCTCCATTATTTAGAGAATTATAGAATCTAAATCAATAATGCAAGTATTTACCTCTCCATTATTTAGAGAATTATAGAATCTAAAAGTAATGAAACCATTATATACAGGACAGCTTAATCATGACATACTGTGCAACACAGATTTAGTAAAATAATATGGCACTACTCAAGACAAACACATCTCACTTGTACAATAATTGTAGGCTGGCTTACACCCGGTGAATTTAACAGCCACAAATATATTCAGTCAGCATTGTAGCTACATAGTGTTAGGTTCTTCATTCAAAATGTGGACTTTTGTGCATGTGTCTGTTTGTCTGTCTGACACACACTACATGGTGGACAACACAACTGGAGTTACTGGAGAAGCCATTTTATATGTAAAACTCTAAAGCATGACAAATAGACAGACAGACACCTCCACTATATCCCTGTTACATAATCTACAACTGGGTTTAATAAACCAAGGGGTCAGTTTTAATAATCTAAAAACAGCAGAAGACCCAAAGACAGCCACCCTTTACTTTATACCAGATGTGATACACATACAGTGTACAGTTGCATGATAGAAAAGTTTGAGATACGATTAAAGGATTTATTAATGGATGTCAAAAGTTACGGGTGGCTGCCTGAGATATAATAAGCCACTGTTCAGGGTGGGGTAAAGTAACAATCATTTGAGATGATATAAAAGGTGTGGTTCCACAGACCAGATCTGTGCTCTACATAAACATAAGGCAATTTGGTTCCTATAGGAACACACTGGATTTTAAAAGTGTCTAACTTAACAAAAAAACTATTGATTTCTTATAGCTTTAACTGCTGCTGTTGAATTGTGGTATCTAATGAAAGAATTAAGTCATGAGATCACCAAGGACATTCAAAGTGCTTCCCTCTGTTAAAACAGTGGCAAAAGAATCAGCCATAACAAATAACAACTTCAAACAGAGCTCCCTAGTGAGGACTGACCACACGCTGGATGCTGTTCAAACACAGATTCCAGGGAAGTACTTCAGCTCTCTTGTGCACCTTTAACTTTTACTGTGGCACTGTACCAAGAACACTGACCAAAGGAGGCCGGATTGTTCGAAGGTAAAACAACTTGCTGAATAACTCTTATGTTCAGATTAGAATTTAAGACTGCAGAATGTCAAGACAGTAAAAAAAAAAAAACACACACACACACACACACACACACACACACACACACACACACACACACACACACACACACACACACACACACACACACACACACACACACACACACACACACACACACACACACACACACACACACACACACACACACACACACACACACACACACCACAAGAACAAGAACAAGATTTGAAGGTATATGGTGAACATGTACATGCATACAAACGCCCAACAGTTTACTGCCACACTGTACAGGGGATGCATTGTGATCTGTCAATCTTACCCAATATTAATGTCATTCCATGGATTAGCAAAATTGCTAAATTGAATTGAGAGTATTTGGTTTATTTACTCTTGTTGCTGTCAGCAATAAATGGTGTAATTTATGTTGCCCAATTTTTCATGTCTCAGTTGTTTTTGCATGTCTCCAATTATTCATTAGACATTTTTATAGTAAGTCAAGAATGTGCATGTTAAATAACAAATAAATGAATATTCATGTGGATTATTAACAACATATGTGAGTATCCAAGAATATGGTTTCCAGTTTGGTTCTCAAATGCCTTTACATTTAGTTCCACTAATGATAATAACTAAATAGAAACATAACTGACACAAAAGTATAAGCAATTGCCAAACTACAAAAATAGCTAAAGTATAGACTGAAAAAAAGGTTTATTTTTCTATTCTAACAAATCCTTAGGTAAACAATGTGGACATCCAAAGAAAACATAACCAAGACAGAAATAGCATCAAGACACAAATAATTTGTTTGGGTTATCTAACTGGATAATTGCTAGCTTTAATTAAACTAACCTTCCTGCAAATTGGTGCAATTGAGCCTCAAAATCAGCCCTGGATCATTAATTTCAAACTGTTTATAAAAAATACTGAAAAACAGAAGCAGTTGCTTTGTGCTTTCTTCAGCACCAAAGGCAAGTCCTCTGCAATACAATTCATTTTCACTAACAAACTAGCCACTGAAGTAAAATAAGTTACACACATGATGCAAAAGCCACCAACTACAAGCCCTATTTCCAAAGCTTTAATGTAGGAGTTATTTAAAGAATGATATGAAGTATGATATTCATACGTTAACCTTTACTGCATATTGTGGGATTCAGGAATGGATGCATAACACTTTAGTCCTGTGCTAAACCTGTTTAGCACTTAAATTAGATTCATATATGTGTTTTAGCATGGTGCTACTTGGAAACAGCACTGGGCTGCTTTTTTTTAGCATGCTGCTAAAGAAAAACATGCAAAAAAAAAGCAAGCATATTTAGCACCTGAATTCTTTAAGATGGTGCTAACTGTGTTTTAGCCTCTTTTTGATTTTTTTTACCTTTAACAAGTATGTGATAAAAAAATTATAAAGGCATTTGTTTCTTCTTTTGCTGAATTTATACAATTTATCTATACATCAGTAATTGTCATAGTTAATGGTGTAGATTTGTATGTAATAATCATCATAATATCTGATAATACTAGACAGTCCCTGAGTCAATGATTAAACAAACCACAGCAGTAGGGTTACCGTACGTCTCGAGAAAAGTGGGACTGTCACAGTTTTCAGCCTTAATTCTTGTCCTAGTCAGAAACAGTAAAATTATAAAATCGTCCCGGTTGAGCTATTTAGTATCCACATTTTTTTTTAAAACAAAAAACAAATCTTATGGATTACTTATTTAATAATTCTGATTATGGGTTTAATTCATATTTTGTTCCATTGAGTTCATTCATATTTGTCAAAATATTTTGCGATTCTGTAACTTAAAAACTACCGCACAGATTTTTCACGAAACTTGGACAAACAAATTATCCGTCACACGGAGCATATGAAATGAAATGCCATCCCGATCCGTTTGAAATGGCCGAAAAAACATATCCCTCAAAATCTAGTTTAAACAAGGTTTTGTCAGCCGCTCTTACCTATTGTGCCATTATAGATATTGTCAGATGACAACAGAAAAAAAACAAATGACATTTATGATCTGCAATAAATACACCTACTATACAGTTATTTTAACTGCTTTAGAGTTGCTACAGCATCAATGAATTGAAGAAAAATAAATTCCCTTTTTTATTCTGGAAATCTGGTAACCCTAACCAGGAGTTAATGGTCCTTTTAACTTTTTCCACAGCATTTACCTTATCTACAACTACCTTAGTACCATATGAACATTTCCACCCAAACAACTTGTCTTTATATTCTGTTACTTCATTTCTTATACGTGAAGCTCATCAAAGGCCAGGTTTGGCTTATGTTGCCTCTGTTTCTTCATGATTCTGGTCTTTTTTTTAAAAAAAATTTTTATACAGATTTATGCTACACTTCTTGAGAGATGTGACCTGTGGATGGCTAGTTGCTTCATAATGTCATTAGGGCACAATTAGCATATGCCTGTTGGTTCAGATATATTATTCATTTGGGAGGGGCCAAATAGCATGCTAAATAAGTTGTGGCCACATACCTGATGCATAAAAATCTTTATGAAAATCGGTAGGAAAACCAACTTTGCTAAAGTAGCCTAGTGCGAAATAAATAGCCTTAGCAAAAAAAAACACATCAATATGGCCCTCAGTTTCAAATTAATCAAACTCTTAACAGCTTTACCTTATCTACCTTTTATTCTTCATAGAATCTTTTTTTTTTAATTTTTTTTTTACATTAATTCAGGATATGCAAATATTCCAAACACTTTGGAAAAACTGCTGCATCGAACACTGCTGGTGCCCATGTTGTGGACCACATGATCAAGTTTGAATAAACAAAAACATGAAGCAAAAACTTTTCATCTAATCAAAAAATAAACTACACACATAGTAATGTTTAATTAATTTCAATAGTGTGGCATGTTTTTAGGGATATTGGTAGTGCTCAAAGTGTCAAATTAAAGTAACTTGGTGTTTGCAGCCCTATGCTGCAGCAAGGAAGTGTATTTTAAAAAGTAATCCCAATAGAGATTAGTTTGTTGAGCCCAGTAACCTTTTCTTTTTCTCCTCCTTAAATGTGGTACTTTCCAATGCCCTTTCTTAATGAGCACCGTGTTTGTATTACCAGTCAGAGATCCCAAAGCCAGTTGTTTTAGTTTGTAGAAAAAAAATTGACATGCATTTAAAAAAATAAAACCTTAAGCAGTGTTTGATAGGTTGGAGCAAATATAAATATAGGTACACAAGTGGTGAAAATTTACCTTTGTGTTTGCCATGTCCACAATGTACTGGTCGCCCTTGACACACTCGATTACCTGGAAACCATCTCGGTCAAGGATCTTGGCCTGCGAGTTCCCAGACACAACAAGGATGACATCTCCTGTAATGCTGTACTGTAACGACCTGATCTGGTGACTGGAAGTGGTGGGGCAAAAGAAAAAATTAATAGGTTTTATGAGAAAACTGAAATTGTAAAAAATGATTGGAGAGTGTGCAGGATGTTACATACCACTTCTGGTGGGCTGTGATGTGTAAATTAAACGGGATTGGTGGCGCACGGTCAGTAAGATTTATAGAATTTTGTTTAAAAATGTAATTTCCTATTGTTAAGAGATTTTCCTTTTGGCATATAGACTTGTGAGATATTAAACTTGGCTGAATAAACCCATATAATAAAATAGCGCTGAAATCAATCAGTCACACTACAGTACAGTTCACAAGTCGAGCAACAAATATAGCCTCTTTTTGTTTCACATTAACTTCTGTTACTATATATGCAGCTAACCTCTCCAAAAACGTATAACATGATAATAGGGATATTCCTATATCCCTGACAACACGTGTACAATTGTGCATTGTTGAAAATGAAAAGTACTAAAACTGTGGTTTTAATGGTTCAATGTCAGATCTTTCAACACTTGCATTTTTTATCGCATTTACCCAATCACAGGCCCAGAATGACACTTCTGTATGATCGTGTTTACACGATCACAAGCTATTTGTATGGAAGGCCATCTGGGTCAAAAACACAGACCTCGAGCTTCCAGGGGGAGGCGCGGCGAGCGCCGCCCGGGGGGAGGGAGGGTTAGGTCGGCCAGGGTGTCCTCGGCTCACCGCGCACCAGCGACCCCTGTAGTCTGGCCGGGCGCCTGCGGGATTACCTGTAAGCTGCCGAGAGCTGCGTTGTCCTCCGACGCTGTAGCTCTTGGGTGGCTGCATGGTGAGTCCGCAGTGTGAAAAAAAGCGGTCGGCTGACGGCACACGCATCGGAGGACAGTGTGTGTTCGTCTTCGCCCTCCGAGTCAGCGAGGGGTGGTAGCGGTGAGCTGAGCATAATAAAATAATTGGCAATTCCAAATTGGGAGAAAATAATAAAAATAATTGGAAACGACTAAATTAAAAAAAAAAAAAAAAAACACAGACCTCGTACACGTATTGATTTGGACCGATCAGAATACATAAAACAGTACCTGTTATAAATAAATGTAAATGAACTACACATTTTCTACATAGGGGGCTGGTCATTTTACAGACATGCAGCGTAATTACAAGAGTAGCCAATCTCCTTCGGGATAACATCTTTTTAATTTTAGACATGAAATATGCTTAAAAAGAAAAAAAATCAAGAATAAGGAAAATTGCAAATCATGGCAGCCAGAGACTTTCTTCTACAGTGCAAATATGGATTTGCTGAGTGCTGCCGACTTCTTGAGACAGACACTGTTGGCTGCTACACGGTTCAGTCTGTATTAACAATGTACACAATCAGTTTTTTATTTTCTAATTATATTGGTTTCAGTTTTACACAAACATATTGAGTTACCAAAGCGAATATTAGATTCAATGTGAGATCTTGCAATACTTGTTTAAAATTACATATTAGCTACAGTGGCGTTACCACGGAATAAAAGCAATTTCTTTCATTAGACTTTACAAAATGTCAAGTCCACATACCGCCACGAATTGGGTGGGAATGGCAGAGGTAAGGTGACTTTTAATTAGATAATTTATTGCACTTACTATTTTCTT
Source organism: Acipenser oxyrinchus oxyrinchus (assembly GCA_030684275.1). Lineage (NCBI taxonomy): Eukaryota > Metazoa > Chordata > Actinopteri > Acipenseriformes > Acipenseridae > Acipenser > Acipenser oxyrinchus. The sequence goes on along the minus strand of CM060248.1, from coordinate 34,252,043 downwards.
TAAATTCATTGGCTCTCAGTTCATTTTCAGTAACGTACAAAACGTACTAAATAGATTGTGCACCAATTATTTGAAAATGTGTAGTAAATAACGCATTTTTGACCAGGATGGCCTTACATGTTTGCTGTGCTGCTTAGAATTGCGTAACAGAATTTTGGGAGTTGTTTGTGGACCACAGGTTGGGAACTGATCACAGATTAATTAATTTCTACATCCCCTTGATATTTTCATTTTGTTTAATGTGTTCTTTTAATTCCTGGACATTGACCACCTATATTTATACAAGTTATCTTTCACTATATTAAAATAAAGCCTGGAGAACCTTTTCATTAAATCAATTGCAATTGGATGCGCTGAAAAGCAAACTATTAAAAGTGAAACCACAGTAGGCAGACACATAGTTTAAGATAGAAAGACAGAAGAATAGTCAATATTGTATTGTAAACTATTATGTAATGTTATCTACATGTACTGTACTATAATACCTTGACTTGTAATAAGTTTCCATTATTAAATTAATCCATTAGTGCCTTGCGACATCAAAGACAACACAAAAATACGGAAAACTCCATTCAGGCCAGACACTGTTCACACAAGTTGTACGAACATCCTGAATAAAAACAAAGCGTCACACTGGCTTTCAAAAATATGTAAACCACTTTTTCTAATGGAGCTCTGGCCTTGCAGTGCCAATGTTGGCAGTGATTAGAAGCAATACAATGCATTCTACAGATGGAGTCATTTGTGTGTGTTCCATCAAAGCAGCCAGTTCCGCTGCTGTAAGCCACAGACAAGTGGAACGGAACCCTCTTCCAAGGGAAGGAGCATGTGGAATTTCAGGGATCATGAGCTCTGAGTGGCCCTGAGCTGCAGACAGTTGTTTACTATCAGCGAGTTCATGCTAACCTGTAGAACATGCCCCGTTACAAAACAATAAAAAGGCAAATTGTTATCCTGATGTAAATGCCACCATCTTTTCTGGAACGAAGGGATACAGCTTTCCAGAAAGTTTGTGCTTTCATGCTCCAAATGATGTAATTTGATGTCTTCAGATCAATTCTTGTCTTTTTACAATTATTGTTTTAACTCCAGTGTGAACTGGCAGCACATTTCAGAATTTTAAACTGGCCGTTGTATCCCTCGGGGAATAATAAAAAGTCTTATTAGACTCAATGGTTCGTAAAAATGAAGCAATATGGGTATGTGAAAAATATCTGTATAAAACAAGGTGGCATAAAATGGTTAATAAATACTGGCTACCACCTGTAATGGAACTACTGAGAGAATAATAAAATGCAGCACTGTACTAACTAAAGATACTATGTCAAAGTGTGGTATGTATCAGTGATATGGCCAGAGGTTAAAGCAATGCTGCGGTGAAAGGGTTAATTTACCAGTAGTGGAGAGAGAAAGAAAATCAGAGAAAACAGCTGTGTTCCAACCATTACGACAAACGTTTACGTCTCTATACAGCAGAAACATAGGTTCAATGTCATTGTTAAGACATTTTGCATTCAGGATTTATATATGAAGCCAAGATTTGCTGTATATCTATATGAAATTGTCACAAAGACTTTGCTCAACCTGGCCCAACGGTGGAATGTGTTTGGAAAAGCTTTCTCTACCTACCACTCACAAGGCTGAAGACAGCGAAAAGCCTGGAGAGCTGAATCCATCCCAGCAAAATCCCAGAACTTCACGTCATAGTCGTACCCACCAGTAACAAGCCGAGCTCCAGAGGGGTCCAGCCCCAAAGCAGAGACCTGAAAAATGCATCGTAATAAATGCAGATTATACGAGTCAAACATCCCTGAACATCTTGGTCACCCCTTAGAAAGATGTATTAATGTATTAAAATAAAAAACACATCATTTTTAGTTAGACAAAAATTTCAAGTACAGTACATTCAGCAACTAGCAACCTAACCATACTGTTAAGTACAGTACATGCTCATGGTTACATACAAAAATTATATAAAAATGTATGTTTTAATAAGACAGTAAAAAACTTCCCACTAAAATTACAAGAAACATGTTTATTTATTTTTTCATTATTATTACAGACCGGATATAAAGCGCTCACGGATACACTGTGGGGTTATAGAGTATATAACAGACTGCTGGACAAGCCCTCCTGAAGAAAGCAAGTCCACCAGAGCCATGTCACACTTCCATTCCATAGCCATGCAGTATGTGTGAAAGCTCAAATCTTCTCCAATTGCAAAAATCTACTTCTTGAGCATAATATTTTACATCACCGGTATGAAGAATGTATACATTTTCAAAGTGTAAAACTCACAGTCTTTGTCCCGTGTTGCAGTGTAATTTCATGTGTATCAGGAATTCGCTTCACAGGGTTCTAAAGCAAAAACAAGAAAGTGTGCAGTAGATTTATTAGGTATTACAACTTCAAAACAGTAGAGCTAGTGGGTGCTTAGTTGTTAAATGTCAAATTCAGACATTTTCTCATTCCTGTAGGGGGGTGCAAATAATCACTGCATAGCAGGATTTATTAAATGTTTCACATGGAGCTGACTTATCCATAGTGTATACTGTAAGTAGCTAGATGTGGCCCATGTGGCTAAAGAAACACACACATTATATATATATACAGTACTGTGCAAAAGTTTTAGGCAGGTGTGAAAAAATGCTGTAAAGTAAGAAAGCTTTCAAAAATAGACATGTTAATAGTTTATATTTATCAATTAACTAAATGCAAAGTGAGTGAACAGAAGAAAAATCTACATCAAATCAATATTTGGTGTGACCACCCTTTGCCTTCAAAACAGCATCAATTCTTCTAGGTACACTTGCACACAGTTTTTGAAGGAACTCGGCAGGTAGGTTGGCCCAAACATCTTGGAGAACTAACCACAGTTCTTCTGTGGATTTAGGCAGCCTCAGTTGCTTCTCTCTCTTCATGTAATCCCAGACAGACTCGATGATGTTGAGATCAGGGCTCTGTGGGGGCCATACCATCACTTCCAGGACTCCTTGTTCTTCTTTACGCTGAAGATAGTTCTTAATGACTTTCGCTGTATGTCATTATGCTGCAGAATAAATTTGGGGCCAATCAGATGCCTCCCTGATGGTATTGCATGATGGATAAGTATCTGCCTGTACTTCTCAGCATTCAGGAGACCATTAATTCTGACCAAATCCCCAACTCCATTTGCAGAAATGCAGCCCCAAACTTGCAAGGAACCTCCACCATGCTTCACTGTTGCCTGCAGACACTCATTCGTGTACCGCTCTCCAGCCCTTCGGCGAACAAACTGCCTTCTGCTACAGCCAATTATTTCAAATTTTGACTCATCAGTCCAGAGCACCTGCTGCCATTTTTCTGCACCCCAGTTCCTGTGTTTTCGTGCATAGTTGAGTCCCTTGGCCTTGTTTCCACGTCATGGCTTTTTGGCCGCAAGTCTTCCATGAAGGTCACTTCTGACCAGACTTCTCCGGACAGTAGATGGGTGTACCAGGGAACCACTGTTTTCTGCCAATTCTGAGCTGATGGCACTGCTGGACATCTTCCGATTGCGAAGAGAAATAAGCATGATGTGTCTTTCATCTGCTGCAGTAAGTTTCCTTGGCCGACCACTGCGTCTACGGTCCTCAACGTTGCCCGTTTCTTTGTGCTTCTTCAAAAGAGCTTGGACAGCACATCTGGAAACCCCTGTCTGCCTTGAAATTTCTGCCTGGGAGAGACCTTGCTGATGCAGTATAACTACCTTGTGTCTTGTTGCTGTGCTCAGTCTTGCCATGGTGTATGACTTTTGACAGTAAACTGTCTTCAGCAACCTCACCTTGTTAGCTGAGTTTGGCTGTTCCTCACCCAGTTTTATTCCTCCTACACAGCTGTTTCAGTTTCAGTTAATGATTGTGTTTCAACCTACATATTGAATTGATGATCATTAGCACCTGTGAGGTATAATTGTTTAATCATACACCTGACTATATGCCTACAAAATCCCTGACTTTGTGCAAGTGTACCTAGAAGAATTGATGCTGTTTTGAAGGCAAAGGGTTGTCACACCAAACATAGATTTGATTTAGATTTTTCTTCTGTTCACTCACTTTGCATTTAGTTAATTGATAAATATAATCTATTAACATGTCTATTTTTGAAAGCATTCTTACTTTACAGCATTTTTTCGCACCTGCCTAAAATTTTTGCACATTACTGTATATACACACACACACACACATACACTGATGCACACTGTAAAAATGAAAATATTACGAAGTTAGTATCGGGTTGGCCTCCCTGAGCATTAACACAATCCTGGCAGCGTTGACGCATAGACCTGATCAGCCTCTGGATAGACTGCTGTAGGATGTTCCGCCACTCTTCCTGTGACGCTGCAGCCAGCTGGTGAAAGTTGGCTGGTCGCAGTTTTCTCCTGTGGATGGCACTGGTGATTTGGTCCCACAGGTGTTCTATTGGACAGCTCAGGAGAAAAAGCAGGCCACAGCAAGACCTCGAAATTGTTTTCTTGAAGTCGTGCAATTGTAATCCTAGCACTGTGTGGTCTTGCATTGTCCTACTGAAAAATCGACAATTCCGGATTGGCTTGCAGGAACGGAAAAACTGTTGCCTCAAGGACTTCGTCAATCTGCACCAAAGGCGTTCTTGTGTTAAAGGAGATTCCTCCCCACATCATGACACTTTCACCACCCCACCGGTTGACTTAAACAATGCAACAGTCAGCATAACGCTCACCTTGATGTCTCCACACATGTTGTCTTCCATCAGGTCTGTCAAGGGCAAAAAGGCATTAATCTGTGAATAAAACACTCCACCACTCTCTGCCACCACTTCAAATGTTCTCTGGCCCACAGAAGACAGCCTCTGCCTTCCAGGACGTGGCCTGTCCCTCACAGAGCCAGTTTCCTGGTTTCTCTGGACTAGTCTGCTGATTGTTGAAGCAGAACATCTCATTCTCTGGGCAACTTCTCTCACAGACAGGCTGCTTTCAATCATGCCAATAGCAACCAGACGATCTTCATTACTCAAGTGGGGCATGGTCATATATTTCGCTGTTCTTGTTCTTAATCAACTCATTTTGCCAATTTTAACAACACAAATACCAAACCCTGAGCATCTGGCGTTTTTATGAAATCGCATGACTCAAGCTTAGTATTTTGCTATCACAAGGAACACTACTAATCAAACAATCAACAAACCTATCTGCTCACTATTTAAAATGTAAATAACATGGTTTTTGCCACTGATCAACACAAAAAAGTCCATAATGTCAAAGTGAAAAATAAAATCTACAAATTGTTCTAAATTAATTACAAATATTAAACAGAAAATAATTGACTGCATAAGTATTCACCCCCTTTGCTATGACACACCTAAATAAGCTCTGGTGTAACCAATTGTCTTTAGAAGTCACATAATTAGTTGAATGGAGTCCACATGTGAGCAATTAAGGTGTTTCACATGATTTCAGGTTAAATACACCTGTCTTTGGGAGGTCCCACAGTTGATTAGTACATTTCCTAACAAAAACTTCATCATGAAGACAATGGAACATTCAAAGCAAATCCGGAATAAAGTTCTTCAAAAGCACCAATCAGGGGTAGGATATAAGAACATTTCCAAGGCATTGAATATCCCCCGGAGCACAGTAAAGTCCATTATTAAGAAATGGAGAGAATATGGCACAACTGTGAATCTGTCTAGAACAGGCAGTCCTCAAAAACTACCGGGCAAGAAGGGCACTAGTCAGGGAGGCCAGCAAGAGGCCTATGGCAACTCTAAAGGAGTTACAGTCTTCCACGGCTGAGCTGGGAGACACTGCATACGGCAACAATAGCCCGGGTGCTTCACAAAACTGGCCTTTATGGGAAAGTGGCAAAAAGAAAGCCATTGTTGAAAAAAAAAAAAAAAAACTCACATCAAATCTCGGCTAGAGTTTGCCAGAAGGCATGTGGGAGACTCTGAGACCAAGTGGAAGAAGATTCAATGGTCTGATGAGACCAAAATAGAGCTTTTTGGCCTCAACTCTAAGCGCTATGTTTGGCGCAAGCCTAACACCACACATCACCCTGAGAACACCATCCCTACCGTGAAGCATGGTGGTGGCAGCATCATGCTATGGGAATGCTTCACTGCGTCAGGGCCTGGAAAGCTTGTGAAGATAGAGGGCAAAATGGATGCAGCAAAGTACAGAGAAATCCTGGAGGAAAACCTGCTGAAGTCTGCAAGAGACCTGGGACTTGGGAGAAGATTCACTTTCCAGCAGGACAATGACCCCAAACATACAGCCAAAGCTAACTGGAGTGGCGTAAAAACAAAAAGGTCAATGTCCTGGAGTGGTCCAGACAAAGCCTGGACCTCAATCCAATTGAGAATATGTGGAAAGAGTTGAAAATTGCTGTTCACCAAAGGTCCCCATCCAACTTGACGGAGCTTGAGCAATTTTGCAAACAAGAATGGGCAAAAATTGCAGCGTCCAGATGTGCAAAGCTGGTAAAGACTTATCCAAATAGACTCATGGCTGTAATTGCTGCCAAAGGTGCCTCTACCAAATATTGACTCAAGGGGGTGAATACTTATGCAATCAATTATTTTCTGTTTTGTATTTGTAATTAATTTAGAACAATTTGTAGATTTTATTTTTCACTTTAACATTATGGACTTTTTTTTGTTTTGATCAGTGGCAAAAACTCCTAATTAAATCCAGTTTGATTCCATGTTGTAACACAATAAAATGTGGAAAAGTCCAAGGGGGGTGCCCCCCCGGTGCATCAGCACACACAACGGCTGCAATGCTGGCTCCAGCGATCAACCACAGTACGGCCTCCCTAGCGCATCAGCATGACAACCATCTGGACTGAGCTGAGTAAGGTACTTATCTGGGGTCTTCAAGTGGGCACCTTCCATCCTTGGTGTTTCGTCGACTAGCCCACGACACCTTAAGAGGGCTCGACAGTGATTCCGGCATCCCAGTATCACCCCCCTGTCTCCCACTCAGCTAAGCTTACTTATATACAAGTCTTACGTGGGCAAGACTTGAACTCTGAAGTGAAATCGATGGACAAAATCTGCAAGTGAGTGTCACACTGGAAGAACTAAATCAGTCCCGCCAACTGAACATAAGTGCACTGTATGCCAGAGCCAAACTTTAATCTTAGAGTGGGCTGGACTTTGCTTTCAAATTGAATGAGTTTCCCAGAAAACAAAAGGAAATGTTTTTACTGTAACAGCACAAAGACAATGAAGCATCCCTTCCACAAATCTTTGTAAATTAACACTTAGAAGAACTCTTATAAGCTTACTGTCTACGTTAATGCTAAACACTTTTCTAAAGGTCTGCATACATACTGGCCTCCAGCTTGAAGATGCATTCATATAGGTGGTCTGTTCACAAGTCAATTTTCACACCTACTACAGTTTACAAATTGAAGTCCCGAGAATTTCTGGAGCCCGCACTTTGTCAGACATAAATGATCACTGGCTTTCACGAGACATTATTGCAAAAGGAACTTTAAAAATAGGTTGGTCTCAACTTAAGTATTTTTGCAGAGTGGAAATGTCACTGAACTTACTTTCCTAACTGTAGGTACATTCAGGTCAAGCACTGCTAGACAAACAACCAACATGCTTTTCACACAAAAAAGCCAAATTTGAAATACCTTTTGAAGAAAGCTCTTAGTTATAACTAGAAGGAAATCTCATCCAATTGGAAGACATCAATGTCCTCCTCATTGAGATAAACATGTTATCATGAAATTCCTGCACATGACCGTACATATATTTTAGATTTGTCCTAAAATTGCTATTGATGATGAAGTGCCCTGTGTAACAATTTAGGTCAATGTATCAACATAAACCAAATTCCTTATAATGCTTTTGAGCAATGCATGGGTGCGATTCTTTTTTTACTTTATTTTTTTTTACATTTAGTGTAATTTCCTCCCAGTTTGGAATGCCGCTTTTCCCCTCACCATTCATTGGGCATCCTCCAATCCAGTTTCCTTTTTAACCCAGGAACTCGAGGGCAGATGCCAGTGAACTACCGACCTCTGGAGAACAAAAGCCAGCCCTGCAGGTGTCTGCCCTTGAGCTCACTGCGTGCCTGGCCAGCAGGGTTCGCTGCAGCATGGGGAGGAGAAACATTCCCTGCCAGTTTTGCCTCCCAAACCCACGGGAGCGGCAGAGCCAATGTGATGCTCTCTTTAGAGTCCCAGCAAAGACCGGCCTACTTCACACAGCTAGGACGCAAACGTGCACTGTATGACACCCTGCACAACACATGGCTGCGCTCTACTCGGGAACCCGATATGGGCTGGATTTTCTTCATTGCATAACTTTCTGACATGTAACTGAATTTGCTAGCACTATGACATTCCAAAATTAAGATAAAGAACAAAAAAAGATCAATTTTTCAATAAAGGAAAGTGGTCATATTTTTATACAAATGTTCAACTTTAGGCATAGAACTAAAAAGCATGTTATTGTATAAAGGTCTGCATGAACCCCAAAACTCTTTCATAGCAGTCACTATTGCACCCCAGTGCCAAGAAATGCCTGACACAGGGGGTGCAAAAACAAACTTTTTTTTATGAAAAGCACTTACAATACAAAACAACAACTGTGAAATGTACACACCGTACATACAGACAACTGAATAGGCATGCTGTAGACAGGAAATACAGCTGTGGACAGATATTAGCAAGAAAGATGACAGATAAATGATAGGTAGGAAGTCAATTAAATGATACATCCTTAATACAAACACCTTCAACTCTTATAGGTGTGCTTGGTATTCCATGAATGATGTAATAATTCTTGAGAAAAAGTGATGTTCTCTGTTTCAGGAAGGAAGGCCTATTTCCTATCATACTTGCACAGCTGGTTCCAATTCTCCTTATGCTTTCATTAGCAATTCTCTCACGCTAGCAATCAGTTCTATCCCAAACTGCGCCTTTTAGCTGTGTTATGAACTGTGACATAACCAAAGATTGTTATGACGTGTGACAGAACTGTAAATTGCTAATCTGTAATTAGACCTAAATGGCTTTACACAGCTGAGCATTTGTAAGCCAGAGATGCATCACACCGCTTGAAACTACCATGTTCATATTTTATAAAAACAACAACAAAGTACTCACTTTACAAAAATAGAAGAAAATGTACCAACTTCTGTTTAAGTCCTTTTCTTCTGATGATCTGATTAACCCTTGGAGGATTTACCACATGCATTTAAAAAGTGGCACAAGGGTGGTCTAATACTTCTCTCAACTGCAATCAATATTCATATAAAAATAAAATTCAACCCCTTTTGTCTTGCCTATGTAAAGTGAATAACTTAGTTAATATTGGAGTCACACCGCATGTCTAGTATCTCAAAGACATCTTGTGGCATTTCCAGTTTTTTTTTAGTTTTTTTTTTTAATATATCTGTGTATTTGTTTTTGTTATTTATTTATGTTTTTGTTTATGGATGCTTTGTCATGTAATTTATACATTCTGCTTACCAAACTGGATCTCATTAAACACCTGGACACTAATTATGGTACATTAGTGGAAGCCAACAATTTAAGAGGGGCACAACAAATCAGGTCACCCCTTATCTGGTGAACTACAATTAGCAGGCATCTTATGTTCATGTAGCTTTTAGAAGTCTTTTTTAAAAGATAACTAAACCTACCGACTCTAATTTCAGACAAATTCCAGACTAATAAGACTAATTGTACAAGTGCAACGGTAAGGAAAGGGATTAAATGCATATACCAAAAATATAGAATGAATAACATTTGTATCCTAACAACAACTGATTATGATTACATACGTTTGTTCTTAAAAGAAACAGAAGCAGAATGGGTAAATTACATGACAAAGCATCTATACAAACTTAAATACACACACACAGATACATAACAAAAAACTGGAAATGACCTAAGATGTCCGAGATACTAGACATGCGAGTCCAATATAAACTAAATTATTCACTTTATATAGGAAAGACTAAAGGGGTTGGATTTTATTTTTGTATGAACATTAAAATTAGTTGAGAGAATTATAAAATCCTAAAAATACAATTCAGGTTTAATCAAATATCCTGTGTATTGTGTATAATTGAGATCTGTCTACATCATTATTATTATTTGTTTACTTAGCAGACGCCTATATCCAAGGCAACTTACAGAGACTAGGGTGTGTGAACTAAGCATCTGCTGCAGAGTCACTTACAACAACGTCTCACCCAAAAGATGTAGGACAAGGAGGTTAAGTGACTTGCTCAGTATCACACGGTGAGTCAGTGAGCGAGCCAGGATTTGAACCGAGTACCTGGTTACAATCACTTCTCTCAACTTCATCTGGACAGCTCAATCTTCAAGTATTTACTGAACACAATAGAATCTAAAACTAAGCACACTTCCTGATGATAGAATATCCTCATAGACTTGGTCTGTGGAACGCCTGGATGTCAAGAAACTTGTATCTTGTGTTAAAGGAAATTACTAAATCAACAACAGCCTGCCCAATAATGTTCTCAAGAGAGTGGAAATGTTTATAAAAATCACACTCAGGAAAGGCCATCGGACATTCAATAGACACTTGTGTCATTTTGTTTTTATGCACTACTATTCTACCCTTGTACTGTAGTGTATTGATTGGAAAAGTCTGTAGGTGTCATTTTTCGCCCATGCACAGTTTCTCAATGCGGAGAATTAGGTCCTCAAACTCTGTACTTGATAGCCAAGTTTACACTACACATGCAATCTAACATAAACTCATACTGTACTTTATGCTTTGCATCCATAAAGTTTAACTGCCATCAGTGTACAGGCTTGCATTATACGTTGCATTTTTACTGTGTCAGAGGAGGAATGTTCAGCTTGGCAGTGAAAATATAATAAACCTGGCATGTTAGGGATGCACCTTAGTCTGGGGTGGACTCTCTCAACAGGGCAGAATGTATTTAACAGATCTATACTGGTAGTGAAGCTGGGTAAAACAACATGATATGCATGAGGTCCACAGTTTTTTGTTTTTTTTTTCGTGTTGTTTTTGTTTTCGTAATGAGGTATCTTTTGAAATCAGTCCATTTCACTCTGATGAAGCAGTTAACAATAATCAAACCTTTTTTTTTTATTGAAATCATTCCACATGGTTATTTACCATAATGGGAGGTACACAAATCCAACATCAGTAGTCAATTCAAAATATAATTTGCAATTACTTCACCTCAACTCCTTAATTTAGCAAAAACCCTTAAATGGATGAGCGGTCCTTAAATTCTGCGTAGCACACAGATATGCAAGGCAACCTAAATCATCCCAACACAAAAGAGGGTTATATAAAACCAGATGTAACGAAGCCAAGGGGGGGAAATAAAAATGGGAAGTTAACACATTTCTTATATACTGCATCAAAATAAATTATTCTTAGACCTTGCGTTTCATACTGGGGTAGTTATCTTTCACCTTGGAGACAGATTGAGTGGTTGATTAATATTGCCCACACTGCTTATGATCTTTTGAATGTTCTTAGAATCTTTAATAGATAGTAACACAGACCTGGGGACTGTTTCCCAAAAGCTCATCTACCCTAACCAACATTGTGAAAGTATCTTAAGAGCAACTTTTGCAAACTGCAATGTTTCCAAAATTCTGTGTGCCTTCAGATACTACTGACCTTCTACTTGAGTTCACAAGTGGTCTGGGGTAGTCAGGAGATGTTCATACACACACTGTATACTGTACCACTGACAGTGCTATGCTACTGGTACTGGTACATTTGTACAGCAAGTAGTATCATCATTTTTTTTTTTTTTTTTTTTTTTTAAACAAGCAAAGAATCATTTATACTTCAATGTATTTATACCACATAAAATCAACAATTCGTTTCAGATGGATTATAATTACTATTTCCCAATTACACCCTTAAATTATACTTAAAAACCAAACAATGCTTATGAGAATCTCTGAACATTTAGAATTCTCAAGAGGGGTTTTGGGAAACACACCTTAAGATCAAATCGGAAGCACCTGCACCTTACTCGAAAGAATAATGTGGAATTCACAAGTACTTCTGCCACCAGGAAACTGACCCCTGATTCTTGCCTACTTCTAAATATAGCCTGGATGTTATTATAACCTAACCTTCTATATCCACGTTCAAGACTAGCACATTGTGTTTTAGAAATTGTTCCATCCAAAATGACAAACCTATGGTAGAATGTCGTTCTGGAATGTCAGTTATTTTTAGTTTAAATTGGGTGACAAAAATAATACTGTAGATAAAGCTATTGGATGGCCAACCATTGCTATGGCAGTTACTGGGCCTATAACGTAGGAAGGTAATCCATTTTAAGCCAATAACCCTTAGTAATAAAAACAATCTGTAGAAATTGACAAACTTTTTCAACAAGAATCCTTCTAAATAATATATATATATATTGTAAACGAGCCTTGTGGCTTGGGTTTGTTTCGCACTTTAAATATGGACCCAGACACAGATATGGCGGTTTTTAAAATGCGGATGCGCTATTTCTTTAATAATAAAAATAAATAAAACGAAAACCTAGCTCTTACGAGCACTAACTAACACACTCTGGAACCTACACTAATAAGCCGGAGAGCTAAGCTGTTTACTGGGCGAAACAAAACACAACAAAACAGTTTCAAACAAAAACAGGCTTTCACTACCTTTTCTGTTACATCTGTACGCATGCGCAGATGGACCTTTAACACACGCTTCAGCAGCCCCGAACAGACTGGCTGCTTTCTTTAAATACTCTGCACCTGGCTCTAATTTACAATGATAGCCAGGTGCAGGGTATAATTACTAATACAACAATTAAAAAAACGATTAAACAATTAAAACTCAATAACATAACTACAGCTTTTCAGCCTGTGATCTTTGTAGTCCTTTGCTCCCCAGGACTACACTTTCTCACACAATGTATATTATATATCACAATATATAATATATATCACATCAAAAACCTATAAATACCTCCAATGTTTTGATTCAAACACAGGCTCCCTTGAGAAAGATATGTACAACATATCGAAACGTTGGGCAGCTGACTCTTTGAGCTAATATATATATACACTACCGTTCAAAAGTTTGGAATCACTTAGAAATTTCCTTGTTTTCCATGAAAACATACATGAAATGAGTTTGAATAGGAAATATAGCAAAATGAATAGGAAATATAGTCATTGACAAGGTTAGAAATAATGATTTTTAATTGAAATAATAATTGTGTCCTTCAAACTTTGCTTTCGTCAAAGAATCCTCCATTTGCAGCAATTACAGCCTTGCAGACCTTTGGCACTCTAGTTGTCAATTTGTTGAGGTAATCTGAAAAGATTTCACCCCATGCTTCCTGAAGCACCTCCCACAAGTTGGATTGGCTTGATGGGCACTTCTTACGTACCATACGGTCAAGCTGCTCCCACAACAGCTCAATAGGGTTGAGATCCGGTGACTGTGCTGGCCACTCCATTATAGACAGAATACCAGCTGACTGCTTCTTCCCTAAATAGTTCTTGCATAGTTTGGAGCTGTGCTTTGGGTCATTGTCCTGTTGTAGGAGGAAATTGGCTCCAATCAAGCACCATCCATAGGGTATGGCATGGCGTTGCAAAATGGAGTGATAGCCTTCCTTCTTTAAGATCCCTTTTACCCTGTACAAATCTCCCACTTTACCAACACCACCAAAGCACCCCCAGACCATCACATTGCCTCCACCATGCTTGACAGATGGTGTCAAGCACTCCTCCAGCATCTTTTCATTTGGTCTGCGTTTGTTCTTCTTTGTGATCCGAACACCTCAAACTTAGATTCGTCTGTCCATAACACTTTTTTCCAATCTTCCTCTGTCCAGTGTCTGTGTTCTTTTGCCCATCTTAATCTTTTCTTTTTATTGGCCAGTCTGAGATATGGCTTTTTCTTTGCAACTCTGCCTAGAAGGCCAGCATCCTGGAGTCGCCTCTTCACTGTTGACGTTGAGACTGGTGTTTTATGGGTACTATTTAATGAAGCTGCCAGTTGAGGACCTGTGAGGCGTCTGTTTCTCAAACTAGACACTCTAATGTATTTGTCCTCTTGCTCAGTTGTGCACCGGGGCCTCCCACTCCTCTTTCTATTCTGGTTAGAGCCAGTTTGCGCTGTTCTGTGAAGGGAGTAGTACACATCATTGTACGAGATCTTCAGTTTCTTGGCAATTTCTCGCATGGAATAGCCTTCATTTCTCAGAACGAGAATAGACTGACGAGTTTCAGAAGAAAGTTCTTTGTTTCTGGCCATTTTGAGCCTGTAATCGAACCCACAATTGCTGATGCTCCAGATACTCAAATAGTCTAAAGAAGGCCAGTTTAATTGCTTCTTTAATCAGCACAACAGTTTTCAGCTGTGCCAACATAATTGCAAAAGGGTTTTCTAATGATCAATTAGCCTTTTAAAATGATAAACTTGGATTAGCAAACACAACGTGCCATTGGAACACAGGACTGATGGTTGCTGATAATGGGCCTCTGTACGCCTATGTAGATATTCCATTACAAATCAGCCGTTTCCAGCTACAATAGTCATTTACAACATTAACAATGTCTACACTGTATTTCTGATCAATTTGATGTTATTTTAATGGACAAAAAATTTGCTTTTCTTTTGAAAACAAGGAAATTTCTAAGTGACCCCAAACTTTTGAACGGTAGTGTGTGTATATGTATGTATATATATATATATATATATATATATATATATATATATATACACACACACGCTTTAATAAAGGTAAACAATCTTGACTCCAGGTCAAACGGCGCAGGTGCAATAAACCTAATTCCTAATTTGCATATTATCACTTAAGAATTTGATTGACTGGCCCTTTAATAGTTCTGCTTGTTTTTAGTAGTGAAATAAAGATGAGGAAGTAAAACTACAAATTGGATGAATTTGAGATTTTGTGATTCAGTTGAGTGCTCTGTACATTATTGACGGAGAAAAGTTCTCAAAGTTTTTACTGTTATTGTATTTGTGCTTATAACTGTGACTACAGGGGTTTCAGGCAAGTACTATATGTGGAATAAATCAACACAAACTGGGGATTCAGAAAATAAAAAATCCATTGGTTGATTTGATACCCACTAAATTTAGTAAAGAAACATAGGGCAGCAGTGTGAAGTAGTGGTTAGGACTATGGACTCCTGACCGGAGGGTCGTGGGTTCAATCCCAGATGGGGACACTACTGCTGTACCCTTGAGCAAGGTACTTTACCTAGATTGCTCCAGTAAAAACCCAACTGTATAAACAGGTAATTGTATGTAAAAATAATGATAACTTGTAACAATTGTAAGTCGCCCTGGATAAGGGCATCTGCTAATAAATAAATAATAATAATAATAATAATAATAATAATAATAATAATAATATATTAGAAAGGTGTGTATACCAGCGCTAAAATAAAGTTTAGAAGCTTTTCTCAACCGGGGTGCCTTGTCCTTGGAAAACTTTTATCAAAAAAGTACTGTTCGAGCCGTAAAGGCACAGAAAGGAAAAAGACGGCAACTCCCAAAAATCCAGTTTTTATTCTTACAAAAATTAGCAAATTAACCTTGATTGTGGACCTGGATTTTGGGAGTTGCTGTCTTTTCCTTTTTCCTTGCTGTGCCTTTACAGCTGGAATGGTACTTTTTGATATATATATATATATATATATATATATATATATATATATATATATATATATATATATATATATATATATATATACACTGTATATATATACACAGTGCCGTGAAAAAGTATTTGCCCCGTCTGATTTTCTGCATTTTTGCATATTTTTGACACTGAATGTTATCAGATCTTCAACCAAAACCTAATATTAAATAAAAGGAACCCTGAGTGAACAAATAACACAAAAATGTGATACATATTTCATTTATTTAAGAAAGTTATGCAACACCCAATGCCCCCGTGTGATCACCTAAGTAATCACCCCCTTAGACTCAATAACTGGTTACACCACCTTTAGCAGCAATAACTGCAACCAAACGCTTTCTGTAGTTCTTGATTAGTCTCTTACAGCGCCGTGGAGGAATTTTGGCCCACTCCTCCATGCAGAACTGCTTCAACTCAGTGACATTTGTGGGTTTTCGAGCATGAACTGCTCGTTTCAGGTCCTGCCACAACATCTCAATGGGGTTTAAGTCTGGACTTTGACTAGGCCATTCCAAAACTTTAAATTTCTTGTTCTTCAACCATTCTGATGTAGACTTGCTTGTGTGTTTCAGATCATTGTCTTACTGCATGACCCAGCTGCGCTTCAGCTTCAGCTCATGGACGGATGGCCTGACATTCTCCTGTAGAATTCTCTGATACAGAGCAGAATTCATGGTTCCTTCAATGATGGCAAGGCGTCCAGGTCCTGATGCAGCAAAGCATCCCCAAACAATGACACTACCACCACCATGCTTGACCGTTGGTATGAGGTTTTTACTGTGGAATGCAGTGTTTGGTTTTCGCCAGACATAACGGGGCCCATGTCAGCCAAAAAGTTCCACTTTTGACTCATCTGTCCATAGAACATTGTTCCAGGACTCTTGAGGATCATCCAGGTGCTTTTTGGCAAACTTGAGACGAGCATTCATGTTCTTCTTAGTGAGCAATGGTTTCCGCCTTGCTGTCTGCCATGAATCCCATTTTTGCCCAGTGTCTTTCTGATGGTGGAGTCATGAACACTTACCTCAGCCGAGGCGAGAGAGGCCTGCAGATCCCTGGATGTTGTTCTAGGGTTCTTTGCAACTTCCTGGACGATTTTTCGCCTTGCTCTTGGAGAGATTTTGGCAGGACGGCCACTCCTGGGAAGATTCACTACTGTCCCAAACTTTCTCCACTTGGACAATATGGCTCAGACTGAGGTTCGGTGGAGGCCCAGAGCCTTAGAAATGGCTTTGTAACCCTTTCCAGACTGATAGACATCAACTACTTTTTTCCAGAGGTCTTCAGGAATTTATTTTGTTCGTGGCATGATGTGCCTCTAGAACCTGTGTGCTGACAACTTTACTCTGATGCTAAGGGCCAAAGTTAGTCAGATTTATATTGGGCAGGGCTGGCCCAAATCAGGCCTGGTTGTTAACCAAAGTGCTCAAACAGCTGACCCTAATTATCCCTTTAATTGAGTTGAGTTAACTAGGGGGGGTGTGGAAGGATGGTGGGCAATTCACTGACACAAGGAGACAGTACTTTATTTGTAAAGCCACTCAGGCGCACTGATTTATTTTGTACAGTAGATGGCGCTGTTGTCCGTGGACTGGATACTGACAACAGTAACCAGAACCACGGTGCTTACCAATACAGGTACAGGCACAACAAGTGCTCGTAAATAAGAATGAAAACCAAAGTCGAAAGAAAACGGGAAAATAAAACACAGTAATAAAACTACAAACAAAAGTGATGCTTACGCAGTGCCCCCACTGCCGCTAAGCAGGTCAGAACGAGCCTCCGTCCTACGCTCAGTTACCCTATACACTGGGATGGCCGGAGTTCCCCGTACAACTAAGCACGTCCCCTCGGGTACGTGATGATTTCTGTTATTTATTTCCTCTTTAAATTATTTTAAGGCCGGCTGTTTTCCCCAGCCAGGTTTGCCTCTTCTGTCTGTGTCACTGTGTGTTCCCAAACACGGCTACAAGAGTGCACAACCAAGCCAGATCTTATGGGCCGAGCAGTCTCCCAAGGCCCGCCCCTCAGCCACTCAGAGAGAGGGAAAGCGCACACACCGTCTTCCCCACCTCTCCGTGTCATCGCCATGAACAACAGGCGGATCCCACGAGACTGCTGCCCTCCACCTGCAGTAATACGGATGTGCCAGACAGTCAGTCCAAATCTCCCGTTACACATCCTCCCCCTCAGAATGGCACCACCGGTCCATTCAAAAATCCTACAACCCCATGCCTTCCCGAGAGAAAAAATCTGCATTTTGATGCAGTTTCCCTGCTCGGTGGACTACCCTGAAGGCATAGGACTGCAGGGCCAAGTACCACCGCGTGATTCTGGTGTTGTTATCCTTCATCCGGTGAAGCCATGCTAAGGGGGCATGATCCGTAATCGGAGTGAAGTGTCGCTCCAGGAGGTAGTACCGGAGTGAGTTGACTGTCCATTTTACTGCGAGACACTCCTTCTCGATGGTACTATAGTTTTTCTCGCGGGGAAGGAGCTTCCTGCTGATATACAGGACCGGGTGCTCGCTTCCCTGCACCTCCTGAGACAACACCGCCCTGAGATACATCCGTCTGCAGGGTGAACCTCCTACTAAAATCAGGACTGCATAGCACTGGCTTGCTACACAGCCTTCACTTCAAAGTGAGAAAGGCTCTCTGGTACGGCTCCGTCCACTGAACCGTATTTGGGGCAGCCTTCCTGGTGAGGCCTCTCAAAGAAGCAGCAAGTGTGGCGAAGCTCGGGATGAACTTCCTGTAATAGCCCGCTTGTCCCAAGAAAGAGAGCACCTGGGTTTTGGTTGTAGGGACCAGCCAGTCAGCCAAGGCTTTCACCTTAACAATCAGCGGTCTGATCTGGCCGCCTCCTACCCGATACCCCAAATACTCAGACTCACTCTTCCCAATGGCACATTTCTTTGGGTTAGCAGTGAGCCCAGCCTCCCACAAGGATTGCAGCACTGCCGCTACTTTACCCAGATGACTCGACCAGTCCTCACTGTGGATAACCACGTCATCTATGTAAGCAGCGGCGTACTGCTGATGGGGCCGCAAAATGCGATCCATCATCCGCTGGAAAGTGGCTGGTGCTCCGTGCAACCAAAAGGGCATGGTCCTAAATTGGTACAACCCCAAGGGAGTCGAAAATGCCGTCCTCTCTCTGGACTGGGGTCAGGGGTATATGCCAGTACCCCTTCGTTAAATCCAGTGTCGTCATAAAATGAGCCGTGCCCAGACGCTCCAGCAACTCATCTACCCGGGGGGCATGGGATGAGCGTCAAACTTCGATTTTTCATTAACTCGCCTGAAGTCAATAAAAAAATCGAGTTGACCCGTCCGGCTTATTCACGAAAACAATCGGACTGTTCCAGTCACTTTGGGACTCCTCTATTACACCCAGTCTGAGCATCTAGTCAATCTCCGCCATTACTACCTGCCTTTTGCGCTCAGGTATGCGGTACGGCCTCTGTCGAACTACGCCCCCGGCTCAATCTCAATGTGATGGTGGGCTACTCAAGTCTGCCCCGGGATGGGAGAAAACACATCAGGAAATTCCGCCACCAGCGCCCGAGCCTGACATTTCTGTGCTGGTGTCAGATTATCTGCAATCTGTACCGACCCCTGTTTCGCCAACACAGAAAGATCAGGTCCCAGGTTGGTGACGTCATCTGCTTGCGCCACTAACAAAGCCTCCTGCTGTAACCAAGGCTTCAACAGGTTTACATGGTAAATGTGCTTTTCTCTCTGTCGCTCCGGCTGGCAGATCTCATAATCCACCGTCCCAAACTGGCATGTAACCTCAAACGGTCCTTGCCACTTCGCCAGAAGTTTGGACTGAGCTGGGTAACAACAGAAGCACCTTATCCCCCGGCTGAAATGTGCGCAACCAGGTCCCCCTGTTATATTGGGTCTCCTGTCTGTGCTGAGCCTGCTGCAAATTGTCATGCGCCCATTTTCCCACAGAGACGTTTGCGCAGGTCCAACACATACCGGACTGTATTGGTCGAATTATCCTGCTGCTCCTCCCACATCTCTCTGACTAGATCGAGCACACCCCGGGGTCTCCGCCCATACAGCAACTCGAATGGTGAAAATCCCGTGGACGCCTGGGGTACCTCTCTGATAGCAATGAGAAGGGGAGGAATCAGCTGGTCCCAGTAGCGCACGTCACTGTTTACAAATCTGCGCAACATGTTTTTGAGGGTCTTATTAAAACGCTCCAAAAGACCATCAGTCTGGGGGTGAAAAACCGAGGTCCTAATGGTCTGAATCCCCAAAAGTTTTCATGTTCCGCGGACTAGCCTGGACATAAAGTTGGTGCCTTGGTCGGTCAGTATTTCCTTGGGGATCCCCACCCGGGAGAAAACCTTCACAAGCTCGTTGGCAATAGATTTAGCAGACGCAGATCAGAGGGGAATGGCCTCTGGATAACGCGTAGCATAATCCAAAATGACCAATAGGTGTGTGTATCCTGCCGCTCTCCTTTCTAGCGGTCCCACTATATCTACTCCAATACGCTCAAACGGAGCTTCCACTAGGGGCAGTGGCACCAGGGGAGCTCGTGGGACGGCTCTAGGGCTAGCTATCTGACACTCCCCACAGCGTTCGCAAAAACATCTGACGTCACCGTCCAGCCCCAGCCAATAGAACTGTGCCACGAGCCTCGCTTTAGTCTTGTCCCTTCCCAAATGACCAGACAGGAGAATAGCGTGAGCAAGCTACAACAAATCCTCCTTAAAGGGCTGAGGAATGAGCAACTGGTGACGCACTTCCCCCACCTGGGGTAATTTTTCAACACGGTACAAAAGGTCGGTCCTGAGCGGAGGCAGCCGAGCCAGACCCCTGCGCTGACTCCGCGGCCTCCCCCCCAGTCTCTTCACCAATCGCCCCCACCCGAAACTTCTCGGACTCCCTCCATTGCCAGCCCTCATTCTTAGCGGCCCGGCGTTCCCGTTTAGTTTTGCGGGGTCTAAATCTATGGCAATAGCAATCCGGGTCACGAAAGGGAAATATCTCGCCAAGTACTTCCTCTTTCTTAGCCAATAAGGAGGACGGGGCCGTCACAGCAGCCAACCAATCTTTAAACTGCCCGCAGTCCCGTCCCAGAACTATCGGTACCGGCAATCGAGGACACAAACCCAGCTGTACTCACGTCACCTGCTGGCCAATTTTCAGATTTACATACATTTTGGGATAAGTGCGCACATCCCCATGAATACATTTTATATGCACCTGTCCCGTTATTTGCTTATGCTCTCTTGTATCAGAGACTGACTACACCCTGAATCTAAGAGAGCCTGGGTTTGTGTATCATCCACTAACACAGGAATCACAAAACCCGTCTGCTGGAATGACTGATGGAATGGAACAGTCTTACCTGGTCGAATGACGTCACATCTCATAGCGGGGCAATCCCGGTCGATGTGGTTCACCTCCCAGCTTGTTCCACACATCAGTGAACTGGTTTCTCGCCAGGAAGCTTCAGCAGGAGGTTGAGACACAGGAGCCATCAAAGGGGCTCGACGGTAGGGTGGCCGCGCGAGACCCCGGTCCAACACCGCAGCAGCCTGTGGGTGACCCCACTCTGCCTCAGTTCTCGGGCCGGGAGCTCCCACCGCCACACACCGTCCAAAGACCTTGCTACCCCTCCCCCCCATTCCCTTCGCCCTCCCTGGGGCCAGTAGAGGGGGTGATGCTGGTGTAGCGTGGTTTCCAGGCAGCTTAGTGGGCATTGGTTCCGCTGCCTGGTACTGCTCGGCCAGTTGGATCACCAACTCTAGGGTGGCGGGTGCCTGCTGTTGCACCCACACCCGCGGTTCCGGTGGCAAGCACTGCAGGAACCGCTCGACCATCGACCACCACTACCTCCACCAGCCTGGCAGTGGTGGTAGCTCCTGGGTTCAACCATACCTGGGCGTAATCCTGCAAACGATGCGCGATGGTCCTGGGCTGTTCCTCCGCCAAGAAGTTCTCCTCCCTGAACTTGTGGCGGTAGCCCTCCGGAGTCACACCCACGCGGTTGAGGATGGCAGCTTTCAGCATGGGGTACTCCATCATTGCCGCCGGATCCAGGGTCCTCGCCGCCGCCTGCGCCTCCCCAGTCTGCTGGGGTAGGAGGTAGCTAGCCCACTGCTCACGTGCCCACCCGGCAGAGATCGCCATCGCCTCAATTACCTCCAGGTATGCTTCTGGCCGATCCTCTGCCGTCATTTTCGTGGGCTGCTGTAGCCATGGGTCTGGCCCCGTAGTTCTTGCACTCCCCTGCACCACCGCAGTAAGGGTTTCACGCAGGAGATCCATTAAGGTGGTAAACTGCTGGGGATCCATTCTGCTCCCTGGTTGTGCACTGCTTTGTGTGGGCAGTGCCAGTGAATCCCACCCTGACACCACGTGTGGAAGGGTGGTGGGCAATTCACTGACACAAGGAGACAGTACTTTATTTGTAAAGCCGCTCAGGCGCACTGATTTATTTTGTACAGTAGATGGCACTGTTGTCCGTGGACTGGATACTGACAACAGTAACCAGAACCACAGTGTTTACCAATACAGGAACAGGCACAACAAGTGCTCGTAAATAATAATGAAAACCAAAGGCGAAAGAAAAAGGGAAAATAAAACACAGTAATAAAACTACAAACAAAAGTCCTGCTTACACAGTGCCCCCACTGCCACTAAGCCGGTCAGAACGAGCCTCCATCCTACGCTCAGTTACCCTATACACTGGGATGGCCGGAGTTCCCCGTACAACTAAACACGTCCCCTCAGGTACGTGATGATTTCTGTTATTTATTTCCTCTTTAAATTATTTTAAGGCCGGCTGTTTTCCCCAGCCAGGTTTGCCTTGTTTTGTTTTAAAACTGACGTCTTTTGTCAGTGTCACTGTGTTTTCCCAAACACGGCCACAAGAGTGCACAACCAAGCCAGATCTTACGGGCCGAGCAGTCTCCCAAGGCACGCCCCTCAGAGAGAGGGAAAGCACACACACCCTCTTCCCCACCTCTCAGTGTCATCGCCTTGACCGACAGACGGATCCCACGAGACTGCTGCCCTCCACCTGCAGTAATACAGATGTGCCAAATAGTCAGTCCAGATCTCCCCTGTTACAGGGGGCAATAACTTTTTCACACCTGAAGATTGCATATTTGATTACCTTGCACACCAAACAAATGAAAGAAGCACCAAACTTTGGTGTCATTTTTTCTCACAGACTCCCTCTATATACTACTACAACCCACAAAAAAATCTGACCAAATACAATGTGCCAAATACTTTTTCTCATATATATATATATATATATATATATATATATATATATATATATATATATATATATATATATACACACATATACATATATATATATATATATATATATATATATATATATATATATATATATATATATATAGTACTGTGCAAAAGTTTTAGGCAGGTGTGAAAAAATGCTGTAAAGTAAGAATGCTTTCAAAAAATAGACATGTTAATAGATTATATTTATCAATTAACTAAATGCAAAGTGAGTGAACAGAAGAAAAATCTAAATCAAATCCATATTTGGTGTGACCACCCTTTGCCTTCAAAACAGCATCAATTCTTCTAGGTACACTTGCACAAAGTCAGGGATTTTGTAGGCATATAGTCAGGTGTATGATTAAACAATTATACCAAACAGGTGCTAATGATCATCAATTCAATATGTAGGTTGAAACACAATCATTAACTGAAACAGAAACAGCTGTGTAGGAGGAATAAAACTGGGTGAGGAACAGCCAAACTCAGCTAACAAGGTGAGGTTGCTGAAGACAGTTTACTGTCAAAAGTCATACACCATGGCAAGACTGAGCACAGCAACAATACACAAGGTAGTTATACTGCATCAGCAAGGTCTCTCCCAGGCAGAAATTTCAAGGCAGACAGGGGGTTCCAGATGTTCTGTCCAAGTTCTTTTGAAGAAGCACAAAGAAACGGGCAACGTTGAGGACCGTAGACGCAGTGGTCGGCCAAGGAAACTTACTGCAGCAGATGAAAGACACATCATGCTTACTTCCCTTCGCAATCCGAAGATGTCCAGCAGTGCCATCAGCTCAGAATTGGCAGAAAACAGTGGTTCCCTGGTACACCCATCTACTGTCCGGAGAAGTCTGGTCAGAAGTGGCCTTCATGGAAGACTTGCGGCCAAAAGCCATACCTCCGGCGTGGAAACAAGGCCAAGCGACTCAACTATGCACGAAAACACAGGAACTGGGGTGCAGAAAAATGGCAGCAGGTGCTCTGGACTGATGAGTCAAAATTTGAAATATTTGGCTGTAGCAGAAGGCAGTTTGTTCGCCGAAGGGCTGGAGAGCGGTACACGAATGAGTGTCTGCAGGCAACAGTGAAGCATGGTGGAGGTTCCTTGCAAGTTTGGGGCTGCATTTCTGCAAATGGAGTTGGGGATTTGGTCAGAATTAATGGTCTCCTCAATGCTGAGAAGTACAGGCAGATACTTATCCATCATGCAATACCATCAGGGAGGCATCTGATTGGCCCCAAATTTATTCTGCAGCATGACAACGACCCCAAACATACAGCGAAAGTCATTAAGAACTATCTTCAGCGTAAAGAAGAACAAGGAGTCCTGGAAGTGATGGTATGGCCCCACAGAGCCCTGATCTCAACATCATCGAGTCTGTCTGGGATTACATGAAGAGAGAGAAGCAACTGAGGCTGCCTAAATCCACAGAAGAACTGTGGTTAGTTCTCCAAGATGTTTGGGCCAACCTACCTGCCGAGTTCCTTCAAAACTGTGTGCAAGTGTACCTAGAAGAATTGATGCTGTTTTGAAGGCAAAGGGTGGTCACACCAAATATTGATTTGATGTAGATTTTTCTTCTGTTCACTCACTTTGCATTTTGTTAATTGATAAATATAAACTATTAACATGTCTATTTTTGAAAGCATTCTTACTTTACAGCATTTTTTCACACCTGCCTAAAACTTTTGCACAGTACTGTATATAATTTTTTGTTTTATTTATTTATTTTGCCCAAAGGTTAGTTGAGATTAAACACTGGTGCAGTGATAATTTATCATGGGGATTTGTACAGCAAGTCAAAATATTTAAGCGCTGCAATTATCGTGACATAATGTGTACATACATGCCAAATCAGATTAAAAAGGAAGGTTTCTCTTACAAGTTTAGCCGGGATAAATAATGTTCAATTTGACAACTCGCATGGGAAAGACTTAAGCACTTAAAGCCACAAACAGCGTCAGCTTGTGGAATGTGACTAACCAGCCCTGTCAAATCGGGAAGAGCAAAAACAAGAAAGTGCACCCAATTCAGGAAGATCAAGACCCAGCATGACCCTGTAAACCATTATTCCACCACCAACCACATAGCACCCTGTTATATCTGTTACATAGAAAAACACATTTCAGCTTAATCTTTTATTCCCAACAAATGTAGGAGGCTGTCTGGTCCAGTGGTTAAAGAATAGGGTTTGTAACCAGGAGGTCCCCAGTTCAAATCCTGGATCACTGTGTGACCTTGAGGAACCTCCTTGTGCTCCCTCTTTTGGGTGAGACGTTGTTGTAAGTGGCTCTGCAGCTCATGCATAGTCCACACACCCTAGTCTAGAAGTTGTCTTGGATAAAGGTGTCTGATAAATAAACAAATAAAAATGTACAGTATTACTGAAATTAAAGTGTTTGCTCAAAAGAGCCAACTTCCCAATATTTCGGTCTATTTAACATACCTTTGTCGAAGGAATGTGTGCTTATAAACAAACAGTGGAGGTCCCTATAGGCTTTGATGCCATGGTAACTACACTCACTTATTTCTATTTAAAATTAATGAATGTGTTTGTAGTGAAATTAAAAGATTGGAACAGTGCAACCAACAAAAAAAAGAAGCGTTGTCTTGTCTCTTTAAAAATGCAACACCTCTTTCTGGGCACATGGGTATGGAGGGAGATCAGTGTCAAAAATATGCGTATGCGTAAAAAGAATTTGTACTTGTAATTACAGGTACAAATAAATACAATGAAAAATAAATACGAGTTCGAATCAAGAAAAGCTACGCGTACAGATCACAAAGTTACGAGTTGGATAGAGCGTGAAATCATTGTCAAAAATACATCACAGAGGTCACAGGACAGGCTGTTGATTGGGGGAACAATCTGAGTATTTAACAGCGCATGCGTCCAGCACCTTGCATTCCTGATATAGAAGGGAAGGAGTGACTACATGTTGGTGAAATGTATAGGTGGAATTTTCAAAGCATGAATATGGCACAAAGTCGTCCAACAGATGGACAGTCTCAGCAAAGATCTTCTATATACACAAGTTAGTCAACTCTCCCTTTATTTCCGTCCCCATCGATGTGGTGCAAGATGGGAATCCAAACAGTTCCACTGGCAACTTTTCTCCTATCTCTATAATGTAAAGTCTGCTTCATTTCCTATTCAAAGCTTTCTCTTTTGAAAACGATTGCATTTTTTAGCAAGATTCACCTGGATTTGTTTAGAGACACCCCTCCTTAACAAATACGTGTTATTTCTAAGATTGATGTTTTCACTTGGCCGAACAAGGGCTCTTTTCGCCAAAGTGCTGGCCGAAATTGCCGGCTCTCATAAATATTCACGAGCAGACAAGACAGGGGCGTGGTTTGATTTTTGGCTTGGCTGTCAGAAATGGGATAGGCAGCGACTGAGATTGGCGGCAACTCAATTCTTCAACTTTTTTTATAGCGGGTTAATTAGGTCTATTTATTAGGTTAATTAAGCATATTTTTAATTGATTATTATCATCATTAATATTATTTTAATCACTACAATTATTAGGCTTAGGCCTACTATTAATTAGGCTTATATTTATGGTCCATTGTTTATGCCTTAATTATTTAAAATAGTGTCTTATACAGATTCTTATACAGATTCTCTTATACAGTATATAAAATATATGAATAAAACAAAATAAATACAGTTCACCTATTATCATAATCACCCTGCTGCTATATGTTGTTCATAATTACATTTCTCCTATTACATATAATGTAAAAATAAAAACATGTCACGGCATGTGGCCCACTTTTTTTTGCTGAAAATCCCCTTTGTTAGTCACACACAACATCACTTTTACTTATTATTCTCTTAAACTTTATATTTGATCTATGGGTATCAATGTAGAATTAAATAATATTTCTTCCCATTCAAATCATCAAACATTACTGCAATCTACCCGATATCAAGGATATAGAAATTAGAATCTCGATCACTGGCTATCCCAACCCCTTGACAGCCAAACCACGCCCCTGTCTTGTCTGCTTATGAATATCCATGAGCGCCAGCAATTTCAAACAGCACTTCGGCTAAAAGAGCCCTTGTCAGGCCAAGTGAACACATCAATCATAGAAATAATAACACGTATGTGTTAAGGAGGGGTGTCTCTAAACAAATCCAGGTGAATCTTGCTAAAAAATGCAATCGTTTTCAAAAGGGAAAGGTTTGAACAGGAAATGAAGCAGACTTTACATTACAGAGATAGGAGAACTCCTGGTTTGGAGTTGAAACTCAATGTGTTCATTCTTACTTAATGTAAATTTGGGTCTTTGTGGCTTTATGAAACAAACAATAGTATCCAATATGTATGCTTATACCATAAAAAGGTAAACATTCAAAACTCATAATAAATTGAAATGGCGATGGTTAAACTAAACCCAATACACTTGTCTGGCAATGTGGCAGTACTCTCTGCTGTGCAATGTCGATAGCATAAAAATACACCCTTATTATAAAATATTAATGTATAGTTACAATTTAGTCCTCAAAATGAATCTTCAAAAGACAGCATGAAATTGCCTTTACATACCAGCTGTTGGTTTTGCCATTTCCACTTAGGAAAACTAAATGAAGGACCCAATGGATTTGCTTGCTCATGTGTGTCCCAGCATCAATCATACTAAGCTGTGGCTGACATTCAGCAATATGCACAGCGAGGTCATAAAGCTTGAGCATAGGTAGATTATTGATTTACCCAACCTTAAAAGCTGCTTAACATCTTCAATAAACCATACAAGGAAGCAATTTACTGGCCAATGTGGTTTTGAGCATTTCTCCCCCATTACAGCATTGCAAAAAGAAAAACCCTATCAGAAAACACTTTTACCAACGTGTACTGGTTCTACTGGAAATGAGCAAGATCATGACTACGCACCACGCAGCATTTTTATGGCTGTACTGAAGACAATGACTGAGGTAAAAGGGCAGGTATTTAGTTTAAATTACTGTTAAATTGGGGTGAAAAAAAATCTTTAGATAAGTCTACTGGATGTCCAACCACTGCTGTGGCAGTTACTTGGCCTTCAGAATGTTAAACCTTCAATCTTAACCAATATAATAATATTACTAAAAACAATTTGTACTGTAGACAGATGTATACATAAATCATCCTCTACATATGCTCTCCATCCTAACTGCACCCATACTTGTACATGTTTCATAGATCATTACCATGCTGAAGTCAGAAAGCTGTACAAATTATGCCTTAGTATTTAAATTGGCTATATGCCAGTCAAACCACATGTCGGTAGAAAATGAAAGTTAATTTATATTGCACCAAGAAGATAGCTTATTGAACCCTGTTATAAGTGGATTCTTTCAATCCCTAAAGAAGCCTTTGTTGCCCTCCAGTGTTCATACCACGTAGCTGCCTTCTAACAAGTTTCATTAATCATGAGACTAATTCTACTGTACAGCAGCATAATAAAGCACTACTGCAGGTTATTAAATAAAATTGATCAATCTATGTGAAATCACCATTTTTATTTTCTATGAAAAAAAAAAAAAAACTTGTCCAATTAAACAGTCTTCTTGTCCCATGGGTTTGCCTGGTAGGTGGTTTAGGAAGATGGATGCAAGAAAACATCGCAAGTACAAGTATTTTACAACTGTACCTGGATAGTACAGGGTTTTGAAGAATTCTACAGGACACATGGAAACTGGGTACCAGATGCTATACTTCTTTAAAATGGTAAAATGGTAAAATAATGCAAATGCAATATAGATGTAACATTTACATTAAGCAAAAAAAAAGTTTAGGTTACCAAAAACTGAAAAATAATGTACATTTCACAGTTATATAAAAAGGATGGGTTAACAACTTACAGCACAGCTGTTCTGCAGCAATGGAAGTAAATTAAGCCTTGAAAGTTGATGCTAACAATTCCTACAGGTGTCCCAACTTTTGTTGATTACTTACAAACCCTCTGTCTGTATAAAAGCAGTGTTGGAACAGACTGTGTTACTACACCCTCTTAAGCATTATTTGGACAGTATTGTACTGCAGGAAGTAGTATATTGCTATCATAATGGCGAGAAAAAGGCAATTAACAAAGGAAGACAGACAGACCATTATAACCCTTAAACGTGTAGGTCTTTCCTTTAGAGAAATTGCAAAGAAAGCCAAGGTGTCAGTGAGTACAGTTTCCTACACCATCAAAGGCACTTGGAAACTGGAGGAAACTCTGACAGGAAGAGGTCTGGCAGACCCAAAGCCACAACAGAATCAGAAGACAAGTTTCTGAGAGTCAACAGCTTGCGTGATAGGCGGCTCACAGGACAACAGCTTCAAGCACAGCTTAACACTGGTCGAAGTAAGCAAGTCTCAGTTTCAACTGTGAAGAGAAGACTTCGAGCTGCAGGTTTGACAGGTCGAGTGGCAGTAAGAAAGCCATTGCTAAGATGGCAAAATAAGAAAAAAGAGGCTTGCCTGGGCCATGAAGCACCGCCAGTAGACTACTGAAGACTGGAAGAAGGTCTTATGCACCGATGAATCAATTTGAAATCTTCGGTTCATCACGCGGGGTTTTATGCGCCGTCGAGTAGGCGAAAGGATGGTTCCTCGGTGTGTGACACCAACTGTCAAACATGGAGGAGGAAGCGTGATGGTCTGGGGCTCTTTTGCTGGATCCAGAGTCGGCGACTTGCACAGAGTGAGTGGCACCCTAAACCAAAACAGCTACCACAGCATTTTGCAGCCATGCAATACCCTCTGGTATACGCCCTAGTTGGTCAGGGGTTCATCCTACAGCAAGATAATGACCCAAAACATACCTCCAGGCTATGTCAGAACTACCTTAGAAGAAAAGAACAAGACGGTAGGCTTCAAATCATGGAATGGCCAGCACAGTCTCCAGACTGAAACCCCATCGAGCTGGTTTGGGATGAACTGGACAGAAGGGTGAAAGCAAAGCAACCTACAAGTGCAACACATTTGTGGGAACTTCTGCAACAGTGTTGGGAAGAACTTTCCGAACAATATTTGATTTTCATTGTAGAAAGAATGCCACAAGTGTGTTCGGCTGTTATATCTGCAAAAGGTGGCAACTTTGATGTGTCAAAAATTTAGATTAAATTTTGTTAAACAAAACGATTCCATGATTTCTTTTTTATCTCCAATTGTTTATTTGTTCTATGCTTTAATTTCAGAGTACATTGAGACATTAAACTGCGTAAATTTCAATAAAAACTGGAAAAATGGAGGTGTTCTAAAACTTTTGACCAGTAGTGTGGGTGTGTATATATATATATATATATATATATATACAGTACTGTGCAAAACTTTTAGGCAGGTGTGAAAAAATGCTGTAAAGTAAGAATGCTTTCAAAAATAGACATGTTAATAGATTATATTTATCAATTAACTAAATGCAAAGTGAGTGAACAGAAGAAATATCTAAATCAAATCCATATTTGGTGTGACCACCCTTTGCCTTCAAAACAGCATCAAGCATCAATTCTTCTAGGTACACTTGCACACAGTTTTTGAAGGAACTTGGCAGGTAGGTTGGCCCAAACATCTTGGAGAACTAACCACAGTTCTTCTGTGGATTTAGGCAGCCTCAGTTGCTTCTCTCTCTTCATGTAATCCCAGACAGACTCGATGATGTTGAGATCAGGGGCTCTGTGGGGGCCATACCATCACTTCAGGACTCCTTGTTCTTCTTTACACTGAAGATAGTTCTTAATGACTTTAAGCTGTATGTTTGGGGTCGTTGTCATGCTGCAGAATAAATTTGGGGCAAATCAGATGCCTCTCTGATGGTATTGCATGATGGATAAGTATCTGCCTGTACTTCTCAGCATTGAGGAGACCATTACTTCTGACCAAATCCCCAACTCCATTTGCAGAAATGCAGCCCCAAACTTGCAAGGAACCTCCACCATGCTTCACTGTTGCCTGCAGACACTCATTTGTGTACGCTCTCCAGCCCTTCGGCGAACAAACTGCCTTCTGCTACAGCCAAATATTTCATATTTTGACTCATCAGTCCAGAGCACCTGCTGCCATTTTTCTGCACCCCAGTTCCTGTTTTTCGTGCATAGTTGAGTCGCTTGGCCTTGTTTCCCACGTCGGAGGTATGGCTTTTTGGCCGCAAGTCTTCCATGAAGGCAACTTCTGACCAGACTTCTCGGACAGTAGATGGGTGTACCAGGGTACCACTGTTTTCTGTCAGTTCTGAGCTGATGGCACTGCTGGACATCTTCCGATTGCGAAGGAAGTAAGCATGATGTGTCTTTCATCTGCTGCAGTAAGTTTCCTTGGCCGACCACTGCGTCTATGGTCCTCAACGTTGCCCGTTTCTTTGTGCTTCTTCAAAGAACTTGGACAGCACATCTGGAAACCCCTGTCTGCCTTGAAATTTCTGCCTGGGAGAGACCTTGCTGATGCAGTATAACTACCTTGTGTCTTGTTGCTGTGCTCAGTCTGGCCATGGTGTATGACTTTTGACAGTAAACTGTCTTCAGCAACCTCACCTTGTTAGCTGACTTTGGCTGTTCCTCACCCAGTTTTATTCCTCCTACACAGCTGTTTCTGTTTCAGTTAATGATTGTGTTTCAACCTACATATTGAATTGATGATCATTAGCACCTGTTTGGTATCATTGTTTAATCATACACCTGACTATATGCCTACAAAATCCCTGACTTTGTGCAAGTGTACCTAGAAGAATTGATGCTGTTTTGAAGGCAAAGGGTTGTCATACCAAATATGGATTTGATTTAGATTTTTCTTCTGTTCACTCACTTTGCATTTAGTTAATTGATAAATATAATCTACTAACATGTCTATTTTTGAAAGCATTCTTACTTTACAGCATTTTTTCACACCTGCCTGAAACTTTTGCACAGTGCTGTATATATATATATATATATATATATATATACACACACACACACACACACACACACACACACACACACACACACACACACACACACACACACACACACACACACACACACACACACACACACACACACACACAATTTCCACTGTAGATCTCCTACTCACTTCTGCAGTGGTGGCTTATACAGAGCCCTCCAGACTGGAACAATGGCCTGATCTACATTTATCTTTTCACGCCAACATGTGTCGAAGTTCTTTGATGTTTAAAGTGTTTAATTTTCACACACACTCTGTATAGCTCTTTTTTTTTACAATTGCACTGTATGGTATAGCTGCCTCCAAACTGCAAAAGTTTGTCTGGGCTGTCCTCTCCGCTCTACAGCTGGTCTAGCCTATAACTCAAAACACTGGGGTTTCTGACTCCAGGCTGTCAGTACCTGTAAAAAGCTCCCTCAGTACAGCCAGACCCTCTCCTGACAGCAGCACACAGCTGCATTAAAAACACACCAATGAATCTTACTGGCCTCATACCCGCCAGGAACTCAGGGCTTTTCCAAACTCGCCTGTCCAAATGTTTAAGAACTCCTCTAGACATTTAATTTTTTATAAAACTATCAGATTCTAAAATTGGACAGGTCAAAGCTTGATTGTGTACCAATGGTTCCTCTAAAAACCAATACAGCGTCACCTTGCTAAAATCTCGCTGGATCCTAAACAGCCACAATGCAATCAGCATCCCCTTTTAAAAACCAGGTAATACAGACAGGTTGAGCTTTTCAGTGTTTATTAAAAACATCTGTCAATCAAAGTTTAGATTCTCCACTTTATGAAGGAAACTAAAAGCCAGTGCTCTCCAAGGGAGAGACTCAGGGGCAAACAGCAGCCTCTGCAGAGACTGGAGTCTAAACGCTGCAACCCTGCGACACACATCCACCAAGCCCTGCCCACCCTCCTGTACAGGCAGGTACAGCACACTCTGTCTAACCCAGTGAATACCGGCCCAGAAAAACTGTGCTAGAAGTCTTTGGATCTCCTTTACCAGCGACGATGGGGGGTCTATAAACCTGAGCTTGTGCCATAACATTGAAGTGACTAGATTGTTAATAACCAAAACCCTACCCCTAAAGGATAGTTTTGTAATAAGCCAACTCAAGCACTGCAGCCTTCCTGTTACCTGTTCAATAACCCCACTCCAGTTTTCCTTTGCCACCCCCTCTCTTCCCACAAACACACCCAGATGTTTAGAAACTCGTCGATTCCACTGCAGGCCTGCTGGCAGATCTGGTGGCCTACAACCCTCCCATTAAAAAAGCGTTGCTTTTGGCCCAGTTTACTTTTGAAGAGGAAACCCTTTCAAAAAAACATGTTGGCAGTCATTAATACTTGCACGTCCCGCATAAGACACCGCTTTTACAGGTTCCATAGACACAACTGGAATAGTCAAAACAGTTAGCAAAGTGCAGAATTTATTCACAAAGGGTTCAATAGAAACAGAGTATATAGCATTCCAGATGGGTCAGCCCCTGTTTTAATACACTAAAAACATTGCTGTAGAGCAGCTAAATGTGTCCCTGAAAAATGGTACCAAAGCCAAACACCTTAACTACTCTAAATAGATATTTATGGTCTACTCTATCAAATGCTTTTTTTCCTGATCAATGGAAATAAGACCTGCATTAAAACCAGAGTCTGGATTGACAAGACCTTAGATAAAATCTTGTATTCTGAACAAAGGAGACGGACAGGGCGCCAGTTCTTCATGTTACACAGGTCTCCTTCCTTAGGCAGTAATGTCAATACTGCTCGACGGCAACTCAGAGATAGTTCATTCTACCTTATGTTCTCTGTGAACACGTCCAACAGATCCCCTCCAATCTGTGGCCAAACAGTTTTATCAAATTCAATGGTCAAACCACCGATTCCTGGGGCCTTTCCAGTATTCAGCCCAACCAGAGCCTCAGATAGCTCCTTCAATGTCAGCTCTCCCTCGATCAGCTGATCCTTCTCCTCTTCTAAAACCTCAGGCAGCCTCTTGAGTTAACGCTGTGCCTCCTCAGACTCATCCTCTGCCTCCACTGTGAATACTACTGAAAAGAAAGCCACTCCGAATCTCCCCAGGCTCATACAACAATTGACCAGTTGCTATCTGCAACAGTGCATCAGTTTGCCTTGAGCTGTTTTCTTTTCAAGATCAAATAAATATTTTGTTTTTGCATCCATCTGATCAAGATTCTGAAATCTTGACCGTACCAGTGCCCCCTGTACTTGTGTGTCCAATAAGTCAGCTAACCTCTTTTCCTTTGTTTTCAGGTCCTCAAACAGTCTATTGCTGTAGCTGGACTCCAGAGCTCCATCGCTACACTAGTGCTTTGTGTGATGTTCTTGGTGTATTGCTGACACAGCATTTTGATCTGAACTTTAGCCACATCCCACCACTGTCTCAATGGAGAAAAAGCTATTATTTTTCCTTTCAACCTTTTCCAAAATAATCTAAAACATTTGAAAGTGTGCATCCTGCAGCGATTTGTTAATAAAATGCCAGTATGAGGAATGAACCTTCAATTGGGGAATAACCATGTCTAAAAGAATCCATTGGGAATAATCTCTGACTTAATAAATAGGTTTAAAAAAAGTGATTAAAACGTAAAATGTATCCAAGCCTGGCTAAAGAAATATTCCCAGCACTACCTTTAGCCCATGTGTACTGCCTGATATGCCTCCAGACATCCACTAGATATTTGCAGTTAAAACTGAGATCAGTTCCCTGACTAACTGCGGGTGGAGCTCTGAGCCATTCCTATCAGACGACAGTCAATAGAGCAGTTAAAAATCACCTGCTAATAGAACTACCTCTTCTGGCTGACACTGTGACAAGACATCATTCAGTCTTAAAAAAAGCCACTCTCTCTTGTCCATCATTAGGAGCATAAACATTAATAAATATGTAAGTTCTGTTTTTTACACAAGCTTTTACCTGTAATAATTGTCCTTGTATTACTTCAGTAACAGTAAAAGAATCAGGTTTAAAATCTGGTGCAAATAACACACCAACCCCTGCTCTGAACTTAGTTCCATGACTTCCGGTACAGAGCCCCCCCCCCTCTTCTTCCACTCATTAAACCAGTCTGACTGATTATTTATGTCAGTGTGTGTCTCCTGAAGATAAGCAACACTCACTTTCTTCTGCAAAAAAAGAATTACTACTTTTTTTGTAGAGTCCCGCATCACCTGCTGAGCGGAACTTAAAAACAGAACCAAATCAGAAAAATGTTCTTCCACTCTAAATCGCTCTTTTACCATTTATGGTTTCTAGGAACTCCAGTATGCTCAGGCTCAGATATTCAAAGCGGTGTGCAATCCCCTCGCAAAATATGTGCCTTGCAAAAATTTGTGCTTTTGCCTATTTTCCAACACAGCACAAAACAGTTGCGAAGTTGAAAAATAGCAGTTTTTTGCTCAATTCGCAAATGTGTTTGTGCCTCGCAAAACCACCTGCGCATTCATTACCAATATATCAGAAATGCACAAGAGCTACGCGTGAATGCGCAGAATTGGAATACTACACCACCAAGGAACGGTTAATAACCTGCCAAGCAGCTATCATAGGTGTACAGTACATACCAATATTCCTCAGACGAGTCTACACTCAAATGTAACCTGCACTTGGAATGCAGAATCAAAGCTCAACACACATCGGTAGCATTGGCACCCCCAAAGTTGCATGCCCATCCAAACAAATATATAAATAAGCTACTAAGTGGAGAAATTAAACAATGGACCACAGGATAGTGTAGGCTATTCAACATATAAACTTAAATAAATATATATTGTAGCGACTTGCTAACTGGATAAGTGTCAACATGAAGGAGATGGACAAAATATCTCCGTAGCATCAAACTCCACTCTATGTCAGCCGGCGTTCTGAGTAGCTCCGACCTGTGCTCCTTAAACTAAACATATTTACAGAAGTGTGGACTGTAAAACAAACCCACAATG
This sequence comes from Acipenser oxyrinchus oxyrinchus, assembly GCA_030684275.1. NCBI lineage: Eukaryota > Metazoa > Chordata > Actinopteri > Acipenseriformes > Acipenseridae > Acipenser > Acipenser oxyrinchus. The sequence continues at coordinate 34,216,187 of CM060248.1, read as the reverse complement.
CTGAAAACACTACTCTATTTGGAAGCCCCGAAGATGGGAATCAGCATGGAGCCGGCCAAGAACGCTGCCTGTGGATCCAGCCTGCACATGTGTATCCCTTACTCATACTCCTGCTGAAAGCCCCTTCCAACTGCCCCCCATTCACCACGCACCCTGCTCCTACCACACCTGTATGGCATAGTCAATATCATGGAATGCAGTATGCTTCTGATATCAATGAGAAATAAATAACAATACTTTTATATAAAAAAATAAAAAAATAGTCAGCTGTGTCCTTATACCTGAGTGTGGAATTACCGGGTGAGTGGCATGAAAAGGAAAGGGAGCCTTTGGAGAATGCAACTACAGGGATATTTTGCGGATTGAGCCCTTGGGCACTGCGGCCCTTTGCCAATGTTGCTGAGGATAGGGCACTTAGCTAAACGCATGTAATGGAAACATTCTGTGCATTGCAAGCCTGTCACGCTTATCGCAAAACTTAACCATTTTCATACAAATTTGGCCTTCGGAGAAATTCAAATATTTTTGTGCTTTAGCATATGAAATTTGCGTGCATGCATTCATTTGTATCTAATGTTAATCGTTATCACAGGCATTAGCATGGCTAATAAGCTAAATATTTAAAGGGCCATCACAGATTCTACAAAATTCAAACATGCATCTATGCTGTGCTGTTTGCTGGGAAGGGAGTTTATGATTTCTCTACTTCTGTCTCCATAATTTTGACAGGTGTCACACAAATATGAGTACATGTTACCTATTCTAATTCATTTACATTTTTTGACTTTCTTGTCTTCTGTTACAGTACCATCCGTTTTTTTTTTCTTTTTCTCTCTCAGTATTAGCCGTGATCCCGCTTACCAAACCGCTATTGCTCTGTGTCTGGACTGATCTGATTTTTGTAATGTGTTTTGTTTGTAAGAACTGTAAGTCGCCCTGGATAAGGGCGTCTGTTATAAGAAAATACACACAACAACAACAACAACTAATAATATGGCACGCAAAAAGAAGTTTCGAATATGGCACATTTTGCGCATAACGGCCATTTGTGACACGCATAACCCTCTGCGTGGTGTGCAAACCTTTCGAATATCTGGGCCTCCGAGCGCTGCACCCTCCTCTAACCTGCTGGCTGGCGGAGAGCTCATAGCTGTAGGAGTCTGTCACTAGCACCCACCACATCACTGTCGCAGTCTCTGCTTTCAACTGTGCTCGCCTCACACTAGGGTGCTGCGTATTTACTAATGCTTACATCTCCCATTACTGACACTTTGTTTTCTGCACTCTCAGAAATACCAGCGCTGTTGTCTGAAATCATACTGATGTTTTTTGTTATGTCTATTCTCATTCTCTTGGGCATTTTAAAACTTGTGTTGTCTGTCAGTCCTGCCTCTTCTTCTCTAACCTCCTCTCCCAAATCCATAGTCACTGTCTCCCTCTGCTCACTGATCAGAGTGTTGTCTCCTCCCTCACTCCTCTCCCCAACATTGCCATTGTCTGCCTTTTCAGAGCCCCCCCGAGCTTCTGGCTCTACAGCACCCTCAATAATCACCCCACTAATGTTAGCATTTGAAAGTCCAGCTTCCTGGCTGGCCGGCCGGCTCAGTGGTACTTTCCTCTGCTTCACTTTCACTCTGACTTTTACCGTAACATATGCATGTATGTATTATGTACAATCTCAAAACAAAATCCTATTATATTCAGAACCAGATGCAGCTCTCTTTGGGCCCAGTTAGTATTCACACTCTCTGGAACTTAAACAGATCAAATAAAATAATTTAAAAAGCCAGACCAAAAGCCTTCTTTGACATGGCTGTTGACATTCAAAGCAATCTGCAAGGTTATAAAAAGAAATTCCAAAAAAATAAAAACCATACACTCTCTGTACATCAAGAAGAAAGGCTTCTAGTACAAGGGCTCAACCCACCAAAGGCACAGAGAACCTCATGTAGAAGGGAGCAACTTTATAAACAACAAACAACTGGTGGCAAATCATCGACAGCTTCAAGTTTTCCGGGTGAGAACTTCTCCCTGCAGCGTGGCAGGCCCAGAATCCTGTCTATTGCCATTGTCAGGCCCAACGCCAATACCCCTCAGTGCAGCCTTAGACTGCAGCAAGATTTAATAAGACTGACATAACAGTCCCTGGTGCTCAAAAGACAGCACTATATACTAAGGCTGTACCAACATCTTTTTTTTAGGTTTGTGTTTGTGGTTCTATATCTGCTACATTTCTGTGGACATTCTTTACACAGCAAAGATGGACTGCAGTATTATGTTAAAATATCGTAATTGATCACATGCCAAACTCTAAGATGGTTTACAGAAGATGTACACCAAAGGACACTGTGTGGGCAACTGTTTTTAATAAAATAGGTTTTGCTAGTAAAATTAACTGATTTTAATCACAATGATAAGTAAAAGAATTGTGTTGACAGTCATTGCAGTATTTGGTTTATGACAAAAGGTTACATTTAACTTGCTGCGACAATTATGGTTTTGTTTTCATTATACAATAACTCTCAAGAAAATTGCTGATCTTTTACATAGATTTTGATTCAGAATAAAATTAGCAATTACATTTAAAATTACTTAATTTGATTAAAACATTCATTCATGTGCTTTTGAGTTTTGATCAAATGTAAAACGCCAAATATATTTCCTCTTTAAACCACTACTGCACTCTAAGAACAAGATTACAATCCCAGAAGATCCCAGCATCTGGATCCCGTCAGCAAACCCTTGTTCCTTGAAATTCATAAATACACACCTGCAAATGTGACAAGCACTTTAAGGGCAATCATTTTTTATTACATACTTGTTTGTAAACCATAAAAATCAAAAGCTATATACTCAACAAGCTGCAGACAAACCAGGTCCCGCTGGATGAATCTAGGCCTCACTGTGCACTCAGTTTTAAATTCCCAGACCACGATTCTTAACTTCTTGCACATTTATTACTCAGGCATCTTGAAAATGTTGGGGTATGTAATCAGGAAACACCACCCAGTTAATCTTACATTACAGCACACAATGAAATTGAATCTGCCTTTTCTTATTAATTATTTTTTTATTATTATTATTATTATTATTATTTCATATACATGTAGAACATGACCCAAGCTTGAGAACTAATTTATAGTGTTCAGTTCATTGAGGCCCTTTGGTCAGCATGGGAATTTCAATGCTACTAGGGAAAACTGACCATTTTTATTATAAAAAAAAAAAAAGCTTATTAACATGTTGATTTTTTTCAATTTCCACTTTGTTGAAACTCTATTTAATAAACCTACATTACATATAATTGCATTTAGCAATTGCACCACAGCGAGCAACAGCTTGACGTCGTTTAACTCACTTCAGAGAAATTGTAGAAATCAGAAATCCTCGTGCCATATTCTAGCTTTAATTTTAAGTAGCAGTTCCCCAATATTGTAAGAAAAGATACAATATTTCCAATCTTTGGGATAAAAATGTAATCCATTAATTAAAACAAAAATTAAGAGATCAATCGACACGAGTCGATGTGTGCTGATGATCTGGGTCATTCAAAGATGGAGAGACGTGAGCTAATGTTATTTTAGTTTTGATAAATCTAAAGAATGTGGCATAGATAAAGACAGACTGACAGGCAACTCCTTAAATCCTGAAGAGTCTCCTAAAGTATAAGTGTGACATACAGTAAGTATAGACAAACTATAAATTATAGCATACTCTCAAGTACTTGTGCTAAAGAATGTCCTAATCTTGTATAATCACAATTCAATAAACGGTTCTTTTTTTGGTAAATTACAGAAGAATAACATCTCCACTATTCCTCCATTTACAAGGATATGCATTCCCAGCAGGGCATAATACATTGAGAAGCCAAAAGCAATATCCAGATGCACAGTAATGTGATCACTTCTGCTGTTTGTATAATGCTTTACAAAAATGAGAATTCATGAAAATGCTATATACTTTAATGAAATCATCAACACACAGTTGTTTTACAGTTTTGCTTGTTACTATTTGTGACAATAAATCTGATACATTACAACTTCTGTACATTAAAACTTGTAGGACAGTAGGCATCAAACAAAAATTAAACTTGCTAATATTTACATTGTTCCTATTTGTCTATCTGGTAAAAAGGTCTGTGTTTGAAAGCAGAAACTGTAGTCCACCAACCCAGATGTTCCATTATCTGTCACTTGTGTCCTGACTGAGCTTATGCAGCAAAAACAGATATACTTTACAAGAGCTGATGACAAAAGCAGTCAGGCTGCATGGGCCACTGCCTAGTAGTGCTGAACACACACCAGTTCCCCAAGTAAAGGGGCCAAGCCTGTGTGGCAGAGTGACAAAACAAGCAACTTGCTGTTTGATTGCTGCTCTAGTTGGAACTCTTGATCAGAGAAGCAGAGGTGACCACTGGCTTGATTTTACACTGCACTTTCGCTCAACCTTACAAAAATGCCGAAGCACATGATCTCAGTTGGCCTGGAAACGGACCCAGTGTGATAAAACTGTTCAGGATAAGCAACTGTGGCCATTATAGTCCAGAACGCTGTTCCCATCATGGCTTGAATTAATTACTACAAATGGAACAATTTAAAATTGTGATCAGAGTTTGGTGTAGATCAGAGGTGGTAGAGTGATACATCATGGAAAGACCCAGCAGGTTTTGTTTAAGGAAAGTCTTAGTTACTGGACAAAAACTAAAAAACATTAAAACTGGATAAACTTACATCATCATCTTCCTCCTGCTCCTCGTCACTGTCTTTGTACCCGGGAGGAAGAGGAGGCCCCACAAATTCCTCATCCTCCTCTGTTGCTCTTCGACTAGACAGCTGACCTGGGGGAGGGGGGCCGATCAATTCGTCCTCTGAATCATCTTCACTATCGCTGCTGCTGCCGCTGTCAGATTGAGGTCTTTCATGAAAGGAAAGAATGTATTAGAATTTAAAAGGAACATTTTTCATCTCGCAGGTTTAAGCATGGAATGTGCATTTATGCAGGGATAGTGTGACTGCTGACCTTAAATCAATTCTTGTTCACCCAAAGCGGACTGCTTTAAAAATTTATGAATTTAGTTAGACTTGTATATAGACTTTAGATACCATGTGGGATACTTACTGGCTGCTAGAACACCCCCCACAATATACTTTCTATATAATTAGTTATATTTGTTTAACCATTAAAAGATCCACTGATATTGAAGATCTCATTTATTATAGCAGCTTGGCAATTAATGATAGGTAAGATCATTTATTTTACAAAACTAAAAACCGATATGTATTTATTTAAAGTCCTTCAGCTGCAACATCACCTTTACAAGGGAGTCATGTGGGGTTCAGCAGGGTTCACTCAATAAAAACGCCACACACTTACACGACAGCAGTGAAAGAAACTAAATCTAAATAATGAAATAACAAAAAATTGACATCTGTTGAAAACTAATTAAAAGACAGCTACTATTGGATTACTCCATCTCAGTAACTATAGGAAGCGTACCACTGAGAAAATAATCTCAGTTTCACATTTTATCAGGTGCTGTAAGGTAAGTGAAATATTCAGGACACCCCCTGTCTCAGCACAGACACTATATGCTCAATGACAGCCCGATAAAACTTTATGTGCACCTTACTGGGTGACAGAACAGTAGACATCTGACTTCAAATCAAAACAGGCTTTTTGGCAATCAAGGTCAAAGGACAAAGATTGATCGGTTCAATGAGATTTTACAATATGTTTGAGTGATGCACCAATGAAAAGCATACCGTATATGTAGAGCAAATAGAACAAAATGTATTTATACACTCAGCTAGTATCTCCTGAATCTAAGATGGCGACTCTGGTATGTTGATTTCACACGGAACAACCCCATGACATTTACACATTATGGATGGCAAATGACAGAACCAATTCAGCGTGCAATGAACTATAATGATTTCCATTACATGAGAGTAGATGTTAAAACTTCATGCTGATTTGAACTCGGCTCTCGCCAAGATAAGCATCAACTAAGACGTAGCTTTATAATAAACTAATGTGATCCATCTGTGTCTCCATCCATTTGCGTTTCCTTCCATATGATGTAGATATCCTTCTGCCTGGTGTTGATGGCTGAAGTATAATGCAGTGCATACAATTATTTTTATTATTACAGAAGAAATTAATATATTCACTTGTGGAGTCACTGAAGAAACTGCAATTATGGCTACACATTTTAGTTTCCAAGATGTTCCACATTCAGCAGTTTCATATTACAGTGATGACTGGTAAGACATACCATACAGTTGAGCTATAAATATGTAATACATTTATCTACCAATACATGCTAATACTGTACAGAACTGGCTTAAACGCAGTTATATTCAATGCCTTTCTTACCTGGAAGATGACGTAGCAGGGCGTCCTTTACCACCAGAAGCAGAAGCCTTGCCAGCATGAGAATCCCCTCTCATTAACGCTCGCTTCTGCTTTTCAGCATCTTTCATTTCTCGCTGCTCTAAGAACAGAATCAATAAGATTGTTTGCTAATGTTACTATAATTTAAAAAAACCTTACTAAGTCATTGAATTATGTCATTAAGCAAGTTTGCATACTTTTTAGCCCAAACTTTGCCAGAAAAAGTATTCTTCAAACAGCAATCTAGAGTTAGTTTTAAAGACTTACCCGTCACTTTCTGGCTTCTTTCAATTGCAGTTCTTCTGGTCTGCTCAAATATTGCATCCAGATCAAATGTCCGGGCTTTTTTTCCTTCAGAAAGAAAACATTAGATATATCTATTTGATCAAAAATCGGGCAAGGGATTGCTCTTTTTTTTTTTTTTTTTTTAAATATAGGTCAACAGTTGCATTCCAATGTTAAATTCCCTCAGAGTTGGGTTTTATTATAGCTCAAAGGCATTCTGTGCAAGACATTATGGCAGAGTACAGTTTATTAAAACCAGCTTATCCTTTTAACTCCTGTTCCTAGTTGTTATTATTATAGTACTTCTCAATAACATGCATAACATTCAACAATTGTAGAAAGTAGCAGGAGCATACCAGTTTGTTTGACTTTCCAGTATTGCGTCCATCCACAGACTACAGGTATGCTTTAGATATCCGAGTGAGTTTTTTTTGTTTTGTTTTTTGCTTGTCACCAGAATGTGAGGGCTGAAACTGATATACAAAGTATATAAAATGATATACTAAGCGAGTCTAAACAACAACAAGAGTAGATCAATTACAATGACTGCTATTAATGACAAATACCGACTTTTTCTTTAAGGGGCCAAGAAAGCAGTTTTCTCTTGAAAGGATGAGTGTGAAATATAACGCTCACACGTATGTGAGCTATACTAATTAATACACTACTGCATTCGCCCACAGCTAGCTCCCTGTGCAGCGCCTTCATAACAGGTTGCTATACATATTTATGATTACTGTATGTATCTCTGAGTTTGTCTTCCAAATGAAACATACCAAACCCTGAGAAGCCCATGACGGAAGTAATATCTGCGTCATTGCCAGCAGTTCCAGATGCTGAAATAGAAATGTAGAGAAAATCATTAAAGATGACACACAAAAGCTTTGCTTGCGTATTTTAATACTGACCAATCATGGATGGCAAATCATTAAAGTGCAGTATAGATAGCATTTAGTATAGTGTAAAGCAGACTAACAAGAACTATGGGGCGCATTAGACTAGATTAATCTCCATTCATACCTTTTTCATTTCAGGTTTTCGCAATGATATCGAGTAAAATTATTGATGGGATACGACACTGCAGACTGTATGTGAGGTTTTTTTTTGTTGTTTTTTAAGTTAAACTGGATGGTTGAGTATTCCTGATATATATCTTTAACAATAGCATTACATTTCAGTATTTAGATGCTGCATCGGTTTATTTTAGTAAAGGCGCTGGACTTTTTAAGTGTAATACTATAAATAGTAAGTGTGAATACATTCGACACAATTCTAAATAAAACTGATAGCTATATCAGATAGTTGATATAAGTATCATGAAGTTATTCAACAATTTCCTAAATTTGCGTCATTAAGACGTTAGCTCAGGTAATGTGTCTTTATTTTTAAAACGTCAATCAAAATGGTTTCATATATATTGCAATGCTCTGCATTTAGTTGGCTCATATTCTTTCAACATGTTTCAAAATAATAATAAAAAAGAAACATGAAAGAAAGCCATATTGCTCTTACTCTGCTTTCCGTCTTCCCCCTGCTGCTCCATGTTGTTAGTTTACAATTTTACACGAACCGGCTAAACAACGATAAGTAGTAAAAGAAGAACAGGTTTGAAATAAAATGAAATATAGAGTCTGTGCAGCGCCATCATCTGGGGGTTGTTGGTTATGACTGATGGGTATGTAATGTAGGTGCCAATCAAGACATTGGAAATAAAACTGACCAACTAAATGTTGGACTTAAATTCGTAGTCTATGGAAACAAGTACGTTATATTTAGATAGATAGATAGATAGATAGATAGATAGATAGATAGATAGATAGATAGATAGATAGATTTTTTTTCCATAGCACGTACAAACGTTTGTGAATATTTTGTATACATGCATGGTCGTTGTTTTGATTGTATCTAGCTGAATATTGTGTTGATTTCACGAAATATATATGAAATTATTTCGTGGAATTGATTTCAAGCCAGCATACATCAATAATATCAATAACCGGGAGTACCATTCTGTAACGCTTCGTTCGATGCAGTCCTCCAGCCACGGTGTGGCTCGAGCTCGGCGCTGCTTGTGCAGTCACCTCTCCTCTACTGGAATGAACCGTCACCTTTCACCCTGGCAGCGGCGTGAGGCTGGCGGGATACACACGGGCAGTACAGGGAGGCAAGTGGAGAAAGTAAAGAAGTGTAATTTAACAGGATATATTCGACTTTTAATTTCTGGCTATCACAGGTAACGGGAATTTTAGATTGCTCAATGTAAACTATGAAATAAGTAAAAAAAACGCGTCTATTTTGTTCAATTAATGTTAGAAGGCATGTTTCCGCACAAGGATAGCAATGCCAAAATCAAATGGAAACTGTTGGTAATACCAGAACTACATTAAAAACAAAGTAGGCCTTCATGTTATAGAGATTACTAACATAAACTGTTAATGCTTTCAAGATTAATTGACGTAGAGCTTTTGATTAATCAAATAAATAAACTAATATTATTATCATTCAATCACATTAAAAAGCGTAATGTGCATAACTCTCATATTGTATTGTGATGGAAATTATCTTAATTTATTTGATACGCCAAAGCTCTACTTGTCAAATGATTTATCTGTACATTAATGTACTCAATACATGTTTGTGGAGCAAAGGTTGATAGGAATTGTGTGTGAAGTATAATAGTTTTCTGAATGAACGTGCCTTTTGAGAGACACGCTACAGTTATACAGACGGGATGATTGAGATTTACAGGGGAAAAAAACTAAAACTCTGAAGTTGAATTAGCGTCATTTGAATAAAAAGGGCCTGAAAATGTATTGCTGTAATAAACTTTATGCTGCTATGTTCTATTATAAACAGCTTTAAACACTAACTTAATTCCCCTTGGTACTGGTCTGTTTTGGTTTGACGTTTTAATCCAGTTTTTAGTATGCATGTTTATAACACTTCGCCCATTACCTATCACAAGCTCTTTATAGCTTTCTTATGGACTTAACTGTACCTTCGCTATTACCCTCAAGCGGTCTCTCTCTCTCTCTCTCTCTCCTCCTCCCCAACATATCTTAACATATCTTAACAGGCGGATTTAGCTTCCCAACATGCCTTCTATTCTGGGTGCCAGCACCCCGACAGCTGCAGTCCAGGAAGCCTTAGAAAATACAGGGAGACTCATCAGCCGGCACCTTCAGGATGATCGCTATTACCCTGACCTCTCGGAGCTCCTCAATGTCATTGCTCACAGTGAGAAAAGCACTTTACTCTACTGGAGAACCAACTAATATACTAATTTAGATACTCTCACAACTCAGGTTACCAGTGGTCTCTGACACAGAGTAGCACTAGTGGCTAACACTGGCTGTACTATCTTGCAGAACCCAGCGATGGGATGAACCCCCTTTACTTCTTTAAGAGCAGTTTGGATACTGTTGTTGTAGGTTCTATTGTAGTCTGCTATTTCTGACAGAAAAAGTATATACTTTATAGCATTATACTGGTAATGAATATAGCTGTAAGATTTGTCAGTTTGAATAGTAAAAGTACAGTGTACAGTTGTCAAAAGTTGACATACCCCAATGGAAATGTATACTTTCTAGAAATATCTCGAAATCAAAGAATTTTAGGAAAAATCTTTTGTAGCGCAAGTTTTGCTTTTGTGGATGAAGAAAAAAGTTACAAGAAATAGATGTTTACAATTAACAAAACTCAAAAAATGCTAATTCAAAAGTATTAATACCCTTTGATGCTATGATAGTATTGTCTACAAGGTGCTAGATATTTCAATTTGATAATGCAGAACCTAATTCTAGGAAAATCTAGAAAATGCTGGATTGCAGGTGAACATTCTTAGAGAGTATAAAAGGCTTAGGAATAGGATGATTGCTGTCATTACCAATAATCAATATGGGAAAAAGTAAAGAGCTATCTGAAGACCTTTGGCAGAACATTATTTATTATTATTTATAAAGCTGGAAGAAGGATACAAGAAGATTTCCAAGCATTTAAGTAGCCCAATTTCAACTATTGTTTCTTTTATGAAGAAGTACAATACTCATGTTACTTTCACAATACTCCCTTGGTCTGGAAGAAAGAAGGTTCTTTCACCAAGAACAAGTAGAAGAATTGTGAGGAAGGTTAATAACAATCCGAGATTGACTGGGCTGCAAGTGGGACTGGGGTTTCCATTTCAACCATAGGTTGAGTATTGCATGGTGAAGGTCTCAATGGTCGCAGGCCAAGGAAAAAGCCACTCTTAGGAAAAGGTGACAAGGACAATCGCATGAAGTTGCAAAATGGCATTTGAATGATGGATGTGAGTTCTGGTCAAAGGTTTTGTCGAGTGATGAAACAAAAATCGAGCTATCTGGTAATGCTGATAGTCGTTACGTTTGGAGGAAGTCTGGTGAGGCATACAAAGAAAAGAACACCATACCTGTCAAGCATGGAGGTGGTAATATCCTACTATGGGACTGTTTTTCCTCTAATGGCACAGGAAATTTAGTTCCAATACATGGCAGAATTGATTCCATAGCATGCAAAAAGATATTGGCCAATCATTGAAACCCTCCGCTGCAACTGGACGTTCCAACACAACAACGATCCAAACCACATCAAAATCTACTTCAGAATGGTTGGAACAATTTTGCGTTGAAGAAGTCACTAAAGAATCATGCCAAAAGCTCATTGACAAATATCCTAATCATTTAAAAGAGGTTATTATTGCTAAAGGTGCCTCAACTAGCAATTAATTTCATTTTCCTTGTCAGGGTATAAATGCTTTTGAATTAGCATTTTTGGAGTTTTGCAAAAAAATTGCTGAAGTAAATAATGGTAGACATATTTCTTTAACTTTTTTTTTCCTTATCAACAAAAGCAAAACTTTTGCTTCAAAAGATTTTTCCTATACTTGTTTGTTTTCAAGAAATTTCTAGAAATTATAAATTTCCATTGGGGTATGTAAACTTTTGACTACAACTGTATACTGAATGGGTTTTATAACAATATTGTTTCTCACGCTCTTTAACAGATATGCCATCTGCGTCCGGTATCTCAGATATGGATTACCCCCTGCAAGGTCCTGGTGTGATGAGTTTCCCCAGCCTCCCAGAGATCAGCGCTGTCCGCAGAGTGCCGCTGCCTCCTGAACTAGTGGAGCAGTTTAGCCGTATCCTTGGATTATGTCTTTGAGAAAGCCTTGTTAATTTTGAAAAAAAAAGTTTGTTTGTTAGTTCTTTCTTCTTCAGCTGGTTTCACAGGCTTGGACTACTTACACAAGGTAACATTAGGCAGTCCAAGATTAGTTATAGGTCGTGAAACCAGCCAGATTAGAGTACAGTTACAAACTTTTCTGTAAGATTTTAGGTTACTCATCCCTCAGTTCTTTTCGGACAATTTGTTGTAGAGGACTGAATGTGGTGCTAGGACAACTTTGTAATTGATTATTATAGGAACTTTTGGGAGGATTAAAATCAAACCCTGTCAACCCCCTAACCATTATTAAGATCCATATATTAATGATCATATCTAAGTATTTAAACCTCAATACAGTATTATTTAAGCATTACTTGTCTATGCAGGGGTGGAAATAAGACTCCCATTGCAGTTTGAGCCATTCCTGATTTTACTGTGAGTTTAATAAGACACACCTGAGCTTGTTACCTATACACTGGGTCTAATCAAACACATATTAAAACCTGAAATGGCTGAAACTGCTATGCAGTAGGAGTCTTATTTCCAGCCCTGCTGCGTGTGTCTGCAAAATACCAGAATTGGTATAACAAAGTCAGAATAGTGATATTAACACTTTCCAAATGTTGATTTATTGATTTTACCTTGATTGTGTGTTAGATATGCAGTGTAATTGCATGATGGGTGTTTTCCCAGAGATAAGCAGGGCATGGCTGACCATTGACAGCGATATATTCATGTGGAACTACGAGGATGGGTATGTGCAGTATACAATGTTAAGCCATCAATTACTGGGTCTTAAGTAGTTTGGTTTCTGTAATAATTCTTTAGCTTGAAACACATGGCTTGTGTTAGAAGGTACAGTGATATACCCAAAGCTATAGAGAATTCCTGTGCCTGAACTGTTCGAACACACTTGCTCAGAGATGAAAAAAATGTAAAGAAAAAATCCTATATTAAGCCCAGAATCCCAACCGCATGTGTTCCTTTTGTTTATCCTACAGAGGTGACGTTGCTTACTTTGATGGTCTGAGTGAAACCATATTGTCTGCGGGTCTTGTAAAGCCGAAGGAAGGTAATAGGATCATATTCTGTTATTACATTAGGTATTTTAATCAGTCTAGTTTTAAACCTTTATTAATTTTTATTTAAAAGAAAAGTACACAGCATGTCACGAATAGACAGTATTCTAAAATGATGTGTAATACATAAAATGAGAACTTCTAAGGCACTAGAGTTTAACTGGAGTTTTGGTCTTGTCCCTGTGCAGGAATTTTTCAACCTCATATTCAATACCTGCTGGTTTTGGCTACTCCTGTAGATATAGTGATTCTCGGACTGAGCTTCCCTGGATCCCAGGCAGGTAGGTTCATTCATTCTAATGTGCTTTGTATTCTGGAATTTCTGATTTAGGTCTTTCTAATAGAAAAGCCGTAGTTTTAAACTGTGGCTGTAAATGTTCATTTAATAGATTAAAACATTTACTGTTGAAACATTGACACATTTTCACTGAGAAAGTAGAACCTCAGAAACAAAGCAGTTGTCCTGCAAGTAGATATCAGGATAATAATGCAGAAAAAGTTATTGGAGTTAATGCTGGTTTGTGTCAAAGGTTTTGTCGAGTGTCAAAATAGCATTGTATTGTTATTATCACCAGCTGCAGGAGTCAGATATACATTTTAACACTTTTTATTTTCATGTGTGTTGCCACTACTTTTTGTCACACATTCTGTAAAGTCACAAGCGTGTGCTTCAACATAAAAATTCCCCTCTGCTAGGTTCTGGAGTTCTGAATGACAGCATGTCTGGAGGAATGCAGCTACTCCCCGACCCACTCTACTCCATTCCCACTGATAACACATACCTGCTTGCCATCACTTCCACTGACCATGGGCGCATATTCCTGGCAGGAAAAGATGGTTGTTTGTATGAAATTGCCTACCAGGTAAGAAAAGAACATAATCTTTTTACCAAACAGCCTGCGTATTAAACATCTTGCTGTTCCTGACTGGTTCACTCTTTAAGTGTGGTTTCTCTCGTGCTTTGGTACTTAAAACATATTGAGGCAGCTAAGAATATATAATAGACAAAAGATAAACGTGGTGTCAACCATGTGCAGTACTACCCTAAATGTTAACAAGCACTGCAGAATGACTGGGTGGGATTTGTGTTTGTTTAACCCCCTAAAGTGGATTTCTTCAGTTTTTCTGCATTCTAGTTTGGTAATCACCATTTCAGAATTTTTGGGGGGAAAACGGAAGTACACACTCCTTCTAAGTTGTTGAGCAGTTAAGTGTCAAGCATGTTTTGTAGAAAAGACTTAACATTATTATTATTTTTTTCTGCGTTTAGGCTGAGGCGGGCTGGTTCAGCCAGCGCTGCAAAAAGATAAACCATTCGAAAAGCACACTGTCCTTTCTGGTTCCCTCCGTGCTGCAGTTCACATTCTCAGAGGACGGTAAGTCATCATTAAGTTCAAGATTCTGTGCAAATCATTTTTTACACCAAACAGGAATGCATATCTGTGATTTTATGGTATCTCTGCTAAGGTAACAGTTTGGCTGCATATTGACAAGCGTGTGCTTTGTCCTGCAGATCCCATTGTCCAGATTGCTATTGACAACTCTCGAAACACTTTGTACACCCGTTCAGAGAAAGGATTCATTCAGGTAGGCCACTGCTTTTTGCTCTAAATTTGAATATAATTTGTGGTGGTGTCCATAAGCACAAAAGGCAGTGGCATTAAAATTACTGTTATGTGGTTGTCAATACACATTAGGCTGTATTCATTAACCATTAATGTGCCAATTAAATACATTGCTGTTCTATGCTCTTACCAGCACATTAATGCTTTATAAACGTGATTTTAATGAAGGTGGCCATGGCCTGTGGTGTGATGGGAAATGTGCTTTTGTATCCTCTAGGTTTATGACCTTGGCTTAGATGGACAGGGAATGAGCAGGGTGGCAGCTATGTCTCAGAACTCCATAGTATCTGCAGCTGGGAACATTGCCAGGTTAATATACATACTTTTCAAAATCCTGCTTAGGGAGTAGCTAACTGAATAGCTACAACTATTGTAATACCTTAATCCTGTGTTAATGTGTTTTTTTTTCTCAGGACAATAGACCGCGCTGTCTTCAAGCCAATCGTTCATATTGCAGTGATTGAGCGATCCGAATCTATAGATTGTCAACTCCTGGCTATTACACATGCAGGTAGGAAATGCTGTACATTACCATGCATTTTTGAAGCAGAGCAATTGGGATTTGTAGTCATGTTTAAAGATGGATACTGATGACCCAACTGCTTCTGTACTTGGATAAATTCCTTGTACCTCCTCCTACCTTTCATTGGCATTAACGTTCACACAAAAAAAATACTTAAGAAAAAGAGGTGCCTAGTTGTTAAAAAATATAATAACCTTATAGTGCTCCTCACCATTCAGACTGGGGTTTTAGCAGACGAGGTACACTAGTTCTTTTATTTTTTTATTTTTAAGGTCTTGAACATGTAACTTTTTATGTCCCAAAGGCTAACAAAGTATGTTTTCCACCACCAGAATACTCTAAGAATATTTTCACTCTGGCTGATTTTCATAGTTTTTAAAAATTGTCAATGTTTATGTTTGTTTATTTACCGTATGTATTTATTGACGTATTCTTTTCTAAAATCTTTCTAGGAGTTCGTTTGTACTTTAGCACAACCCCATTCAAGCAGCCCATGGCCCGCCCATGCATGTTAGTGCTGGTTCACATCCGTCTACCTCCAGGATTCTCCGCCTCTGCAACTCTGCAGAAACCAACCAAGATCCATAAAGCATTGTATAGCAAAGGTAGGTTCTGTTGATTTGCAGGTAGAGTGGAATAAACCTGGTTGCATTTTCCAGCATTATGATAACAGAATGTGCACAATGATACAAACTGTTTCTCTTTTGTTTTTAAAGAAAAAAGTGTAATTACATTTTGGTACTTGAACATATTCCTATTTAACAGGAGCTGCAGTTATTTAATTGGCAGTGAAGATATACCAATGTTTAAATATGTAAAATATACCATATCAAAGATCTAAATACACCATGTTTAATATATAAAAATAATATCAAATAATATTACATGGTGGGCAACAAAAGCTGCTTTTTTTCTCAATAAGCAAAGAAAGCAAAAGTGATTCCTGAGTCTTCCATTTTCCAGCACCTATAACTGAGTTATGTGGTTGTCATTTGAAAACCATAAACTGATTTCTTGTTCCTTTTTAGGGGTTTTACTGATGGCAGCCTCAGAAACTGAAGACAGTGATATCCTGTGGTGCATCAACCACGACTCCTTCCCGTTTCAGAAACCCCTGATCGAAGCACAGGTAGAAACAAACAAAGTTTTCAGTAGTAGCCATTTTTTTTAAGTTCACTTCCCGTGTTACAAGCCGTGGGACTATGTCTGAGTCCTCTATTTGTGTTCTGTTCAGCACACATAACTAATACAATCTAAGGGGGGATGTGTTACCTAGTACTTTCATGAATGGAAAAAAACGGCAATTAAACATCTAAAGAATACCAAACAAATGAACACTTAATTCAATCCCATAAATAAAAGACTTACTTGTTTATTTCTGGTTTGGTAACATATTGGGTGTGTTTCTCCTTTCTGAAAAAATTGTGCAAATGCAGTAATTAACTCTGAGAATTTACCCCTCAGTTATGGTTAAAAAAAAAACAAAAGTGGCTTCACCTGAGTGAAAATAAAGTCTTGAATGTTGTGCCTTTTTAAAGCCTTGGTTATTTAGAGATACCATGTCTTTTTTAATCTTTTTGTATCAGAAATATGGTCTTTCATGGTTACATTAAAAATATCATTTATATACCTAGTTTCATGCAGCACGTGGAAGGATGGTTTATATATTAAAAAATGTGTCTTATTTTTATTCTATTTTTAAGATGACTTCAAATGTGGATGGACACTCTTGGGCTCTTTCTGCCATCGAAGACTCAAAGACTGAAAAGATTGTGACTCCTCTCAATAAAGATCTGATTCCAATAACAGATTCTCCCATTGTGGTACAACAACATATCCTGTCACCCAAAAAGTTTGTCCTACTCTCTGCAAAGGTATTGCTTTTTTTAGGTGTTTAAGGTCTTGGGTGAAAATAGTAAAATATATTTAATTTTGTTTTTTACTGTAGCCTACTTAGTACACAATTAGCAGAAAACAGAACATGGTCTTTAAGGAATTTTTTTAATTTACATAGAAAATTTGACAGTGTAAAGTTAACATGCCAATTGTTGAGAATGTCTTTAATTGGCACATTTGTATAATTGTATGTCGAGATCGACCAATAGCGTTCAGCTATACGAAGACCAGAGGAAAACGAAAGCCAATAGGGAGTGAGAACAGGCGGGACTAAAGGAACAGGACGCAAGCAGGAAAAGAAAAAAGGGGAGATCTGAAAAGTTTGACTGCACTGCACGCATGCAGTTTAGTTTAGTTTAGTGAAAACTAAAAGTTTCTAGCCCTGAAGGCTGCTTGAGTAGGATAGCTCGCACAGAAATAGTACATTTACTCATATTTGCAATTGTATTTATGTATGTGTGTGGGGCCCCGGGTGGTTGCCTGGTGCTGACACCAGCCCTGGAAATGCTAAACGGTCCTGACCGAGGTTTTAAAGAAGAGCAGAGCTGATATGGTGTCATGCATAAACTCTCTTAATAGTACAGTTCAATACAATTCTGGCCTGGCTTATTTATTCAGTTCCCCAATCACATAAACCAGGGGGGGACATCCCTTTATCTCAGAGGATCTATCCTGCCAATAATAATATTAAATGCTTTCCTTTCTTGCTTGCAGGGAAGTCACATTTTCCACAAGCTCCGCCCTGTCGACCAGCTCAGACACCTTCTGGTCAGCAATGCTGGGGGAGAGGGAGAGGAGATTGAGAGGTTTTTTAAACTGCACAGGGTATGCTTCTTTTTATGTTGGGTTTATACATCAAGAATATCACTCACTAGAGGTCCTGGCTTAGGCTAGCATTAAAAAAAAAAAAAAAAACTATTCTGCTTTCAGTTTAATGTAGTTTAGTTAATTTGATGGTCTGCTGTGTTTAAGTGTTTTCTATGACTTCCTCTCTCCCCAGGAAGAGCAGGCGTGTGCTACCTGTCTGGTCCTCTCCTGCTCCACAGCAGCCTATGATAGAGAAGTGGCAGTCTGGGCCACTCGGGCCTTCTTCAGGTAGGATTCATGTCTACCTTCAAATGTATAGGAAACTGCATTCATTTCTTAGATGATAAATTAATATATATAGAGAAGTTGTTAGTATTTAGAAGCCATGGTTATGAGTCTGTGTTTCACCCTAGAATGACTGCAAGTTAAATGTTATGGGGTTGCAAATCTGAGCCACAGGCTGCCACCTTTTTCACCTTAAAGCGAGGTCTTTTTTAATATAAATGTCACATCACTAGTATTCCTAGTAAGGATGCAATCTCTTGAATTACATTGTTTAATCATCTCATTTTGTTTTAACCTAGGTATGGTGGGGAAGCACAGATGCGCTTCCCATCAGCACTATCTGCTCCGAGTAATGTGGGACCCATCTTCAGCTCTCCTGTTCCTGGTGAGTTAATCAAGGGGAAATGAGGCTAAAAGTTCAGAGAAATAAATGCCACTTGTTGCATGGTTAACATGGGAGAAACAGTTTGCTTATTTTTAAAGTATTTGTTTTTTCTTACAAAATATTGAGATTTTGTTGATTCGTTTTAACAGACTTTATGCAGTTTTATTTAAAATGTAATTTGTAATTTGCATGGATTTTCTTTCTGTTACATGCAAAAACGTGTTCATGTATTAAACTCATTATGATTTTCTTGTCATGCTTGTGTTTTAGGCTCCCCGCTACCTTTTGGTAGCCCACTCCCCAATCCAAGCTTCTTGGCCACACCAGCTCCAGGTACTACTATATATATATAACTAATATATCTATTGGCTCCTTGTCATTCTGTGTGAATATCATCCATTTTTTAAATTGCTAGTCTGAAAGTTTAAAAGCTGTATTTCTTACAAGATGTGCATCTGCCATAGTATACTTCAGTTGGTGAATTAGCTAGTTGGCATGCAGTTAGAAAATCTGTTAATATAACCTTATTTTTCCCCACCTTCACTAGTTCTATGTTTTCAGTTAAGTCTATTTCTCTCTTTATTTCTCAGGAATGCAGCCCCAGAGTGTGTCTACCCCATTCATCCTGGCGTCCCCTGTGGGCCAAGCTGGGGGACCCCTCACAGCCATGGCTGGTCCTGAGGTGGTGTTCTCAGGGAAGCACAATGGCATCTGCATTTACTTCACCAGAATCTTGGGGTAAGAAGAGCAGGCCTACTGCCCAGTCACACAAAAAACTTAAACATTTAAATATGACAACTGGCTTATAGATTTTAATATGATTAACCCCACTTTTATTATTTAGTGTTGTTTTTGATGGCAGACAATAATCTTTTTTTTCTTGTTTTTCCAGTAATATCTGGGATGGAAGCATTGGAATAGAAAAAACCTTCAACACGGGAAACCAGGTGGTCACCACTGTAAGTATTCACTTTTAGATCTTGCCTCTATTTGACATGATTAAAAAAAAAAAAAAAAAAAAGACAACAGTAGATGCTTGAGCTGTTCCATAATGGATATGCATGTTATTAGTGCTGCACAAACCAATTATTTGGATTGCGCTCACCACAGGTGCTGACATTCAAGTGGGGGTTATTTGTGTTGATTGCTTTAAAAATGAAAAACTAAATAAATAGCTGCTTTGATTGGTGTGTATTGCCGTTATCAACAAAGTCTATGAAAGCAGCAATCATAATTGAATAATTGGTTTGTGCAGCTCTAAATGTTATACAGCAAAAATAATTTAGTTTTTGTGTATTTGTCTGACTCCGGTAATTGTAATTGCAGATTGAGAGCAGCGTATCATCCAAGGTCCTGGAATCCGTGCTCCACGAGCTGAATGGGTTAAAAGAATTCTTGGACAAAAACTCTCAATTTACTCCTGGATCTCTGGGTAGTACAAGGTAGGCAGCGAACAGTGTTTGGAGTAAAAATAAATAGTGAATGACTTTGAACCACAAACTTTCCCAAACATTGCCTGTATTTTGTCTGATAAAACCATAGCTGCAAATGTTTGTGATGACAATGTATTTGTTTGATGGCTTGTTCAGTGGCATTAGCTTCAGTAAGCAATGAGTGTTGTTTGTAGTTTCAGTACCCCTGCCAACCTGCAGCAGAGACTTTTGGGCTTCATGAGGCCAGATGGGGGGAGCTCGCAGCAAGTACAGCAGGATCTGCAGAGGAAATACCACAGTAAGTAAATCTGCATTATTTTCCAAAGCAGCCAGGACACTTAATGTAGGACCAGGTTTATTATCCAGATAAAACTAAATATTGTACAGTAAGAATTTATATGCAATCCACCAAAAGTCAATGACCGCTCAACTGAGAAACCGGTTTGCTGTTTGAGTGTATTCCATACCCTTGCTGAATCTCCTCCATTTTTTTTTCTGGCATTATGAAAGTTGCAGCATCTAAAACTGCAACATTGCCGTGTGAGTTTGTCTGCTGATGGTGAACGGTGTTTTCTCTTGTGTTTTCAGCTGAGGCTCAGGCCTATGAGAAGATTTCCCTGCAGGGCATCCAGCAGCTGGTTCATCGAACGTGCCAGACGCTGGCTCTGTGGAAGCTCATCTGTGACCATCAGTTCAGCGTTATCATAGCGGATCTGCAGAAGGTGAGCTTTTACAGTCACTCTGTATTACATGTGCATAGAGAAAACAAGGCAGGAAAAACTGAAGGTCTCTTTGACCCATGCTTTGAGAAATAGGGTAAATCATCCATTACTTGAAAACATGTAGACAAACATTTCTGCTTATGCTTTCTTTAGTGTGCCTTTGAGATATAGAGTCCTATTCAGAAAGCTTTAACATATTAGTTACATTTTTTTTTTATGAATAAAATATTCATAAAATAGTATTTATGGAACTTATACGGTGCTGTTAACCACTCCAGATGTAAAAATGAAACCCCTTCCCAGGTACCAGATTTTGAAAATAATAATAATAATGTTTTCAAACCTGTAATAAACGTTGTTTTTTTTTTTAACAATGAAAACAAAAACGCTGCTAATAACGATAATAACAATAATAATCAGTAAATAGTAATTATCAAATAAAAATCAAACATCAAAACGTGTGCCATTATCGACTTGCTCTGTGCCATTTATTGAAATGTTCAACACAACAGAACCCAGCCTTCGCAACCACTGCACATTTTTCTTGTGTCTTTTCTTTTGTTTTCATTTTCGTAGCAGACCCTGTACCTTTTTTACAGTGTCTGCTTCTCTTGTGTTGGAGGGATAGTCACAAATGCGTGTACACAGCTACATTGTACGCAGGCATTGTGATGGATCTGGCTGCCGCATTGCCTGTACCCAGTGCTGTGTTTTGATAGTATTTCGTCACAGTACTGCCATTTCAAACCAAACAGGTTCCCGTTTGCAGCTGGCTTACCTGTAAAGTAGCTGCATGCTCTTCTGTTTGTACAGTTTGTACTGTTCTTGGCTCCACATCCTCTTCATCATCACTGAGTGATAAGTTAGCATCACTGTCGCTGGTATCGAAATCCTCCAAACCAACTTCACTCCCGTTGCTCATTATAGAAAGACCACATACGTTGCCATACGTTTAGCTTTTGCTAAAAACTATATAAACTATAACTAAACAAGTAAAACTAATAATAAATTTAAAAAAAATTAAAACACTATATATATACATGTAAAAGCTGAATGGCTAGATTGGACATGACACGCAATTGGATAAAAATCTCACTTGACCCTCCCCCAACTTTCAATGCACATTCCACAGTACTAGCACTGCTTTAGAGAATGAAACCTGAAACGCTAGACTGAGAAACCGCTCATAGAATAGAATGGGAAACTTACTGTAAATGGGTTTTCATTTGACGTAAGTGCATACGTCATGGTGTTGAAGTGGTTAAAGATCAAACTGTATTATTGATAAAAAATACACAAAGTCAGGAGTTAAAGCTTTTTGGTAATAGGTTTGTTAACATCCTCACACCAAAATGCAATAGGAACTACATTTTCTAGAATACAACTGTAAATATTACAAAACAAACAACTTTTTTTAAAGATTTAAAAAATGTGTCTTAAGATTTCTGTTACTACAATAGTTTCACAAAAAATGGTGCAGAATTGTTATCAATGTATTGATTAAGTCGTGCCAGTGTTCTTTATAAACTAACATTTTGTTTAAAATAGGAGTTTCAGGAGCAAATGAAACTGATCAGCTTCAAGGACATTGTGATCCATGGGAAGGAGCTTTTGGGAGCTCTCATCACATCTCTCATTAACCGCTACATCGGTGACAACGCCTCTGTGGATGCCATCAGCTTTCACCTTCGAGAAATCTGCCCCCTCCTTTACAGCAACGACGATTCTGTGTGCTCCAAAGTAAGTGCTCAAAGATGGTGGGACAGACTGTACACCTGCCAATGGTTATCTTTATGAGGGCACAAACAGAGGACAGACGAGCAATATTGTCATGCCGCTGCACTTGTGTATCTGGCAATTGCATTTATTTCTGTAGGTCCCAACAATCCCAGCAATCACCTTCATTATAAATAGCTTACAGATAAAATGTAGAGCTCTAATAATCTTCATTTGATCTTGTTTTGCCATTTCAGGACAGAACAAATGTTATATAAGACAAAACTTTTGGTTGAGGCGCATGGATTAATACATCAAACGAGCCACTTTTTCATTAAGCATCAGTCACTTGAGAGAGTAGCTACACAATGCTTTTCTGTATTATGAAAATATGGCAGATATTATTAACCTTTTATACATGCCATTAGACACTTAGGCCACGCAGTAAGTCTTTGGCTGAGCTGGCATTTTAAAGCTCCTTTTATTCACTTTACTTGTTGGGCTGCATGGAAAACACATACAGATTTCTGTTTTTTCCCCCAACCTCCCAGGCAAACGAGCTTCTCCAGAGCACTCGGCTAGTACAGAATAAAACCGAGAAGGAGAAGATGCTGAGAGAGTCCCTGCGCCAGTACCAGCAGATCAGCCACCAGACTGACCTCCCCCACGTCTGCACACAGTACCGGCAAGGTGGGGTGCGAAAGAACAGTCTCCAGTGGGGTTTGTTGGGGCCACTGTTACTATATGCTAAGAGCAGAGAATTTAGATACAAATAAGTGGCACCAATACAGGTTTCTGGTCCCTTTGAAACCACAACTGCCCATACTGTTGTTTATTGTTCCAAGATGTGTGATAGATGTTCCACAAAACATTATTTTAGTTTCATGATTGATTATGTACAACTTATCATTCAGGTACAGAACGGTATGTACAATGAATCACACATGCAGATGGATAAAAAAGAAAATGAGCTCACCATCCCTCTGCTAATTCTGACATGCTTACACAAATCCAGTCCCCTCCATTACTGTCCTTCCCACTGTTGTTCTAAGGTACAGTATTAATCCAGCTGCTGTCCTCTTTGTGGTGCTCCCTCCGCAGTGCGCTTCTATGAGGGGGTAGTGGAGCTGTGCTTGACTGCTGCTGACAAGAAGGATCCCCAGAGGCTGGGACCCCACTTCTATAAGAATGGAGAGCCTGAGGAGGACACTGTGGGGCAACAAGCTTTCCAGGACAGGTACGTGGAGGAGCCACACAGCAGGGCATGGGTTAAGTGCAAGATGCTCCGAGCAGCTAGAGGACAAGTAAGAAATGTGTTCATTTGGGATGGGGTTCTGTGACGGGGTACACCCTGCCCATGTGCATATTTTGTTTATTTTGTATTTGTGTTGGATTATTATTATTTAAATGAAGGTTATTGAGTACTAGTGTTTTACGTCGGCAGGGAAGGATTATTTGCCTTCCCTGCCAAATCACATATAAAATGTGCCTGAGCTCGATTTGAATGATTAACAAGCAATCAAGCTCAGGCACAACTGCATAAGAAGCAGTAAGCTCTCAGTCTGGGTTGGGTGTTCAGTAAGAACGAGAGAGAGATGTGAGTGAAAAGGAATATAAACAATTACTACTCATGCTGGATTTGAACCAGCATGATACATGTTTGTTCAAAGTGTTTGCATATAATAACTAGATGGTAACTTTACAAGTAAAGCTGTGGGGCTTGCTTTAGTGGGAAAGTGGTCAAAGTAGCTGATTTGTGTCAAAAGTCACATTGTTTACTAATTGTCTCATGCTTAGAACGTGCTATAATTTGAAATTTCTCAAAGTTCTATGACAGTTAATTCAACAGTGGGAAGTAGCCTACTGAAAGAAGTTGATGCGGTTACTAAAACAGCTGCACCTCTTGATTGGTAGACGCCATTCCTGTTTTGATTTCATATTTGAATAGCTGAGAAGTAAAGGAAGGTATCATTTGCTCTAAGTATTTGTCTAACTTGTTGGGAAAGTGGTCAAAACGGCAGTTATTTCTAAAAGTTCACAGAATACATAGTTGATGCGGTTACTGAAACAGCTGTACCTCTTGATTGGTAAAAGTTATTTCTGTTTTGATTTCATATTTGAATAGCAGAGATGTAGAGGAAGATGTCATACACTAACTTTTTGTCTAGCTTGTTGGGAAAGTGGTCAACATTTCAGTTGTTTATAAAAAGTTAGAGAAAATTTAGTTGATGCGGTTACGAAAACAGCTGTACCTCTTGATTGGTAAGTTATTTCTGTTTTGATTTCAGATTTGAATAACAGAGAAGTAGAGGAAGATTCCATATACTCTAACTTTTTGTCTTACTTGTTGGGAAAGTGGTCAAAGTAGCTGATTTGTGTCAAAAGTTACAACGTTTACAGTAAATAGAATGTTGGAAGTCTGGGAGTTTTTAAACAATGGGGAGCCTTAGAATGTTGAAAAAGTCCCATTAAAGTGAATGAAGATGGACAAAAAAAGGACAAAAAGCTTAATAGTTTAAAAAGTATAAAATATATCAAAAAGTTGTATACAAGCACACTATTCCAGACCTGTCTACACATTTTAAAGTTTGAACGGCGTTTCTAGCTTAAACAGTGTAAGACGAGTAGCGTGCCAAAGAATAAGAAGAAGAAGTATGTCGAAACTTTTTAGTGGGGACTCTTGCTTCGCAAGCCCCACTAATAATACCAGTGTAACTGATATTTCCCTATAAAACCCTATTCTTAATTCTATGATGCAGGCTACTACTGACGACAGTACTATACTGTAATCCCTATTGTGACGACAGTACTATACTGTAATCCCTATTATGATGACAGATTCCGCTGATATTTCTGATTACAGGCGCGATCTGATGTAAATGGAATAAACATTTTTTAAAAACGTAAAAATTATCTGACAGTTTCAAAGTGCTTTGAAAGTTCAAGTAGACAGTTTTCAAATAGAAAGTTTATTTGTTAAGGCTGAAAGGCAGAACTTTGTAGCACAGCAGCAAAATACCAACACTATAAGGAAAACCATCTCTGATTTCGCCATCCTCAGGCCATACATGGCAGAGATCAGTGAACTGCGACCAGTAATGACCCAAAGGCCATTCACAGCCTCCAGAGCATTTTTGGGCATAACTGCATTTAACAACTCAAAAGTCAGCATGAAATTTTATCTGATGTTAGCCAAAAGAAAAGGCCAAGATACTAACCGACAGCACCTAATTATTATTTAAAAAAAAAAAAAAAAAAAATAGTTTTGTGATTTTTAGTAAAGAAAAGATTAGTTTAATTTTATCTGTGGGTGTTTTTTTGTTTTTTTCTTTTGTGCTGATATTGCGGCCTTGTCCTTTGTGATGTCACAGAACTCCTTGGTGTTTTTTTACTATCTGATTATGTACAGTAGCTTGTACTTTATTCTGATTCTTCCTGGTCTGACGTCACCCACGAGGATATCCGTGACAGGGTTGCATTTGATCCTGGGTTTACCACTTGTTTCAATGACCAAGGTGCTCAAACCAAAACGCCTTTATTTCCACTTGACCCAGATGAAATACTCCTTCTTTTATTTAGTTTGTTTATTTATTTTTCATTTCAGAAAAATCCAAATATTTACACAAGAAGACCTGTTGAGATTTGTATTTCTTTATTTGCAGGTTGAACTGCTATAAGTGTATAACTGATACCATTCAGGAGCTGGTTAACCAAAGCAAAGCCGCCCCCCAGTCTCCGAGTGTGCCCAAGCAACCGGGACCTCCTGTGATGTCATCAGATCCCAACATGCTCAGCAACGAAGACGCGACCGCACATGTAAGGCGGGATGAAATCGATATAATATCTACATCAACAGATGTTAACTTATTGACTCTGTTTTTTGGATTTAGCTGTCTTCTAAAGCTAAGCCAACCACTTCATATTAGTCATTGAAACCGGCATCTTTAGAAATATATATTGGGAGAGGGGCAGCAAGTTAAGCACTGGCTTAAGTCTGTGATGTGATCTTTTTCCTTCATGCAGTTTGAACAGATGTTAGGACTGGCCCAGCGCTCTAATGATGAGCTTTTCCACATTGCTCTCTACAACTGGCTAATTCAAGCAGACCTCACTGACAAACTTCTGGAGGTAAGGGAGAGATGACACATCTTTGACAGTATTTGTTTGTGTTTTTAGCAGCAAATCTTTTTTTTTTTTATTGTTTCAGGAAATATTTAATCTTGGATAGTTTATTACTGCTGTACAGCATCTGTTGCACCATATTATTAAAAAAAGGTTTCTAGTTAAGTATCTCAGTAATAAACCCATTCACAAATATTTCTTCAAAGTCTGTTTTTTTTTTTAATTCATCCAGACAGGCTTAAAAAAAACATTTACATGTTGTGATACAATGCTGTAGGCTATCATCTCTCGCTCTGTGTCGGAATCAATTTTGATTCGGGAGTAGGGAAGTAATGTAGCAGTGACCTTGAATTTGACTGTTGACCTAGTACTGTATGACAGCTTTTTCCATTTCCAGATGGGAAAAAAAACACGCACTTTGAAATATTGCTGTTCACAATTGTATTCTATTACTCTCTATATTTGATTATGAAAATCATAGTAAAAATGTTCATTTTTTGTAAGCATGTTTACTGTATATTAATACAAATGTGACTTAGCTTCACTGTATCATTATTTGTATCACCCATTAAAAAGTCCAGTAAGTAAGTGTTATCCCATTGCAATGCAGTTCACTCAAACAATTTTCACAAATGATTAACCTGAATTTTAGATCCCACAGCTGGACTTCTACACGCTGTTTTTAATATCTTGTTGTGTCTCTCGTGAAGGTGAACTCGCCATATTTAGAAGACCATTTGATGCGCATGATAAAACAGGACCAGAATAAGGTGTGTTACATGGATCTGCTGTGGCGATACTACGAGAAGAACAAGAGCTTCAACAAAGCATCACATGTACTGGCCAGGCTTGCAGACATGCACAGGTGATCACCAAACACTTCAAAATACACACTCAATAATAAGTACACAGATAAGGTTCACAAAATGTTTTTTGTTTCTTCCTTTAAAGTTTCCATTGCTGCTGCATTAGCTAGAACTTGTTTTCCTAGTTTGTGTTCCTTGGAACCACTTATTTTAATTAACAGTAGAAATTTAAAAGTAACAAATAATGAATCATTAAGACTTCTGAATGTACTGTTTCAAGTTACTGAACTTTGAATGACGATACAGATTATTATTTCTACCATTAGTCCAAAATGAAAGTAAACCACAATAGGTTTAGTAAGTCTTGTCACAAGTACTACTAACACATACAGTATACAACATGTGTTTATTAAACATTGCGTTTCACAGCTTTTATACCTCTTATCATAGTTTGTATAAATGCTTTTCCTGTGGAATATCAGTTTCAATTACTCAGTACTTGATAGCTGTCTTTATTTCATCTCTTCAACAATCGATTGTGAACTGGAGAAAATTAGCGTTATGGACCAAAAACCTTGATGTTTTAGTCAAAATACAAATTCAGTGGAATAATATTGCATTTAGTCACCTTATAAACCAGTGTTTATGAGGTTACTTCCCAGTACAAACCAGGCATTCCTTTGAAATCCCCGTCCGAAGGCTTTTCTTCGAACCTTTTGATGGGTCTTAACCAGCAGTCATAACATTGAGTTGCCACATGTTGCCATGAAAATAATTAAACAGGAGAAAATATGCTGTCTTGAGTGCTAATAATAGACCCTTACCTTTCTGTCCCCTCCCCCCTCCTCCAAACAGCACAGAGATTACTCTACAGCAGCGGCTAGAGTACATCTCTCGAGCCATCCTGAGTGCCAAGAGTTCTACCTCTGCAACTTCTCAAGCTGCTGATGGAGAGTTCCTACATGAGTTGGAGGAGAAGATGGAGGTACGGGCCTGATTCACTCAATAATGACTTAAAATGGTTTATGCCCTTGTTAAGCAAGTTGTTTTGTTTAAGTAATGAAAAATCTGTACAAGAAGTTCTTGAATGATGGGTGTAGTAGATTGGTTACTGACAAGTCAAACACTTACAGAGCTTGAGTAAGTCTGTACAAAGCTCACTCTTACTGGATAACATTCCGTGCATCAACATTGCTAGTTCGTATGTTGGGACCACATTTATTACAACTGTTGTTTTGTCCATTAAAATAGATTACTTTAGTACTTAACAGCTGCTGTTAGCCTGGTCTCCGGGGTGTTTCAACACAATGTTTTTGCGTCTGGTAGATGATGTTACTGTGCCTGCTTCACAATTCAAGTAAAGATTTGCACAGCTGCTCCCAGATTTGGAAAGACGCTGTTTAATACAAACAGGTTTTGTCTTTAACACCAATTAAAGTTGATGATAAGCATACTGTATTACTTTTCTGGTCTGATCTTTTGAGTGGAGTTTGACAACTTTGCATGTCTGCAGTGTTAATGTATACCAGACTTCCTGCTTTAAGGTAGATTCTTTTTTGAAAAATAACATGACAACAATATGATAGTGACTGGTCACTGTACATACAATTCAGTATCCCCATAAGCAGAAATATGCATGTTAAATTCCTTCAATTTTGTCTTGTTTTTAGGTGGCTCGGATACAGCTTCAGATCCAAGAGACATTGAGCAGACAATACTCCCAGCATCCCTCAGTGCAGGGCGCGCTGTCTCAGTTGGATTCAGAATTAATGGACATCACAAAGGTAGCACGCATCAGTCATTCTCTTTTAATAATATGCTTTTGTTTTTTTTGTTTTTTACAAATAGGGACTTGGTAAAAGTCACCAGTTGATGTTTAGTTTGTTGGTTTTAACAGTTTTGTCTGTTAGGTAATACAGATTATTTATTGAGCTAAAACCTTGGTATTTGTGGTATTCAATCTGTTTATAGTACATCAGCACTACATGTTCTTTTTTTTTAATTTAGTCATTGCCAATGACTTTACCTCATTTTTCTCTCCAATTTTGGAATCACCAATTATGTTTTATTAATCCCGGTTCACCGCTGCAACCCTCTGGCAACTCGGGGAAACGGAGGCTGACACACGCGTCCTCCGAAACGTGTCCCTGCCAATCCGTCATTTTTCGCACTGCGGATCCACAGCGAAGCCATCAGACCTATTGTGCCGGAGGACAACACAGATCAGAATGGCTCCACTGCAGACCCACAGGCTTTGTCAGCCACAGGGGTCGCTGGTGCGCGGTGAACCGTGGATTGCCCTGCCAACCTAAGCCCTCCCTACCCGGGCGGCGCTACTACTAGCGCCACCCCTGGGAACTCCCGGTCACAGTCGGCAATGACATATCCTGGATTCAAACCTGCGATCTCCAGGCTATAGGGTGCATCCTGCACTCCACACGGAGCACCTTTACTGGATGCGCCACCCGGGAGCCCCTAGCACTACATGTTTTTAGAATTGTTTTAAATTTCTGTTTTTGTCCATTTCCCCCCTTTGTAGTTATATGGAGAGTTTGCAGACCTGTTCAGACTGTCAGAATGCAAACTGGCCATCATTCACTGTGCAGGGCATTCAGACCCTATCCTGGTCCATACCCTCTGGAATGAAATAATTGAAAAGGGTTAGTAGCAAGTGTTTAATAATATAGTAATATGTGATTATTGTCTTTTCCAGGTAATGGACAAAATGCACCACTGAGTATTTCATAAATATGTATACTGTTACAGTGTATATATATAGATTTGCACAGTCAAATAAGTGCACTTACAGTACACCCCAATGGATTTTATTTAAAGACTTCATTCCTCTAGTTTCCAGTTACCTCTCCTATAGTACATTTTGAGCCTTTCATTTTCTACCTGCGATTTATTTTTTTTGTTGTGTTTATTAGAACTGAGTGACAGTGTGGCGATGGGCGCTGCAGACCGAATGCAAGCTCTTAGCCTGAAGCTGGTGTTTCTTGGCAAGATCTATGCAGGGACTCCAAGATACTTCCCTCTGGGTAAGTCCCCTTGACCATATATGTCAAACTACTGTATGTTTGTTGTTTCCTTAAAACAAATACGTACCATCAGTGCAATCTTGTTTTTATGGTTATTCATACCAATGAGTGTCCATATAGTCCTCTCAGATGTCGTCTATTACCGCCAGTGACGATGCCACAATAACTTGCAGTCAAGAAATCACTCTGTGCCAGTACTAGTGGCAGTAATTTTACAGCATAGTGAGGCATGTATCTTGCAGAAGATAAGGAATACTTTTTACCTTTTTAGTCATTATTTTAGGAACCTGCAGTGTGTGAATAGTGGATTGTGTACATTGCCAAAATCCATTACAAGAAAGCAAAGTCCTTTTGATGCCTTTGTTTGTGCAAGTGCCAGATGGTACTGTTGTGTACTTCTGCAGCTTAACTAATTGGCATTTCCTATTCCTGCGCTGAACCTGGCAACAGGCCACAACCTGCTTAATTTGATTTGCCCTAGATTTTTCCAGGGAGCTTCTTGTAATATATTAATGTTTGAACTCTGTAATTTTTATCAAGCAACCAAGGAATAACTTACTGGTGCCAGTGATGAATAACTGAATTAATGATTTGTTGACAGGCAACCTTTGAAGACTACCCAAGGGAGGTCCATTACAATTAGCATGATTGTGTTCTTGTTAGCAAAGAGATTTCTAGCTGATTGAAGCCAAGGATCAAACCTCCAGGGATAGGCATTTAGTACTTTTTGTTGCTGTGCTTTAAGTTCTGTACCAAAGAACTAATTCAGTACTTTCTAGCTTGCATGTGAAAGATACAAATGGGGCCAGATTTATAAAGCTCTTTTCTCCAAACTGCACTTTGCGCCATATTTTTTTTAGATAACAGTGAAACTGTTGATGTAACACCATTAGTAACAAACAGCTCTTACAGTTCATTTAAAGACTCAAATGTCCCTACAGTAAGTTGTTGGTTTACAACTAAACAATGAACTAAAGTCCTTGTTCAGTGAGGTATACCAATTCAGAGCAAATGTTTTTTTGGTGGATGATGTTTTTATTTTATTTTTATTTTTTTTAATTAACAGTGTTTCTTTTATTTATTTATTGTTTTGTTCAGAATTTTTGGTAAAGACCCTGGAACTGCAGGTCTGTCAGTTGGGCTGGGATGTGGGGTTTGTAACTTACACCATGCAGGAAATTGGAGTGCCGCTACCAAGGCTGCTGGAGGTGTATGACCATCTTTTCAAAATTCGGGTAAGGGGATACAGCCTTGTATGGGGTACAAATTTTTACCTATGAACTCCAAGCACAGATAGTATTCTCTAAAACATGCAAATTGCTTCATATGTATTATTAATTGTTAATGGCGATTTAGATTATGTGAAAGGCTACAAATTCAAAAATCTCTGCTGATGTAACGAGAAACCAAGATGTAGATGAACGAAAAGCTAACTATTGGTATGTAGTTAGGGTAGCATCTGAATTCTGCTTTCACGATATTTAAAAAATGTCATAGTTCTTAAAATATGTAAAACAGCATAAACTCAAATATTGATAGAAATAAGACTCCTTTGAATAGCAGTTTGAACCATTATATTATACTGTGAGCTTAAATATGTATGCTGAATTTCATTTTTATTTTTTTTGATATATTTAAACATTATATATATATATATATATATATATATATATATATATATATATATATATATATATATATATATATATATTTGTTTTTTTTTTTTTTTACAGCAAGTTTAACGGATTTGAATGCTCTCGTCTAATTAGATCTGTTGTCTGTAGTTGGATTTTGCTGTACGCTGTTAAATCTTTGTTACATTTTGTCATTTAAAAGGACCCTTGCTGGCAGCGACTGAAGAAGGCCTTGCATCTGCTGGACTGCATTTACATCCTTCTGTCTGGATATGTGGAAGATCCCAACAAGGTCCCTGCTTCTGACAGGTGCAGGGTTTTTCTAGATCAACATAGCTAAATTAGTATTATGGTATTTCATAGTTATTATTTTCTCTCACGATGCAGGACTCACAGTTCTAAAGGAAGCACTGTTAAAGCAAACATGTATTTTCATTTTTAAAAAGGTACTGTGCTAGGTTAAAGAAAGCTCTCGGTTTGCATGGCTTACTTTCAGCTAGTCTTTTAATCTTGTACTTGGGAGATTGAAATTGTCCACACCCCTTTGTCACCTTCTTTGACCAGCTGCAGGCTTTGGTGCCAGTGACATGCCTTGACTCTGAAGATGCAGCTGAGCTGAAATAACCTAGGAAGTGCAACAGTGTTAACACGCAAACTGAGATTACTAGTATGGTATGAGATGCATTTAAAAAAAAAAAATGAAAATACATGTTTGCTACTGTACGTCATACTTCTCAGTTTGTCTACTTTTAAGTGACTTAAATACTCAACGGAGTTGCACATTGTCATGTAACTGTAACTTAAAAAGATGTTTTATTCTTTTTCTACCTACAGGCGGAGATTCACAAATGTCTGCCTTGATAACCTCTGTGCATACCTGGTGGAACTACAGTCTTTAGCCCCGAACCATGCCTTACAGCAGACCATCGGAAACTTCAAATCCCTGCAGGCTAAACTACAGAAAGTTTACTGATATGTGGACGGTTGCTGCCTGGCACTTTGTAACTGCATCACTACCTCCAACGTGGGGGAGAATCACTTGGAATGAAAAGCTGGTTCCTGACTCCTCCCACAACATTTCTTCTCTGTATAGTGGAATTGGTAGTGGTAAGCAAGTCCAGCTGTTTGATTGGTTGGTCTGACCTACATTTTACCAAGGATTCGTTGGAAGATTGTATTGCCTTGCCCACGTTTAGTGGATTGTTCAGTTATGGTAAAGATGGCAAGTGCAGAAGTGAAGCCATCATTTAGTGTTGCCGTCTTTACTGCAGACAAACAGTGAGTTGAACAAGCACAGGGAGATGCCTTTGAATTCTTCAAAATGGAGGCTAGATCAACCAATTTAAAAACGTGGACTCCAGTGACCAACATTGGTAGTTTGCATTAGTGTTGCCCTCTTTCAGTTTGAGAAGCGAGTTTAGAACATTAATTTCCCACACAAATGTTGCTACATTTAGTTTACATAGAATAAATGACCATGCAGTTGCTTGATAATGTACTGTAGTACCATTGTAAACAACCAGAACTGGTTTTGGTTATTTGATCTTGGTTAGTACAATGCATAATTGTAATTGTCACGTAAATTAAACTACAAATCTGAACAAAAATGCATGTAAAAGTCTGATCTTGCAAATTGACTAAAACCAAGCTGCATTTCTATGTATTGTACAATTTAACAAGGTCAGTTTCCATTACTGTATCAGAAATGTCAAAATATGATTTGAAATATTCTTGCCTGGAGAGATGTAGTTTTCCTGACCACCTCCAGTCGCAAACTGGATCTTCTTTCATCTTATGATGTTATTGGTCATAAGCTGATAAGTAGCTTGGTTTTACACATTCAGCCAAAATATGATCTTGTTTTGTTAATGTGAACATGTCTTAATCCAAATTTCCTCCTGACCTAGCTTAGATAAAAACACAAGTCAAATTCCCTCCTACCCAATCCCAAAAAAAAAAAAAAAACCTGTGGGTCCTAATAAGCATGGAGTTTCTTGGGCAAGGAAAAATATTCTGAAAGTAATTTCATCTAATGGTATGAAACTAAACAACAGTTGGTGCCACGTATCTGAGTAGTTTTATACTGTTAATTGTTTTAATCCTTTCAAAAAATGTGCCCTTGCACATATTGTTGATGGCATGAGCTTAATAATTTTTGCCGTGAATCACTTCATCGGGTGTCAACTGAAATAAAGAATGACTGTTTAATATGCACTGATAGGAATATAAGATTTCTATAATTTACGGGGGGGGGGGGGTGTAACTGTTAGTAGCAAAAATAGTTCTTGCAGCCAAATGTGTTCTTTTTTATAAATCTGAAATATACTGCAAAAAAGAAAGTTTTCTACATGGAAACCCTTATTTGTATTTTTATTATTCAATGTGTGCTTTTTCAAGATGTTATAACCTATTGGTAGAAAATAAAATAGGTTGTAGAGTAAGTGTTCTGTATTGTATTTGAAAAGGTGGTATTTATTATACTTCCTACTTTAATTTCTTACTGGTAACAACACTATTCCAGGTTTGGAAGGTATGTAAATGTGGTGGTCCATATACTGTCACAGGTATACATTCATACTAGAACGCAAAGCTAGTAATGCCTTGGTGCATACAATGTTAAACATTTACAAATTGTAATATTCACACAGCCACCTTGTAAATGTTAGGTTTGGTGCATAATATAAATCATACACAAGTCCAATCAATGGACTAACTAATAATACCAAAATGGAAATATGCTAGAATTACATCCAAAATGTATTTATCTGTCTCAGGTGTTGCATGTGGTTTATAATAGCGGAGGTATCCTCAGATGTTGTTGTAATTATAAGGTAATGGCTAAGTCGCCACGGAAGAGCTTTCTGTGTGCTCGGGGGTGATAAACTTAATCCTGTTATAATTGGGTAATCTCACTAATTGTGTTTTCGGAAGTGTTTGCTTACAGCAATTAAACTTAAGTTATTTAGGCCTAATTGCAGTTGTTGAAATTATAGTAGTCCCTCTTTAAAAAAAACGGGCATGACTGGAGACAGACCGGTTGTCTGAAATAACGGGGTGGCCAGTTTAAAAAATACAAACAAAAAAAAAATCACACACATTTATACTGCTCAATTTATTTTAAATATATAAATCATCTCTCTGAGATCACATTAATGTGATCTTTGTACACAATGTTATGTAAAAAATAAATTTGTACCGTAAAAAAAAAAAAAAAAAAACTATGAGGATGGTTTAGATCATTTATTTAACATCATGTTATCAAAGAAACTAAAATGATATCGCAAAAGTCTACAGGATGCCATAATAGTAGTACAGTATTTTGTTAGATTTCGAAATGTCAAATTTGTTTGTTTTTTGTTAAGTATATGAAAAACTACAAAATGGTATGTAATTCAATATGTTAACATAACATTATTCAGTAGTTTTCATTCGACTTCATGAAGCAAACTTAGTTCATTATATAGGGTGATGCAAAATTTGTGGGCATAGTTGTAGTTTAGCATTTACAATAAGAACATATCAAAAGTATGTTCATTTTCAATTTGAAATGGGTCATGCCATTCACAGTGACCTAGCATCACACTTAATTGATTATTATTCGAGCATATATGTTGTGCCCAGCATATCTGAATGTACACCGTAGCACTGTCTGTATTAGAGAGGGACAACTGTGTTATTCATTATCCTGATCTACAAAAAATGTTCAGCAATATCATAAATATCATACACTGTTTAATATCATATAGTTTTATTTTTCTTAAATAAGGAGTGGTGGTCAGTTGAGAAAACACAAGTATTTTAATAACATACATCGACTGCCAAAGTTATTTTTATAATTAAATTTCTATACAGAAAAATATATTTCTTATGCAATACAGTAAAACAGCTGTTGATGTACTACATTTCTAAATTAAGCATAACTGCTAAAACTTAATGCTAAGGCTTACAATAACGCCTGTTTTATCAGTGCCACCTGGAAAGTGAACTAGAAAGGTGGTTTTGGTATCAGAACAATATTCAATCTATTGGGTGGTCGGCCCAAGTTTTCTAAACACTACACACCATAGTATATTGACTACACGTTGGTGCTAAACTGCATGACTGTTGTCACTTCCAGCACTGACAAGAGAGCTTTTTCACCCCGTATAAGATTATGTAAGGGATGATGCAGGTGTAAGAGGCTGCAATGTAACTGGCTATCTCCACAATTAACGGAGACATATTCACATTGCTTACTATCCGGAGTAACAGATGAACTACCCAGCAGATGAGAAACACACTTGCAACAGCCACAACACTCTTAGCTGCCCTGATCTGGGCTACTGGGGAAGATGTCCCTGTGGATCTGGCAGGGACGCTGGCAGCAATAGTATGCACTTTTGAGGGTTGTAGAGAGTTTCCATTTGACTCTGAGCTAACAGTGGCAGGTGGGCTGACCCCAGGTGGGTTTTCACTGGATGTACTGCCATTTCTCTCCAGTTCTCCGTGGCTCGGCAGGACATTCTCTTCAACAGTGGGCTGCCCAGGTAGGTTAGGAATAGGCTGGTTTGTTTGTGGAGCTGCATGCTGTTCTTCACTGGCATGATTGAAACTAACAAGGCTCTTCCTGTGCATCAGGAGGGTTACCACTATCCGCAGGTTTGTGAACACCATTAAAGCAATGGGCACAGCATTTGCAAGGGTCAGGTAGAGCACTTCATAAGTTTGCTTGGAGGTATGGGTTGGGAAATGATCGTTGCAGCGTAACTCTGTTCCATTTTCTTCCTTATTGTCTACCTTGGTGTAGAATAGGAGGGGAGCACTGAATATCAGAGCTAAGACCCAGGTTA
This sequence comes from Acipenser oxyrinchus oxyrinchus, assembly GCA_030684275.1. Taxonomy (NCBI): domain Eukaryota; kingdom Metazoa; phylum Chordata; class Actinopteri; order Acipenseriformes; family Acipenseridae; genus Acipenser; species Acipenser oxyrinchus. The sequence continues at coordinate 34,179,422 of CM060248.1, read as the reverse complement.
ATAGCACAATGCCACTGCTTAGCCGGAGGCTCTCAAGCAGGACTGGTGCGTTACCTCGTCTCAGAGACCCTACCAGCTTCTGATACCAAAACACACTGATGAGCAGGGTGGCCAAAATGCTGCTGGTCTCAGATAGTTCCGAACAGAACAAGAAGAAACTGCAGTAGGTCTCGCCCAGGTACCAGGACCCAGCAAAATCAGCAATGGTGTCAGGGAGGTCCACCAGGTAATTGGTTATCAAGTTGGAAATGGCCAAGTTGATAAGGAGAACTTCGGACGTCCTCACACGGCTCATCTTACTCGGCAGCAAGCGAAATGCCAGCAAGTTGTTTCCCACAATCCCTAGTAAACACATTATTGCTCGTATAAGGGATTCTATCAGCGCAACTTCTTCCATATCAGACAACTAAGGAGACTAAATCTTATTTAGTACACCTGGAAGACCTGTAGTTGTCTTCTCATCTAAATTTGTTTTGAAGAATCTGAATGAAAACAAAGGAGCACCTGAAAGTTGTTTTTGTAATGTGCTTGCATTTATAGGAGAAGGATAAGCACTGTACTGGCTCCACCACTTAGGTTAATCCACCAATCAGTTGAATCCTATTGTATACAGTAATGAGCATTGTACAATAATAAACGTCATACAGTCCAAAAGGTTCATCTGGGAATATGACATCCTTGGTATGGTCCAGGATTCAGCAGTTGGATAAAGAGCATAGTCAGATAACCTTAATCTAGGTATTATTCTTTCTTTAATTGAGTCAGTTAGGTGTGTATATTGATCCTATATTGTTAATGGATAGCACAACAATATGATATGCCACCTCAGGGTTAATGTGTTAAATGTTAGTAAGCAAGCAACCAGAATTCCATTGAATTAGAAATAACAAGGTATGTTGGAAATACTGTTTAACTGGAATGTAGGGATAAGGGCAGATGCATTATTGGTAATGAATGTGTTTGGGGTACAACTTTATTTTGGGATGTGCTCAGAAATAGGAGAATATTTAGAGACCTACTGTAACTGGGTTAATTTTAATTGGGGGAGGGGGTGTGGAATTTGACTGGTTGATAACACCAACTACAGGGTATGGGCGTGCAACATCATCTCACTCTGCTATTAGAGCTGAATCAGTTATACCTTGTTTCCAGTGCACATCTGAACTGCACCAGGGCCAAGCAGGGCTGACTTGGTATAGTTTCCATTGTAGAGCTATGCATGCAGGGGTAGACGTCATGCACATAGTATAATAAACTGAGGAAAACAGCGAGTGCAATGCATGTTGTTTTATATAAATCTAAACCAACATCAAGGCCTGTAAAGTAACGTTGTTACCTTTTCTTAATAAAATAAGCATTGCTGAGTCCTGCTGTCTATCCCTGATTTCAATGAAGCGAATTCCATTTATTTAGTTAGCAAACTCTGCAAATACGCAGCTCTAATGTCCAGCAAACAGCTGAGAAGGCAGTAGAACAAGAATCTAGCTGTATCTTTAACTTGCTTGAAAGTGAGGGGTGAAATGCCTGCTGGACTGAGACAGGTGAAGCAAAGCAATACATTACTGCATTGGAGGTGGGGCGTGATGTCACACAGGGGATATAATAGGCCTGCTAGGAATTGAGAAATTAGAGTTCACCAGACAATTGTTAAGACAATGCTAAGACAATTGCTCCCTCTCTGACACACTCAAAATCAGCACTGACAAATACACTTCAGAGTTTATAATTTTGTAACCAGAAATGGCTTGTCTTTGTTAAAGGCAGAAACTCAAACTCAAATAACAGAGGCTTTGGACTTAAGCTAAAATACCTTAAAGTTCAGAAGACTGAATCATTGAGCTACACAACAGCCAGTGAGCAGGAATATGGAACATTAGTAGCAGCTGGAAAGATACAATTGCCTTGGACAAATAAAGGAGAACAACTTTGGGAAGTAAGGTGGATTTCTGTATTGAGGCCAGTATAAATGACCACTAGGGTGCAGGTGGGGTGTGAGTTTGCTATGCATGAGTGTAGACAGTAATACATGGTAATTGAGAAAATCACATATCATGGGATAATAAACAGATAAAAAATGTAATGTTATGCAAATTAAGAGGGTATAAAATCCAGAGCCTTATTGCAACCAGGTATTTATAATTTGAACCTAGGTGCAGTTGTAGGCAATGTAATAAACACATTTTGACTGATGCTGACAGGATACCGTTCTCAAAATAAGCCATGTGCTACTCGACACAGAAATGTACATTAACAAACAAAATCTCTGCCTCCCAATATGTAGGCAGGATTAAATTCTCATCGAATACCTCCCCCAGCACATCTTTAAAAAAAAATGTGTTCGACAGGTTTTATAAGAATTTCTTTTTACACGTTTTGTTTTTCTGTTTCCGTAGCCAACTAGGAAATTACATAAAAGTACAGTTAAGTAAAGGTTCAAACTTCAAATAAATAAAACTCCAAAAGACAAATGCGTGAATCAACCTTATTTACAAGTGCAACTCTCGATTTCCACAGAGAAGGTCTCTGATTCCCAACACATTAAGTAAATTGCATTGCCGTAAAAAGACAGGCGTTACTCCTAGTTTTAGATTCACAGATTACTATAAAGAATATATATATATATATATATATATATATATATATATATATATATATATATATATATATATATATATATATATATATATATAAAACTAGTGCTGACAGTGTTATAGTTTCTCGTGTCATTCGGTCAAGTACTTAAATTTGTATTGTTTTAAACTAGTTAAACTCGTACATTATCAGGCAACCAAACCGATATCTTGTTTCAGGTCTGCCGATAGTACTGACTTATTTCAATCACGGAAACGCAGAAAAAACATTGTGTCAATCAGTTAACTCGTTTACAGTTGCACATGATACACGCACACACAACACTAGCAACAACCAGGGAAAGGAAGGACAGACATACAGATACAGAAGTGGCGCTCTTGTTATGCTGCTCTCCATATACTGTACGTAAATATGTTTTGTAATAATTACCATGAAAATAAATTGCTACAATTGTCGTGAAAATAAATGTTCATAATTATTTATAGTAAAGTTATATTTTGTATTGTTTTCAACAGCCTCAGCCTGAAGTAAAGGTAAAAGCTCCTGCTGAACGGCCTGCCAGAATTAAACATTAAGTGTGTTTATATACACATATATACATGTATATATACAAAATATAATAATAATAATAATAATAATAATAATAATAATAATAATAATACATTTCTGAGCTGTCAGCTTTGCACGCTGCTACAGTTTTGTACTAAAAAAGTAAACTGAAAACTGTGATTGTCACCATTTTTCCGGGAGGTCTGGTAACCGGAGTCATTCCTAACACATAACCACATTAATTCACAATCACATTACATTTTGCTACAAAAAGAAAAATTTGCTAAAGTTGTATTGATGTAATATTTTTCAACATTTAATGTACCGACACTGGTGTAGTTTTTTGTGTAAGTATATATTTTGACCCCATCTTTTGAAAGGTTTGGAACCATTGGTAGGCCTATATATCATGTTAGATCATGTGTGAAATACATCTCATTAGTGGGGCTTGCGAAGCAAGAGTCCCCACTTTAAATCTTTGACATACTTCTTCTTCTTCTTCTTCTTCTTCTTTGGCACGCTACTCCTCTTACACCGTTTAAGCTAAAAACGCCGTTCAAACTTTAAAACGTGTACACCGGTCTGGAATAGAGTGCTTGTATACAACTTTTTGATATATTTTATACTTTTTTAAACTATTAAGCTTTTTGTCCTTTTTTTGTCCATCTTCATTCACTTTAATGGGACTTTTTTCAACATTCTAAAGGTCCCCATTGTTTAAAAACTCCCAGACTTCCAACATTCTATTTACTGTAAACGATGTAACTTTTGACACAAAACAGCTACTTTGACCACTTTCCCAACAAGTAAGACAAAAAGTTAGAGTATATGGAATCTTCCTCTACTTCTCTGCTATTCAAATCTGAAATCAAAACAGAAATAACTTTTACCAATCAAGAGGTACAGCTGTTTTAGTAACCGCATCAACTAAATTTTCTCTAACTTTTTGTAAACAACTGAAATTTTGACCACTTTCCCAACAAGCTAGACAAAAAGTTAGAGGGTATGACATCTTCCTCTACTTCTCTGCTATTCAAATATGAAATCAAAACAGGAATGGCGTCTACCAATCAAGAGGTACAGTTGTTTTAGTAACCGCATCAACTTCTTTCAGTAGGCTACTTCCCACTGTTGAATTAACTGTCATAGAACTTTGAGAAATTTGAAATTCCAGTATATTCTAAGCATGAGACAATTAGTAAACAATGTGACTTTTGACACAAATCAGCTACTTTGACAACTTTCCCAATAAAGCAAGCCCCACAACTTTACTTGTATTGCACCGTGGTCTAGGCGCTACTCTCGTTTGCTGAAGCTGCAAGAGATACTGTATTGTTGAAAATTAGGCAGAGAGATAAAACATAAAGACGTGGGAAGTTATTATTGATCCCGGAAGCGGAGGGAGATTTAAACTTGTTGTGGTTTTTGAATGATGTAACCGGACTGGAATAATGGATCCTTGTAACAACATAGAAGTGCTATACGTATAAGTAATGCATTATTTTATAAACATCTCTCGCTTGTTGTTATACTCTGTGATTATACACTGGTGGCTAACTGAGCTTGGAAAACGGGATGCTATCTTAGGAAATGTCCGTGGATAGGCCTGTCGCTCGCTCTTTGCAGTTGATGACAGTTGTAGTTTTATGGCAAGCCGGTTTAAAAAAATAAAATAAAATAAACAAATTATATCAGGAAAACATTAGTGACATCAGAAATTTGAGCCAAATGTTAAAAGGGATGGCCATATAGTTTTCTGTTTTGCATTTCAGTTATATGTGTTTATTTGTACTTGCTTGTTTTTTTAATCTTATGTATTCAGGGTAATATTTAGTATGTACGTCAAAAAAAAAAAAAAAAAAAGGTTTGGCATACGAGTGAGGTATTTGCTTTGCTTTGATGAATTACCTTCATTATATGTAAAGTAGCCTACAGACAGCAAATACTAGTGTTTTGGTTTTTTTTAACCAAAATGATTTAAGGCTGAACACGTTATTTGTATAACGTCTGATATCAAGTGGCTGTGAAGTTTGAGGGCTGTCATTGTGATCTGTAAGCCCAGTAAATGAAAAATTGATACTGGGTCAAATGCCATCAATTCTTGCCTTTAAGCGTTTTATGGTGTTATTATTCTGTTCATAACTCTGTGTGTGTGTGTGTTTTTTAAAGGATTGGCTTCCTTGTTGGTGTAGCCAGCATTTTGCCAGCCTGACCCTGGGATCCCTCAGCTGTTCAGCATGGAGGTGAAACTGGAGGTGCTGCTGTCCTCCAGCATCGAGAGGAAAAAGCCTTGGCCTCGGTTTAGCTGGCTTGGACAGGTGAGGGACTGTGCTCAAAGTTGTTGTCCCTATTGCCCCTACTCTTAAGCCTTAGTACCATACCATGTAACCTGATTACGTAGTTTGCTGTGTAATCCTCTTTTACTGAAACTATGGGATAGGAAAATAGCTGGGAGAGGTAAATGATAGTTAAAATATTCCCCCAGAAAGGAACTCTGTTAAGTTAAATATAACTAAAGGAGGCCATTACTAATGTACCCCTCTCCTGTTTTTTGGGACTGTTACTATATTCTTCATTGATTATTATTGGCTGATAAAGTACACTGTTCTCAGAAGTGGCTTCCATGTTAGATTATATTGATACTTTTCTTGCACTCAGTATTATCAATAGATAAAATATTTCCAAACCTGTGAACCACACATATGCCTATTTTTTATTTTATTTGAGAAGTTCCTCAATAAGGATTTGTATTTACTGTAGTGTTTATTTTACTGCTTTTTTTAATTGTCCCTTTTCTTCTTTTTTTCCTTTTTTTATTTTTAAATGAAAAGGAAAGTGTTTTCCTTTTGGATGACAAGCGAATTAGCGAAATAAATCTTGTTTCAGGAAGAACAAAGAAAAAAACACCAAAACTTCAATCTCTGCTGAGAAATGTGGTCACCATGACTGCATCCAAAAATGGTACAGATGTACACATTTCCTGCCTGTGTAGCTGGTAGAATCCAGTTCTGAATTATTCCCCAAATTATGCTGCATCATTTAACCATTCTTATACACCCAAGTCATTGATCTTTCTGTACAGCATCCCAACAAACAAGCTCTTCCTAAATACATCCAGTTATACAAGCATAATAAAGTACCTGCTTAGTTTAGATTTGGTTCCTTAAAGATTTGGAACCACAAAGTTAAGTATAACATGATTCAAATCTTAAAGAATAGGGAGGAAAAATAAAACAGCTGGTTTATGTTGCTATACATTTGTAAAACATATTACTTTAATTAAGGCTGATTCATACAGTATTCATAAATATCATGAGGAATGCATAGTAGTGTTACATTCATGGTACAATTCATAATGCTAGTGGTGAATAATGCAAGTTAGCACAGGACTCTAAGCAGTTTTTCTTGGTTTCTGAGCAGGTGCCTGGCTGGTAGGGATCCTGGGCTCAGGTGAGCTCTTTCTATGGCACAATGACAGGGACTGCTTGAAAACAATAGCAGCCGCAGAAGATGTCAGCCAAGTGGTCAGGGCTTCCATGGTTATGTATGTTTCTTGGTTATCACGATGAAAGTTGCTTTTTGGGATATAGACTCTGTATCTTGTGTGGAAGTATTGATATAGTGCAGGATCATGCAGATACTAGGGATTATCTATAACTTGGTCTTCTGTTTTTCGGGTTTTATTAATTGTATTTTTCTGTGCTTATTTTTAGCTGTTTTCGAGTTTTATGTAAATCGTTTTTTTCGGGGCTTTCATTTTTGATATACTGTATGAAATTAGTGTTTTCGGTTACTTTCCAAAATGCTTGAGTGTTTATTTATATATTTATTTTTGTGTCAAAATATGTATAGTAACTCGACAGTACTTGCACACTTAAGTTGTACCTTCTTTCCTTTGCTGCCTTCCACAACAAAATCCCTATGGTCACGGGCACATTCTGGGGTTTTTGTGTGTAGGCATTTGTGTACATTTCGCCACAATTCTGTTTTAAATCCTCTGTATCTTAACAATAATACAGCTTTAAATCCCGCTAACAAGCCTCCATCCTGATTGTAATCCCGTTTTAAATCTCGTAAGCCGAGTGTCCAATAGAAATGTAGGAATGTGCTGTCACTCAGTAGTTGGGCTGGGTTTAAAGTATTCAGAACGAATCAATGATAGATACAAGTCAGGAAGGTGGGACATTGCCCAGCAGCACTGGGAAATGTATTTATTATTATTTTTGTAGTAGGTTTTTAAATTTTTTAATTTTATGGGAAAAGGGTAAAATCAACATGAATAGATTAACCATTTCCACAGTTTTCCGGTGTTTATTGGCCATCCATTGATTTTAATTTTTTTTTTATATCGGGGTTTATCGGTTAAAACCGAAAATCAGAAGCTCTACCTATAACTATAAAACCGATATGCAGCAATGCTAAAATATACTGGTAAAAGACTTTTACATACGGTTGGGCTCTGGTGCCCTCCAGACACAAAGGCAGAGGGGAAGGAAAGATAGAATTTGTAAACTTAGAAAATAATGTAAAATAATTCATAACTGTGAATCTCTTTAAGTTGAAATTATATTAAGCATATCTTTGTGTTTTGCAGAGTGGTCAGTGAGACTCTGCTTACTTGACTGTGGAGATGGGAAGCAGGTCCTCCTTGCTTCTCCAACAGGACTCACATTTCTCTGGGAGAGCACTGAAAACAGAGGTTTAGCAGCTGTACCCGGTCCTGCAGTGATACGAAGATGGTCACAGATAGAGCCTGTTGAGACTGTGATCTTGCCTACGACTGCAGATAAAACATGGTCCATGGCATTTTCATTAAAGAAGAGGTGAAAGCATTTTTAAAAATCTCCATTCGCAGAACTTGTGGGTTAGAGGTGTTACAAGTTTCAGATTTCTAATGTCAGTTGAAAATAGCATTAAGGCACTGTTTTATAAAAAGTACCATATGACATGTATTCTGTAAATGTGTTTTTCTTGATCCTTTGTTCATCTGACTTTGTAGTAGACCTAAGATGGCTGTATTGTGACTTTTTTTTGTTTTTGGAAGATTCCTAACAATTTGATTATTATTTACTGAGTCTCCTTAGGTCTCTCTTTGTATTAATGCTTGCGCTATTGAGATATACCCCTGCTGGACCTGCAGACACAAAGTGAATAAACAAAAACTAACTAAAATTAACCTTTTTAAGGCAGTAATTATCCCCTGCAAAGAGGATATAGTAGAGGTGGTTGTATGTACATACATACATAGAGTACGTCACACTTCACTTTTTCAATATATCTGGAGAATCGCTTGTCTTTTTCTAATGAAACTTGGTATGACGATGATTTAGTTATTGAGAATATCAGATTCTAAGACACTATTCCCCTTACATTATGTCCCCTGCATGCTTTGTTTTATTCCTCAAAATCCCAATTTTTGGTTCCTTCTCTTTCAGACAGTTGGGGACTGTTGCTTCTGTTCATTTGTGTTTACTTCTGAAGAAAAGCTGGTTGTGACTATATTGAATTTACAGTGGTATGAAAATGCTGAAAGGCATTACAGGTAGGAATCGCCAAGTAGTTCCCTTCGGTAAAATTGAAATAAAGTGCTTTTAAAATCCAAAATGGAGAACATTTTGTGCTTAACTAGTATTGCATGCAATAAAACACAAACTCCAACAACAAACAACATTTTCATGTGTTCTAGTTATGGTAACTTGTGGTCTAAGTGAGTAAGTGGAGAGTATATAAGACCTAAAGCTTTAGTCTGACAGGTAGTTGTTTGTCCGTAAGCAGGCATGTAATGTGTTTTGAATTTAACTAGAGAAGTGCTTATCCAGTTGTGATGAAACTGGCTAAGGACATTATTTAGTTATTGAGAGTATGAGAATGTGGGCTTCTATCATATGAAGCAACACTTCTAAGTAGGCAAATGTTTTGGCTTGTGCCTTCTTCAGTGCACTTCAGCGAGCGTTTTCTACTTGACATGTTTGTTATAAGTTTTAAGTTATGATTGAGCATTTTGAAATGAAGAATGATAAAAGAATATGCCTGTCACAGCTACATTGTGTAAGAATATCTAGAGAACCATGTATCCAATTGTAATAAAAGATGTAACCAAGTTTTATTAGAATCTGGGGATGTACATATAGTGGCTATAGATCATGGTGATCTATGTTTTTCATGATGTTAATAGCTCTAATTTGGTATTCACAGCCATGAAGGATGTTTGTTGCTGACATATTTATATGTTAAGGTACTTTTCTTCTTTTAGTTTTGTCCTAATTATAGCTCTGTGCCATACAACGTGCAGTGGGTAACCCGGAAGTACCTCCTGGCCAGCCTGGTTCCAAAGTGCGATTCAGTGAAGTCTAGAGGTGCCTTAGTGACGGCTTTTTCAGGAGATGGGCTACTGTTGGCTATTGCTTTAAATCAGAAGGATGCCAAGGTAAAAGCATAGAGAGTAGAGGTCTGCCATATACTAATATGTAGTATATATCATTCAGGAACATAACACACAGTTATGTACACACACTCGGACATGAAGCATGGAATTCATACACATAATCCTTATATTAACTTTAAATATTTTAATAGGCCTCCCATCTCAAGCAGTCTCAAAGGTTGTGGCAGCAAGGATCTCTCTGTGCCTTCAAAATATGTCAGGTAAGTACAGCAACATGGTCATTCTTTTAAGATATTCTGTAACCTGATGCTTATATATGTACATGTTTACGAGAACAATTCGAGCCCCATCTATGTTTGAATTGATTTGAAAATAAGGAGACTAATGCTGTTTATTTAAAAAAAAAGTTCCCAGTTTAACAGACAGAAAATCACAAAGGGGTTCAGAAGAAGACAAGAAAACAACCTATACATAATCTTAAATGTGATAGATCCCAGGTACCGAAGCTGCCCCCAATACTCATGTCTCTGGTTCGTAGGTCGTACTGGGTGGGTGATATGAGCTGGACTCCTGATAACCTCTACCTGGCCTGCATGCTGAAACGAGGATCCCTGTTGTTTGTGATCGCCTAGGGGGCCTGCTCACTCTCACTACTTTTGGCTGCTCTGTGGAGTTTGGACCAGCAGAGTTTATTACTCTTCACCCCTTGATAACCAACAGGTGAGTCAAATTATTTTAGCCGAGGTTCACGCTAGCTAATAAATAAGCATTGTGATAGTATATTTCCATTTTTACTTGTGCATAGGGATTGATAAACTACATGCTATTTCATGGAGGCTTATTAACAGCATTTACACATTCATATTTTTAATAACTTGTATTAGCTATTATAGACCATCACAACCAATCAGATCGCTCCGTTGCCGTAGGCTATGTCACGATACACTACAGCTTTTGATTTCTGTAGTGTATGAAGTGGAACTACTTTAAGCTTGGGAGAAAAAAACTGCCATCACTATGGCAACCATGAAGACTACCTCAGAAGAGAGAAGTTAAAAAAAAAAAAGTGTCTAGATTTATTTGGGTATCCGGGTGGGGGAAGCAAAAGAAAGTAAACCGAACATGTTTTAAGTACTTTTTTCATAAAGTAACAGTGTATAATAGCGATGATTTGTTTCTAAGTGCAGTGAACTCAGAGGATAATAAAGATTCCCAATTCTAAAATAAATGTCTCTGCAGGCCTCGTTGTTTGTTGGAATTTTGAATGTTTACCTCATCATACACTATACTTAAAAACAAAATATCTCTTAACTGACATCCAATCTGCACCCAGTTGACATGTGATTATTTTTTGTCTGAAAACTCAGCGTTTTTATTGGTCACCTAAAGTAGTCATATTTTTTAAAGTTAATTTTGCATCTGTATGGGCTGTTTGTTTTAATTTGGGCCACAGTAAGGGGTTACAGAACAAGTAAGTGGATTGTTAATACAAAAAATATATTACTGTATGTAGCAACTATTGGACAATTTGTCTTTGGTGTCGGTTCCATTTTTTTTAAACTCCCATGCTATAAATGCCTTTTCTTCTTTGTCCTTATTTCAACTGTATTTCTGTTTCTTCTCTACATAGTCTTCTGCTCTTTCTTTTCTTCGCTTTCTCCTGCTGAACATGGTCATTGTATCATATTTACCATGTAAGTATAGTAGTAAGGGTTGTATATAAGCCATAACATGATTTGCCTATACAGTCTGTTCGGAGTAGAAAGTACAGGACGCAAGCAGATAAATTCCTTATATTAGCTGAATAGCCGATGTTTTCATTAGACTGAATGTGCTTTTAGCAATTCAATTTCTATGGTTTAGGGTTTTGTTTCTCTTAATTACACTTTGTTAAATATGTAGAGTTTTTTTATGGAAGAATTAGCATTCCTCATGCAGTTCATGTTTTGTATGTTCTCTCGGTTAAAAAGACCTGCACATGCATGATTTATCCTGATGTTCTTTCTATGTTTGCAACAAGCACATAGTTAGTATTGTAATTGCTTGCATGATCATCAGTGCCACTGCTGTTTACATGATTTAAATGGACCCTGCTGTGTTATGAAGCAACATATTAGATTCATTTTAAGTAGGCATGTCACTTTTTAGAATGCATTTTTGTCACGTCACTCTTTTCTGTTTTACTTTTCTGTCTCTCTTTCTAAATGTTTTCCTGCTGTAGTAACTACATGCATATCCTCCCTCACCAGCCTCATTTCTAAACATGTTTTAGTTTGTGCACATACTGCTGTCTTCCACTCTACTTCTACCAGAGAGTTACAGTATCAGTGATGGGTTAAACAGCTACAACACACAAGAGGTCATTTAGAATTAGGCTGTTTGCTGGTCCTACTATCATCTTGCTGGAAAGCCCTCCCTGTGGGTTTGAAAAATAATTTAGGAAAGTAGAACAAACTATACAAATCATACTTACTGAAGCCTGTTTGCAATGGCTGGATTGCACAGGATGATGAAAATTATCTTTGTAATGCATGTGTACTGGCATGCTGTGATCTCCCTACACACAAAATATCACAGGTGCTATCCTGGTATAAAAAAGTTTAATAAATGAATATATCATAAAGTTATCCGGACCCTTTTAATTTTGTCTATGCTTGCTGTTTATTGTTTCTTTCTCCAGGCCCCCACAGTCTGTCCTACAGTCCCATGACTCTCAGCACTTGGTCAGCTCATGTGCCTCTGTGAATGACCTCATGAGGCAGCGGTTTTCTGTGACATCGCACACGCGCCTGCCCTACCTCATCGTCTCTGACGGCTACATGGTGACTGTCTAGCAACTCCTTGCCTTCTGCCTTCATTAACTCCATTCTGGTGGATACCACACAAAGGCTGGAGAAAGCCAGACACACTCTTTTGGCAGCTCAGGTGCAAATTGGTTTATCACTTCAAAAAAAGTACTGTGTTCTCCAAGATTTTCTGAAAGGAAATTCTGAATTTTTATTTTTTAAACAAAACATGAGACCACAAAGGCACACATGCGTAGTCAAACTTCTTTCAGTTCTTGAGGTCCACTCATTCAGTTGAGGTGAAACTTATCTAAGGCTATCAAAGTTATGGTCACCTAGTTTTCAATGAGTTTATGGCCTGGTTGGACATCTCCATTATTGCTCTACAGAATTTGATGAATATATGATTGATTATGTACATTCTCTTGTGGTAATTCTTTTTCTGAAGAGAAATGTTTTAATTCTATATTCTCATTGTATTACTCATTTATTGTTAGCCAAAGGAAAGATCAAGATTGCAGTTCATGAGTTCCCTAAAAGTCAGCACTCAGCAGGATGCAAGGTGCAAGGACTCCACATTGGCTGCTATACCCCGATTCCTGCTAGAAGATAAGCCTACGGGTCTTTAAGGTGAAACAGCAGATTCTCAGTTAAAGTCCTTGCTTTATTTTTTCCCCGAAATAAATCAGTGGCTTATTTTGTCAAGAGATGTGTGATCATGCCATGTGATTGTGCTTGATTTCCGGTGTGCAGCGTGGTGAAGATGAATCCGATGGTGGCAGTCCCTTCCCCAGTGAATCTGCTGTGGATGGGGGTCGGCTGGAGTTCGCCTCCATGTTCGACACTATCCATGCCAATCATGACTCCGCAGCCGATACCTGCGACACCTTCGCAGAGCTGGGGCGAGTCCAGAGCAACCTCCTGACAGCGTGGAGCGTGGGAGTGTCGCTTGGGAGGGTGGAGCAGAAGGATCTGCTCTTGAGACACACCATCTGCTGTTTTGTCCATTTTGCCCACCTGATTCAGTTCATGGACTGCCCCTTCCCAGCTTCTATCAAGACCTTCAGAGACAGAGCGCTCAAAAGGGCCGTGAAGAAAGATCCGTGGATCTATCGAGTCCTCCGCCTCTTCAAACACTTCCTCACAGCCCTGTACTGGGACATGGCTCACAGGCAGTGCTTTGGTCTGACAGTTGAGCTGACCAAGGAGGCTGTCCAGCTCATCCTTTTCCCACAGAGCGACTGGGCCTCCTCTCAATCTTTCTCAGGGTGCCTCTTTGTTTTGAAACTGACTTCCCGCTACCTTAACACAATCTACACTCCCCAAGGTGGCTTCCATCTACGGGCATCGCAACAAGGTGCAGACAATGTGTCTGATTCATTCGCAGTCCCATTCCTGCAGGATCAAGGGCACATTCAGAAACTGTTTGCCTTCAGCTTGCTGTCATCTCAGACTGTGGGTCACAACCAGCAACCTTCTAACAGGTAGGGTGCTAGCATGGATTAGTGAGGGGGAAAGCAAGGTGGAAAAGCAGAAAGCCTCCTCCTAACTTGCTGCCTTAAGTGTCTTTAGGATATATGGAGTGTAGATTTCACAGTGGAAAATCGGAACAAGAACGCATTGATCAAAATTCTGATTATTTAGAATTTATGAATCAATTATATAATAAAATAATCATACCATAAAGCATAGGCGCAGAGTTTTCAAATTCACAGGGGGAGGTCAGTTAATAAAATAAACCATCTCTACTTCCATTAAAAGTTCATTTGGGGGCTCCTGAGTGGCGCATCCAGTATAGGCACTCCATGTGGAGTGCAGGATGCGCTCTATAGCCTGGACGTCGCCGGTTCGAGTCCAGGCTATTCCACAGCCGACCGTGGATGAGAGCTCCCAGGGGGTGGAGTACAGTTGGCCGAGCATCGCCCGGGGGGAAGGGAGGGTTAGGTCAGCCAGGGTGTCCTCGGCTCACTGCGCACCAGCGACCCCTGTAGTCTGGCCGGGCGCCTGCAGGCTTGCCTGTAAGCTGCCCGAGAGCTGCGTTGTCCTCCGATGCTGTAACTCTTGGGAGGCTGCATGGTTTTCGACTGCCTACCTGCATTACAATGTTTATATTTTTACAGTCTTTCTTATTATTTTGAATGATTATAAGGAGGTAAATCACCAATATTTCCTGGGGGAGGGGGGGCACCTATGCTATAAAGGGTTTTATATGCAGATGCTATTTCAGTCTACCATAATTAAGTAACACTTTATTCAGGAAGAAATATAATACATTACTTAAAAAGCATGGCAAAAAATGTTTTGCTTCTTTCAACAATGTCGAAGCATGTTGGTGCTCTCAAATGTTATTTTCTTTTTCTTTTTTTTTTTTTTTTTGGTGCACAGGCTGGTTGAAGTCTGGAAGATGCTGTACCACCAGACACTCCTCTACCAGGCCAGTCTCCACAGACAGGCAGTCCAGCAGGGCAGTCATCAGGCTGACCAAACATTGCAGCACGAAGAATCCTGGACGTCTTACCTCCTAGCCCAGATCCAGGCAGCACTGCAGGCAGCTGGGCAAATGCTAGGGAAGAGCAGGAAACTGAACTCTGTCGCAGGTTTGAGTTGCAAGTTCACTGTTATTCCATTTAAGGCATACATCAAATATATTGACTGCCCTTGCTTTCATTCATACATGTAATGTTTGTATAAATATTAATTTCAAAGTGATATCAACAGTTTATGGCTGTGTAAGCTGCTGGTTTTAGGTTGTGCAGTTGTTAGGTCAAATTTACCAGATGTTCCTAAAGTTTCTTTCGTGATTTGGGATTTTATCTGCAGAATTATTTAGAATTGTGTGTTGCTGTTCAGGTGTACACATTACAGAAACAATGGTATGCGTGTTAGCAGTGAGCTGAGCTTAAAATACAATTCGATATATCAAATTGGGAGAAAAGCATGGCAAAATAAATTGGTGACTACTAAATTTTTTATAAAAGAAAAAAATAACAATCTGTGAGCTACTGTACATCTAGCACTCTTTCTAAAACATATTTTCCCTTTCTGATCCCAGACGGTAAAAGAGCCTGCTTCCTGCAAAACCAGTATTACTTGGCGATCCTGTACTCTCACTTGTACCACTACAATCTGAGTGCAGCCCAGGGGCTGTGTGACCACTTGGCGAGAGAGGTGCTCAGACGATCCCAGCTGTACTCTGATGACATTGAAACATTCACAGGTGTGCTCTGCAATGAGATTCTCTCTTACATGTTGGAACCTCTTTTTGTTTCCTTGTCTACCACTTTTGAGGTTTTCTTGTATAGACTCTATTTCCTTTATTCTGAGTCTCATTAAGTATTGATATCATTATATACAGTTGCAGACAAAAGTATTTGGGCAGTTAAAAAAACAAAAAAACAAACAAAAAAAAAAAAACACAAATTAGTTTTTGCATGTTATTTTTCATTTTATGCATGTTATGTAATAATTTGTTGTTTTATTAGAAAGCCGAATCTCTACTTTAATTTATGTCTTTCAATAGAACAATTAGAAATGATAGAAATCACTTTGTGGTTTCTATTTTTATTTTTTAACTGCCCAAATACTTTTGTCTGCAACTGTACACAGTATTTCATTTATAAATATAAACAAAATATAGCAAAATTTAGAAATACAAAAAATAACTTAATAAACTAGAAGTCAGTGTCAATACCTTGAAGACATTGAAAAATACTTTGTCGAAATGTTTTGTCATTGAATTTTCTTTTAGTATTTCTATATTCTGTATGGATAGTTAGCTGCTGTAAGGTATCTGTCTTGAGTGATACAATCGATTAAAGGCTTTATAAATATATTCTTGCTTGTCATCACTGAATTAGAAAAACAGATGGTACAAGTAGTTCTCTTTCTGCTATTGTTACCATTAAAAAAATGGTATTTTTACCTCTTCAGTGGATGAATGCCATGTCCCTGAAACCTGGTTAATCAAAGACATACACAGTGAGACAGCCTGTGCTGTGATTCAGTCCATGGCCCGGTTCATGGCTGCCTATTTCACCAATCAGCCGCTGTACGTGCTTCCTACTCACAATGTAGACATCTTGCCTCCGCTGCAGAGTAAGCCAGGTAAGCGCCATTTGCAGTAACTCATGTCATGGTTGATATTTCTACTGCTGTTTTTACATTGTAAATTAGCGCTTCAAATAAGGATAACCTTTGAATTGCTGGAACAAGTCACTTCTGTCAAAGCTGGAATTACCAAGGTGTTACCTTGCTATTGAATCTAGCAGTAAAACATGTGGACCAGAAGACCATACTTTCTTTTTTTTTTTCTTTTTTTTTTATAAATTTAGTCGTCGCCAATTTTTTTTACTCCCGTTTTCTCCCCAATTTAGTATGCCCAATTATTATCTGTATCCTCGGCTCACCTCTTGTAACTCCCCCGCTGACTCGGGAAACGGCAGCTGGAGCACGCGTCCTCCGAAACGTGCTCCTGCCAAGCCGTCATTTTTCGCACTGCAGATGCACAGCACTGCCACCAGACCTATAGTGCCGGAGGACAACACAGATCTGGCGGCACCACTGCAGAACCACAGGCGCCCTATCGGTATTTAGCGCCCTAAAACTATTAAGTTTTGTTTTCCTTATCTTTTTAAAGAGACAATCCTGATGTAGTTATTGTTTGTTTTTTTCCCCCCCAGAAAATACTTGTCTATTCAGTTCTCGGTTGTTGTGGCTGATCCCCCTATTTCTGTTTCCAGACACCCTGCCTCGAGTTATTCCCCTGCAGCACTCTCTCATTGCCAGCATCGTGCGAGACCAGCACCTGTCTGCAGTGTGGACAGTGGAGTATGCCCTGGACTTGCTGCTGATTGGTGGTTTGGTACCCAAAGCAGCCTGGTTGGCTCACAGGCTTGGAGAATGGAAAATGGCTGTCTCTTTAAGTCTAGCCTACAACCTTTATTGTCAGAGCAATTTGAACTTATCAGGGTACGTTGTATATGCTGCTTCTTAAAAAACATAAAAATAAAAATCCATCATGCCATTTCTTGTGCTCTTTCGAAGGTAGAACTCAAGTCATGTAGACACATGTTTTGACTTTAGTCTGTCAGTGGTATTAATATCTTGTGTTACAATGCAAAGCGTTTAATAACAAATATATGTTTACAGACTTAAATGGAGAGAACTACACCTTCCCTCTGATCTACATCCAACACAGATTTTTCAGGACAAACTCCAGTCTCTGCTTGGGAGACAAGCAGACCCTGAAGAGCCAGACAAGTCTCCTAATACAGCGCCAAAAAACTACAAGCAGTTCACGGGTATTTTCAAAAATAATTTCTTTTTTTAACAGTTAATGTACACTTTTCTCAGTGTCCTAATCTTGACTAGGCGAAAAATAGGGTACTGGTTTTCCTTCAACGTAGTAACTTGGTACTATATTGTAAATCATGACATCTCTGCATATTAGCAACAGTGAAATGCTGATAATGTGTGCAAAATATTAAGTTGATATCGTTTTCTGTAAATCTAATTTGTTAAATTTTCAGATCAACCAGAAATAATATGCTTTAAGTGGAACCATATACTGTCTTTAGCACCATAATTATATTAGCAAATTAGTAAAGGCAAAGTTAATTTGAAATATACTTGAATCACCTATTTGAAGACACCCCGGCTAAGGTCTTTGTTTGTCTTTCAAAGACTCCATTGAAGAAGAAGATGCTGATTTGCTGTTCAGTTCAGTACAGGAGATACTGAAGGCAGCAGTCATGGCTGATGCAGACATCCTCTCAGAAACCTTTGACTTACTGATGCAGACTGCCAAAGACCTGACTGCAAAGCTGTCTGGCTTGGTGCCGGATGGGCTGTATCTCCCAGCACTGCCTCTGTATTGCCCCCAGCCTGCTTTAGACACTGAGGTTTGTTACAGGTTTATAAAAATACTATCTATGTAGATCACATCAACAAAATACTTTTGAATAGGCATAATGTTCCCATGATTATCTCTCTTTTGTTTTGTACTGTTTCATGATAGTTTGGTTTAATAATGCACAGACTTCCATCTACACAGGAGGATCGGGTTGTCTAAATTCTCTTGTTTTTGCCAGGCTGGTGCAGTGGATGTGGCACTAACAGCAGAGCTGGTTTCCCGTCAGAGAGTGTCTGGTGTGCTTCAGAGGGTGCTGCTGCTCTTCAGGGCAGCTCGCTGCTCCCTTCCATCTGCACAGTGGTACATCCAGAAACTAAAACACAGCCGTAAAATCATGAATAAGGTGAACCTCCTCTGAGCACAGTATTTGTAAACGTTCTAGACACAATTGCTTATGTTACAAACGTATAACCAGGTTATCTTTTATCTTTATTTATCAACATAATTTCTAAAATGTATTTTTATTTGTGTAGATTTAATTGCAACTGTATTCTAGACCACCCACTGATTCTGTTTTATAGATTCGACGTAAGGGTTCTCAGCCTCAGTTGAACTCTTTCCCAGACTCCCTGCTTAAATATGCAAGCGGAAGAGGTTTCTTCAAGCCAGGACCCAGTGGAGATCAGCAGTCTGACCCAGTGTCAATCCGTGCAATAAGTATGAGCCCATCTTTATATTGCATTGTCATTACAATTGAGTCAACGCACCAACAAATTTTAATGAAATGCTTACACAGATGCTTTGAAGTTTCATGACAATTTTTTTTTTGTGTTCTTATT